>JASPKZ010000827.1:1667500-2267500 GCA_030220185.1 Diploptera punctata
GATGTTTAAAAACGAATAATATTAACATCGTATAATAATTAATTTTTGTTGGCCTAAGTTTTTTTTTCATTAAGCACCATCCAGAGGCCATGTGTTACTTAAGGAGTGTCATGGAAGTGAACGACCTTGGATAAAGTAGATACTGTAAAAGAAAACCTGCTTACTTCAATTATAAAGATGCTGTTGCAAAGTTTAGAATTCTGACTATCTATGATTTTCATCTAAAGAGACTAAGCGTAATGGATTTGGACATCTTCACATACTATGCAAAGAAGATATCAACATGAATGCAGTGCAATCTTCTCAACAACAAGCAAAGAATAAATCAAATTTATATTGAGAAATAGTAGTAGTTCCTGTCACTACTCTTGTCTTTGTAAAAGCATGTCATGAACTCTGTTCTTTACTAAAATCTTGTATTCATTCCAACTTTTCCCTTGTTAAAATTCTGTTATTTCTGTGTTGCACCATGTAATTTTTTATATCTTTTTTTTTTTTTTCCTAGGCAATCCATGTGGATAATTAAAACATTTTGTCTATTCATTCTTACCTCTTATAGTTGTTTTTGTCGAACATATGTTTCAAGGCTTCTTAACCCCATTGTCAGCGATTACAGACTGAATCGTCTCATGTTGTCAGCCCTGATTCTTGATTCCTGCTCTCTCTGCCTCTGGTCCAATGAATTTACTAATGAGGTTCCTTTCTCTGGGATTTTGAAAATTCATAATTCTTTCCTTGTTCTTCTGAATGTAAATTTTTTCCCATATGGTATGTTCATTTTTGTTTTCTAACTGTTTTAATAATTTTGTGTTTACATCTATTTGTTTTTCTGACCAAACATGAGCAGCCACTGCAGATTTTTCTACTTCCCCTTTTTTTTTTTTTTTACATTTCTTATGTGTTCTTTAGTTGTAATGGTTAAATTCTGTTTTGTTTTCCCTATGTATATCTTATCACAGTCTGCACATTTTATTTGTTATATTCCTGATTTTTTACCATCATAAATCTCTTCATTTTTATTAGTTTATTTAAACTATAATCATTCTTTGGCACTAAATTAATATTAAATTTGTATTTTAAAATCCCTGTGGACTTCATTCCATAGCTTTCTTTGGTACACTGTTAAGTTTTATTTCTGAGAGTGTGCCCAATCCATTTCTATTTATGATATTTAATTTCCTTCCAGATTTCATTTTGTGATATTTTCTTCCATTATATTGGGAAGCTGAAAGAAAAATGGTGTAAAAACCAAATTGGAAAACAAATAAACATTATATAACCATTATGGTTATAGAATTTAGAAAACTTGAACAACTTTTAGACAATATTCAAAATTATAGAACTAAGTGGAGATTTCGATTGCATAGAATGTCTGAAAAGATACTATATTATGATTTACAAGGGAAAATTTCTTTAGCATGTACTAAAATAATGGAGTGAAACTGTAACAGGCTACTAGACCTAGCATGTAAAAGGAGAAGAAGAAGATATTTTAAAAAATCAAGAAATATGAATTGTGCCATATCATATTTTGATTTCGATTGCATAGAATGTCTGAAAAGATACTATATTATTATTCTCAAGGGAAAATGTCTTTAGCATGTACTAAAATAATGGAGTGAAACTGTAACAGGCCACTAGACCTAGCATGTAAAAGGTGAAGATATTTTAAAAAATCAAGAAATATGAATTGTGCCATATCATATTTTTAAGTTAATTCACTAGTTGTTCGCAACATAGTGGAGACATGAATTATAGAGTCTTGGGACAAATTGGAAATCATAATTTTTGTTTCATGCAAATAGATGACTTTACCCCACACTGATTAAGAATTTGAAATAAAATATTTCATTTTACCTTGTTCATACTTTGTGGTGAATTTGCATTTTTAATAATTTGTTCATTACAGTAAATCAATATTACTAAAGTTATTCTTTACAAAAACTTTATAAATCTGCAAACATGTGTCTATCACATAGTGAGTTTAATTGTTAGTGCCACTATTATCAGATTATATAGTACAGAGTAATCAAACCACATATTCAAAATTCTAAGTTGGAATTATCTAGAATTTGAGTGTACAGAGGATGTGTCAAGAGTGAATATTTGTTAGTGCAAGTATCAGTGTGATTCTGGTTCAAACAATTGCTCTGCTTTGATTTGATTGCTGTCGATACAGAGAAACTCTGATCACTGAAATGATTGAGGGGAATGGAAAAAATGTATAATTTAAATTTTATGTACTTCTAAGCAGTCATTACATTTGTATTTATTAATGAGTTGGTTATTTTGACTCGTCTCATATTTCTTGATTTTTATGCTGACCTGGTTTCGTCACTTTTGCATGATATTGCCGATGCATTCCGACTGTTGTTTTGCAGTTGTCCATCCTGTAAGTTGATTTCTGCTCCCTCTGTTGGCTGACCAATAAACTTCCAAATCAATTTTTTTTTCTTTTTATCCAGGAATATAAAAAAAGATTGATTTGAAGTTCATCGGTCAGCCAGCAGAAGGAGCAGAAATCAACTTACAGGATGGACAATCGCAAAACAACAGGTGGAATGCATCGACAATGTCGTGCAAAAGCGACGAAACCAGGTCTGCATAAAAATCAAGAAATGTGAGGTGAATCAAAATAATCAACTCATTAATAATTAAAAGGAATCCCATAGTGTTATTTCATACATATATTAAACATGTGTATTTGTTCCCCAAGTTGAACACCATTGCCATAGTTTATTTTGATACTTTGCATTATCTTGCTCAGAAGTATAGATATGTATTCTCTTAGATACAATTACTATATGCAGTGGTGTTGAGATATGTAGTAGAATTAACAGGTCTTTGGATTTCTGACAGCTACAACTTGGGTCTAGAAGAGGTTGGCACTCATACATGGAGTGATGTTAGGAGGAGCACCACTTTGCCAGAATTTATAATTTAGATGTGATAATATCTCTATTTGAATAGTAAAAATAAACATAATCATTAACAATTATAACACAAACAAATTAGCATTAGCTGAATACTAACATTTACAATATCAAAATTAAAACCAAAGACAGTGAATAAAATGTGAGGTGAAACCATTTGATTGTATTTTGGACAACTTGCAACTCTTCAAATTATTTTGTGGGCACATCTGAGTTTGTGACAGAAGGGTAAGGTGTAATCATGTTGTCAAGATTAAATGTCAGAAGCCCAAAGACTTTAATTCCACTGTAAAGTGGTAGCTTGGAACTCTTCACTGTCTCCTTGTAGCATATGTTTTAGTTTTTCTCCTCATCCACTTGTGGATCTGTAAAGACTGTACAATACTGGCCTTGGCAATATCACAGTGTAGATTGAGACTGAAGTTAAGATGATTTATTTTTACTTAATTTTTGTACAATGAGCTGGATGTCTTGCATTTCCTCAGGCCCCAGAACATAGGGTAGAAACGTTCCTTGGTAGAGACTGGCAAGTAATGTCCAATATTCACCAATCAGTTTCTATTCCCATACCAAATGTATATGTATTAATTTGAATGTCTTTCAACAGAATGTAATTAAGCAAGGTACATCTTCTGAATTCCCAAATTAAACTACATTAATGATAAATAGCTACTATGTACATGGAGTGTCATAGATTCAGCTGTTTCCTTTAGTTTTGGAATTTGTTGTTGTTTTTGTCTATGGCTTCCTTGGACTCTGGTTCATTAGTTTAAAATTTTTCCATTGCAGTTGTGTGATATACATAATGGCTAATTATTATTATAAAAGGATGAAGTATTGTCCATTATGTTTTTTTTAATACTGTAATTTATATATTTATGAACATTTTTGACTATAATAACAATATTTATATTGAAGTAGTAACCAGAATTGGTGCAGCAAATAGAGCACAAATTTCCCTTCTACCATTATTAAATAGCCAGATGATACATAGGAATACTAAATTGAGAATATGTAAATCTCTTATAAGACATATAATAACCCATGGAGCAGAAACATGGACCCTAGATATAGATATTAGTAAATGGCTGGTCATCTTTTAATGGAAAATTCTGAGAAAGATACTGGGCCCAGTGAAGAATAAGATATAAGAATAAACTCTAACAACTGTATACGGATCTGGATATAGTCTCGTTTATAAAAATGTTGAGGCTAAAGTGGATAGGGCATATGAATAGAATGGAGGAAATGAGAGCCCCTTATCAAGCTTTCATTAATCACCTATATGGGGGAAAAAAATTAGAAATATCTAAAACCATATGGTGGAATGATTTGTACAATGATATTAGGAAAGTGAAATCACAAGGTGGAATCTAAAGACAGAGATGGCTAGAGGAGGTCAGTGGAGGATGCGAAGATTCACACAACTATAGTACCACTTAAGAAGAAGAAGACCTATGTATACATGTTACATGTATATCCATGTATAGAATACAAATATGAATTGGAAATTTTATACCTCTCCTCATAAAATATGATCCTCTCCCCTGGACATGTTTTGGAAACCATCACCTCCATCTTCAAAAAAACTCCGACTGTTTGAAATGAGCCATTAACACCAGCATTTTTTGTGATTGGTTTCAAACAGTCAAAATTTAATTCAAGTTGGAAATAATGGTCTCCAAAAGAAGTCCAGGTAAGAGGATCATATTTTATGAGGTACTTGTATTCTATTGATATTTCCCTCATAGTGTCACTTCCTATTCATTTATATGTAAAAAAACTCCATGTATTTTTGTTTTTCTGTTAAATTTTCCATTTCTTATAACTTACCACTTTCATCCTCATTTTTCAATAAATTATAATTTTCATTCTACTTTTTAGGAATTAACACTATGAGGTATGTATTATTTATTTAAGTAAAATTTTATCACCTAGAATATGAGGTGAGGTGATAAAATTAGAAATACATAATTTCCATTTTGTTTATGGTTTTTCAAACAGATTCTTCCTGCCATTCGGAAAATAATTAATAACATTATTTCATTGTACATTGAAAGAATGAGAATTTTATACACTATTTAAAAAATGTATATCTGATATAAGTAAATTTAATTTCTTTTTGCTTACAGATATTAGCTATCAACAATAACTTTAAGCAAGAACCAACATCCTAAAAATATTCTGTTTATAAAAATATATAAAATAACCTCAACTCAGGGTCGGGTCGAGGGATGAGATGAAGCCCCATATATAGAGGTCTGTGAATGACAAGGGTGCCGGCTGACCATGCCTGATGCACCATCACGGGGCAGATGAATGAAATGAAATGGATGAGAATAGTATGGAGAAATGGTAGAATGAAATTGTGGCAGGGGAAAAACCATGAGAAAAACCTGCCCAAGCTCCATTTTGTTCACCACGAAATCCACATGGAGTGACCAAGACTTGATCTCGGGACATGGATTCTAATTTGTCATAAAATTTTGAACATATAAAAATAATTATAACTCTGGAAATAGTTTATATATATATCTCCATCCATCCATCCATAGTAATTCTGCCCTAGGGCAGGTCTTTCGCTGCAATCATAGCATTTTCATGCTATGCTTTGCAGCTTTACTAGGGATTTGTAGGTGTGGTAGCTTCCCATTGCTTTCCACACTGGTGAAGAATAGGGATGATGATGATGATGACCATATGATTTCGGGGACTGTTTGAGCCTTAAAGTTTTCCTGACATTTGTCTTACATGTGAGGAAAAACCCCGAGAAAAACCTCACTCAGAAAAACTGCCCCGACCGGGGATCGAACCCGGGCCCTCTGCGTGACAAGGCAGCATGCTACCTCGAGAAATTGAATGGTTATTTACATCTCACCTCATATTTTGCTCTCTTACCTGGACATGTTTTGAAGGACATTTTTTTATTTCCCCCCTGCCGCCATTTTCAACCAAAATCCATTGCTTGGTTTTTGGCTGAAAATTGAGGAAATATCCTTGAAACACATCCAGGTGAGAAAGCAAAATAAGAGATGAGGTATAAATAACCAATTCAATGTTTTTGATCAATTACGTCATAGAATTACTTTCTATCAATTTTGAGATTATATTTTGGAAATTAAATTCCACCTTTACATAGAGAGTTTTTAAAAATATTCTCTCTCTCTCTCACTTTTTGCCATATATTAAGTTAAGCAACAGGTATGTTTCAAGATTCTGCTTTACTCAAAAATATGGTTTGTAAAATATTTGTTATTTTATGAAACCTTAAAAATCTTAAATTTTGACAACTGAAGATGTACCTTTGCCCTATAATAATCTGAAACCATTGATGACGAGTCATAAATTGTATAATTATGTTGAGAAGTGTTAGCCCAGTTGTGAGATAGTTTATTTAATTAATACTATGTTCATTATAACGTACTCTATTTAGTTTGTGCATGTAAATGTTTTGTGTAACATGTATATACCAAACTTATTATGTAACTTTATTTACATATCTTTATTTTCTGGACAAATTAAGTAGTGGAAAGAGACAGAATTTCATGTCAGATGAGGCCGACTTATAAATGACATAATAAATTCCACACAACAAAATGTTATCTCTTAATATTTTTACTTATATACCCAGCCCTTTTTCAATATATACAATACACTGTAAAACCCTACCAGTATTTGATACAGAATTGAAGAAAGAAAATAATATAGACATTGACCTTTTTTCCCATCTAAATTATCCATTAAAAAATAGAATATAGGTTATTTTGAGTTGGTTATTTTGACTCACCTTATGTTTCTACATTTTTATTCAGACCAGGTTTCGTCGCTTTTGCACAACATTGTCGATGAATTCCAACTGTTGTTTTGCGGTTGTCCGTCCTGTAAGTTGATTTCTGCTCCCTCTGCTGACTGACAGATGAACTTCCAAATCCAATTTTTTTTTATTTTCTCTGGGAATTTTAAAATTCATGGTTTTTTCATACTCATTCTTCATTTGTGGTTTTCTTTTATTCTTGCAGATGTAAATTTTCTCCCAAATTGTGAGTTCCTTAGATTTTTCTAACTATTTTAGTAATTTGGTGTTGGTTTCAATTCTGTGTTTTTTAGACCATGCATGTGCAGCTATTGCATATTTTTCTATTTCTCCATTTTTAAAATTTCTAAGGTGTTCTTTCAGTCTTGTACTTAAGTTCCTTTTTGTTTTTCCTATGTATATTTTTTCACAGTCTTTACAAATACAATTTTTATTAAATAAAGAATATAGGTTGTTCTGGACTTCTTGGTTCATATCAACATAGATAGTAGAGAATAGTTAAAATGTAATAGACAGGCAGTATTTTATTTAATAGTGCTCTTTTTTTAACTACTCATGTCATTAGTATCACAATTCAAACCTGGGGATGAAAAGGCTGAGAAATTTTGCTTAGAGGCCTCTTTTTTCAGGTTTGAGATTCTTGTACTTGCTTAAATCTATGGCATGGCTTTACTTCTCTTTTGAAAGAAGACATACTCTGCATTTTACAGCATTAAAAATACACTGCTCTCAGCCAGCAAACCTTGGAACTAGATACGAGGATGGTAACAGCTAGAACACCAAGATCGACTTGAATTGTGTATTTTAAGATTGTGAACCACTGATCAATAAGCCAGTTCAAGCAACAAGAGATGTTGAGTCATCATTATGTATGAGGAACTTTCTATGAGCCATTTTTATTTTATTTTTTGTACCCATAAACAATTTAAAAATTGCAAATAATATAAAATTCAATGCCATGTTTTTGTTGATGACCAGATGGTGTGTGCCAACTCTGAAGATCATTTATAAAAACATGCATTTACTCTACATAAAATCTTAATATATGTTATGAAAATTTTAATTTATGATACAAAAGTTATGGCATTTAGAGATATCCAATACATAGCAAAATGGATTGAAAATATAATCTTAGAGTAAGTTAATAATTTCCCTTACCTAAAATGCAAAATTTTATATGAAGGATAGAATGACATAAACATAAAGCTCACAATTTTTTTTATAAATGGGAGGAATAATAAATAAAACCACAATTGGACAATGTTATGCATCAACCGGCTAAGCACTATTTTTTAAAAAATTGAGATTTTGATGCCATCCGTTACACTGACTCATGAAGTAAGTGTTCGCACACTTTCAGCACCAAATCTTTAAATATAGCCTTATTATTAAAGAAAAATGTAAACACCATTAGTCCTATCAGAAATGTTATGTTTTGCAATAAACGGCTATGAAACTAATCTTCATAAATGCTAATCTAATTTTTTTATCATGCAGCTATGCACCAAATGTTCCCGCTCTTAGATTGTTGATGCATAACTGTCAAGCAAGGAAAACAATTTGCAATATCCAGTATTGTTAGTTTGGCACTACAATAAATAGTGAAGATTGACTTAAACTTTAAACTATTTCTCTCAAAACTTACATAATGGCGCATAGCCAGTTAATGCATAACACTGTCCAATTTGTAAAGAAAAATTCTAGATTAAAATTGTATAAAATTTCATCCTCCTAGCTTTTCTGTTCCTATACTTTGTCTCTCTGGGACCAATTTGGCCTAAATTTGTGAATGCTGTAATATGAAGATGAAACAATAATTGACTAGTTGCCCCTAAAAGAGATCTAACCCACAAAAATTTGAAAGTTGAGTTTTCAGTGGATTAGTGATATATCCGGACAATATCACCGCATGGTACTTGTAGAACTATCCCTGCTCTCTTTCAGATCTATTTTATTTATTTTTAAAAGTTGGCATTGAAGCAAATAGCGATCTATTTGTAACAAAATGGCAGAGTATTAGTCATGAGTAGCAGTTTGTGTGTTAGATCTGTTTTCGGGGTAACTATTCAATTATTATTGATAGCATGAGTGTTAAAATAAGTGAAAAACAACCTTCATATACAGTACAATTACATACAAAATTTTGTTGCACTCTCTGAAATATCTCTGTTATTAGATATGTGACAAGACAGGAAGATGACTTGAAGTGACCCCCATGGAAAAATCCAGCGGAGTAAGTTCCCCAGTCCAACATTTAAGAGCCATACACTATTCTACTGTATATATCAAGGCATGATAATGGACCCATAATGGAAGATGGTATTTGATGAATAAGAAGTAATAAAGAGTTAAGAAAATTATATTAGCACTTAAACCGAAACTCCCATCTCTGAGACTCATGTGTAATTTTAATGCTGCAATGTGGCAACAGTGGTTAGAATTGTGATCTATTTTTGTCAGTATCTTTTTCTCTCTCATGTATTTATAATAACAATCAACATTCAATTTGTTTTATGTGGTCTTTGCTTATAGTTCATTTATCTCTAACTGTGCGTAAACTTAAGGTTAGCAGACCGCATGCTTCATATTACATACAACTTAGGTGAGTTCTATACATAAATTGCATAACTATTTATTTCTCAAGTAAGATTAATTATGACTTCATTACTCTGTTTATGTGATTATATGGCTATGGGCTATATTTTTTCAGCTTCAGAATACATCATCCATCAATGACTAAACAGATTCATGCTGACGAGCCAAATTTAGATTCATGGCTTCAAAAAATACAATAGGAAATATCTTCAGAAAAATAAAAAAACAATGGCTTTCAAAGGTGCTCATCCAGTTCGGACAAAGATAATATTGGAAAATAAACCAATAGAACAAGTGGTAAGATATAACTTTCTAGGTTGCAAAATATCATACACAGCGGAAACAGATATAAGTAACAAACTAAATAAGTTTAATTATATAACAGGAACACTAAAAAGAACTTTGAAAAATAAAGCCAGGAAAGACTCTATAATGAAATTATACAAGACAATGGCAGTTCCTATTATTACTTATGGATCTGAAACATGGCCAGTGACAACACAACAATCTGCAAGAATACAAGCTGCTGAAATAAAATTCCTCAGACCAATAGCAGGATATCAAAGAACAGACAAAAAATATAACACAGAAATCCATCCATAGTAATTTTGCCCGAAGGCAGGTCCTTCACTGCAATCATAGCATTTTCATGCTATGCTTGCAGCTTTACTAGGGAATTGTAGGTGTGGTAGCTTCCCGTTGTTTTCCACACCGGTGAAGGATGATGATGATGATATTGACGATAATGATAAGGACGATGATGATGTTGGCCATATGATTTCGGGGACCGTTTGGGCCTTAAAGTTTTCCTGACATTTGTCTTACAGGTGAGGAAAAACCTCACCCAGAAAAACTGCCCCGACCAGGGATCGAACCCGGGCCCGCTGCGTGACAAGGCAGCACGTTACCTCGAGACCATAGCGGTGGACAACACAGAAGTAAGGCAACTAAAAGTAGAGGAATTAAACACAACAATAGTGAAATACAGAACAAACTGGAAAGAACACTTAAAAGGATGACAGAATAGAATACCAAAAGCAGCATACAACTATTCACCACGAGGAAGAAGTTTGGGAAGACCAAAGAAAAGATGAAAAACAGCAGCAAATTGGAGCTGGAACAGGCTAGTAAATAAGCCTAAACCGTGACGAAGAAGGCTTCAAGAACATCAGGTATGGGACTTTGCTAAAGAGGACTCTAGTGATGGAAATTATTATTTTGATGATTCAGATAATGACCCTGATTTCATATTAACTGATGAGTGATGACGTGTACTAGACAGCAATACTGACAGTGAAAATGAGTTATTAGAGGAAGAGCCAAATGTAAATTGCATCTTACAATATTTACCACCACAATAATAGAACTATTACTGCCGATAACTGGTTTACATCTTTGGAACCAATTGGTGAACTATGGAGTAGAAGACTCATAAATATGGGTATGATTAAAATAAACAAGCACAAAATTACATCAGATTGCAAGGCATTATAGGGATTCTCCGAAAACACAACACTTCTATCATTCATGCAAAAAAATAACAAGGCAGTTATCTTTGTATCTACAATGCATCACAGTATTGAAATTGACAACATAATAAAAACAAAACCTGAAATGATATGCTACTATAAATCTACCAAATCAGGTGTAGATGTACTGGACATGAAGTGTGCAAACTATTCATCAAACAGAAGTACACGACAATGACCCATGCCAATATTTTATACATTAGCTGCATAAACAGTTTCATCCTCTACTTATGTTACAGAGGTAATCCACTTATGACCCGCTTCAAATGCAACAAGACCTTAGCAATGGAGTTGATAGAACCACATCTAAGAAGATGTTTTCAAATACCAAATCTACCCGAAATATCAGAGAACTTATCCATAATCCACTCAGAGACACTCAAGAGAATCAACAAGCAGAAGTACTTCCAAATGACAGACTGCAAAAGAGGAAGATGTGCACTAAGGCAGAATTCATGAACCATCTTTACGCAAAGAGTGACTCTTTCCAGGCCAAGACGTTCCACTGGAAGTCGTAGAGCCTGACGAAGAAGAAGTGACTCTTTCCCCCTCTCTGTGACATAGAGAGTGTTCATAAAACCGGTTTTATTAATACTCTCCGCGTCACAGAGAGGGGGAAAGAGTCACTCTTTGTGTAAAGATCATTTCATGAATTCCGCCCTAAATGTCTATCCCTTAAGAGAAGAAAAAACAGCATACAAATGAAACCTGCCAATTTACCTTGATACAGCAGAAAAGTTGTGTAGATTATGACCAAAATGTGTAGTATTTTTCAAGAAAAATTACACACACATTAGTGTTGCTGATAAATTCATAAATAATAATAATAATAGCTTTATTTTACTTGGCAGAGTTAAAGCCTAGTCTACCATTCAACCAGGTTATAAAGAAAATACAAAAATTACTCTTACATCTAAATTACAATAAACAAAATTATCACATGTTATATCTACAATATAATTATTATTTACAATATATTTTGATTTACTCTAGATTTAACGAATGAAATATAAAATATACAAGATAGAATGAAAAAAATATGATTAATGACATAGAATAAATTTAGTCCTGGAGAAAAATTAATTATTTAACATGAAGTAATTGTATAAGCAACGTGTCAAATGTGTGGCACCCCCTTATATCTCGAGGGAGAGGATTCCAGGAGCAGGCAGAGGCTGCTGTGAAAGAAGTATTAATAAGAGGAAGTGCTGTTGAGAGGAATATTAGAAGACTGTTATCTTATGACTTAGTGGCAAGAAGATATCTTCTCAAATGTGGACACCAGATAACTAGGAATTCAGAAGCATGAAAATAGGTGAAAAAAAGTTAAATTTATGTCGAAAAAAAGTTAAATTATGTCTGTCACTAAAATACAGAGCCATTGGCATACTTGTAACCCACTTCTGAGGTTGGGGCGCCTTGAAGGCGGAGTTACATTGTCCCGATATATGGAAGATGGTGATTGTGGTTATGATGCGCCAGGAGATGCCTTAATCTAAATGAGGTGAGTATGATAATGATGGCCAGATGGTGTTCGGGGACTGTTTAGGCCCTAAGTTCCTGACATTTGTCTTACAGGTATGGAAAGACCCCGAAAAAAACCTCACTCAGGAAACTTGTCCCGACTGAGGATTGAATTGCGGCCCGCTGCGTGACAAGGCAGCATGCTATCTCGATACCACAGCAGTGAACTTGTTTTGTAAAATTTAATTGTAAATACGAAGTATTTTAACATTCCTCAGGAATGTTACACTTCTGCCAAAGTGTTTATTTAACACACAAAACAAAATAAGAAAAGAATACAAATTGGAATGATGAAATATAAGAAATTATGAATTGCAAGAAAAAAGTTTTACTTAAAATATTTCAGACAAACTCCACTGAAGACAAAATAGATTATAATCACAAAAGTGCTACGGTCAAAAGAAAAATGCGAAAATAGAAACGCTGAACCTAAAATATGTACATATGTATTATTAAAAAATGTTGTAGAGCTCATGATGTTGCCGACTAAATGATAAAACATCTCAATTGAATAGAAAGAGATCGTATTGAAATGGGAAAATTAAATAATACACTTGAAAAGTTTAATAGAAAAATCTTCAGGAATAAATAGAAAATACATGCCGTACGGTAAAACTTTTAAACTATACACTACGAAGACTTAGAAAAACATTGTTGAGTAATTATTAGGAGTGGGGGAGTTACCTGAAGCAAAAATTTAAAAAAATGGCCCCAATTTTAGATTTTTTTAATTTTTCGCAACGAAACTCAGTACATGTCATTAAAATAAATCGAGAAAGCTATCCCGAAAAAATCAACTACATCGGACATTAGAACTGAGAGTTTATCTGAAAGCCGTAATATAAAACATGATCTAGCAGATGCCATGTTTGTTTTCTCGCAATTGAACTATACACAAGATTTAATTAACAAAAGAAAGAAATATTCTGTAAAACAACAGAATCTGACTATAAATTCGAATTGATGAGGAATTTGCTTAATTAGCACAGTTCCTGCGAGACGGATTTTTATAGCTACATGATCCAAGGAAATATTTAATCGTGAGCAGTTCAATCTCCATGATACTCTTGTAATACGTTTTTAAAACTAATTTTGTTTTCGGATTTTCTTTGTGGTTTTCTTTCTAAAATCCACATTATTCATGCATTTAATTTATAAAATGGCATGAATCAGAACATTGCTTCATCTGTATACCTGAATACCATTTATACCTATGGAGATTTTTTTTTTATTTATGGGGATATAACTGATTATTATGAGTTAGATATTTTGTGATTCACCTCATATTTGTAGTTTTCTTGCAGACCATGGTTTCAGCACTCTACGTGCTATTTTCAATACTTTCGAACTGTTGAACCACCGATTCAACAGTTAGAAAGTGTTGAAAATTGCACGTAGAGTGCTGAAACCATGGTGCCACGGTCTGCAATGAAACTGCAAATATGAGGTGAGTCACAAAATATTTAACTCATAGGCCCTAATAATTAAAATAAACCTCATAGTGTTACTTCCTTTAAATACTAAATAAATAAATAAAATTGATTCTTAATATGAAATCTAGAACATCTTGTCCACTTCCATTTGTGGATATCTTCATGACAGGAAATAATAGCTATTGGTAATTTTTACTTTGTTCAAGCTTACGAATTCACTGTAGTACCATTCTCAGTGTCAATTCTCCATTATTCTATGATCAAGTAAATGTATCATTATAATGTAATCAAGTTATAAGTTATTATTATTGTTTATATCATTATTTTAATATAGGCTACTTTTTACTTTCCTTACCAACTCTATACGATGTATTATGTGTAAATTAATTTAACTGTAGTTAATAATTAACTACAGTTAAATTATTCATAATTGATCATGCTGTATCTTCTTAATTTTATCCTGATGAAGTGGAAGAGACTTTTACGGTCTTAATTTCATTAGGTTATTATTATTATTATTATTATTATATTATTATTATTATTATTATTATTATTATTATTATTTTATTGTAAATGAGGCCAAGTAGGACTACACAAAGTACTTAGTTTTTTTTTTTCTGTGAGGAGATCGAATCCCACCGACAAACTGTGTTGTACTTCCGTAACTTCCGCTTGCCCTTGGCACTGCATGTTATAAATTAATTAGTTAAGAATCGATTGCAATTATGTTCAAGGTTGTTTTTTATTTAATGTATTTCAAGGATAAGTTATCAAAATGTTCTATATCCGTAGGAAAAAAAAAACAGTTTATTAGTTACGTGCTCGCCAGTATACTCAAAGACCGCGGATTTTAATCCGAGTCAGATTGATGAATTTAAACATTTTAAAATCCAAAACGCGCTAGAAAATAAGTATATAAATATTATTAATTAAAGCCATAGACTATAAATAGAAGCAAAAATACATACCGAAGAATGTCATGTTTGCTGTGCCCGGATTTATGTGTGTGTTTCAATGGAACCCCTTCCACTTTTCGTGTTCCGGGTTCCTTGCTAGGAGGATAGAGGGCGTTAAAAGTATCTATTTTCAAATTACACACCACTTTGGTCTCACTTTACGTAGATGTTGTGTAATTGTATTGTGTACAGAAAGGAGTGTAGGATGAGTTTTTTTAAGTGTGTTGTATGAAGGATAATAATGCAGAGAAGGGGGTAAAATCCTGTGTCCACACATCGCCTAATTCGATCAAAAAATACCAAGCTTAACGTTCCCATTCAAAGACGAATCTCTATTAACAGTGTAATGCCTTCTGAATATGCAATATAGGCCTATACTGCGGCATATGCAAGCTAATCTCTATTAGTTTTAATTCGCTTAATTCGCGAATTTTGCATACCTATAGGTACTTTTTAATGGTTTCAATGACTCAGGATGTTATGAAGAGAGATAAGAAATAGCTCTTAATTAAAATATTTATCTGATTCGATTCTACTCGTAATTACCTGGCATTATTAATTTTTTTCTATTAATTAAGGATACATCATCATTAAGCATTCAAAGATTAAGTCCTAGCGGTCTCTTTATCCAGTTGACCTTCGCTTTGTTCCCAACTGGGCAGTATTTTAATATTAAATTACGCAATCCTATCTTTCAACGTGTAGTCTCCATTTGTTTATGTAATTTTGTATTTTTCAAAGAATGGGTTTAACTTTAAGCTCTGATAATATTTCTGTGTTTATGATCTTACCATGTGTATTTTGGTGTTCCCATGATGAATTTCATCTCTACAGTCGCGATGCGGGATTCTTTTTTTTTTTTATAGTCCATGTTCTACTTTTAAGTAACAATGTGGTTACTGCAAGAGTTAAAGATTTTTAAACTTGTGTGCTTTTGTACTTGAGAGGTGAGATCTTCAAAAGTTTACGACAATGGCAAAGATTAAGATACATTTAGTTTTAAAAACATTCATATATTTGTTAGATATCTTAAACAATACAGTCTCAGTTAATTTTTTATAATTCCTGAAAAATCATCGTATTATACACTTTTCTCAACAACTACTTGAAGTAGAGCTATGAAATTTTCAGGACACGTTCCATGCTATGGTGAAGTTCTTGTAGCATATTCAGTATAAGAGTCCTTCAACTATTATATTTTCATTAATAGTTTATATGTAAAATGTATAATTTTTAGAAGTTAAAATTCAATCATGTCCTCCATTCAAAATATTACAAGTACAACAATAACATTGCTGGGTCAGATATACACTGCTCAAAACAATTAGAGGAACACTTGTAATATATTGAATAAGTAATTGTTTTTTAAAGCTGTGATGCTGAAAGTTGGACAATATGTAAATTGAATTATTAATTTTATCATTGGATACAAATTTAAAGATCCATGGCCTAAATACAGAGAAATTACCTCAAATAACAAATATAGAGATTTTTTTTTTTATTTTGGAAGGCACTGGCCACTTATAATTGGGAAGCTTCCTGATGTTGCTATGGTGACGAATATTGATTATTGCCTTGTTTATTGAAGTCTCTTGACAAAATGAGGCATTTAAATGAGTTTGAAGTGTATCATGCTCTACATCTTTTACGACCAGGTCAATCTCTGCGACAAGTGGCTAGAAAGCTTGGGGTTTCTCCTTCCGTGGTGTCCAGGTTACGCAACAGGCACAGAGAGACAGGTCAGTATTGTAGAAGACGTGGCCAGGGCCGTAAATTTAAAACAAGCCCCCAGGATGACAGATACGTTGTTCTTTCTGCTCTTCGACAGCGTACAAAAACTGCAAAAGACCTGCAGAATGACCTTCATGTGGCTTCCGGAATCCGGGTTTCAGACCAAACCATAAGGAACAGATTAAGGAAAGAGAATATTCGTCCAAAAAGGCCCGTTAAAAAACCACGCTTAACAAATGGGCATAAGGCAGCAAGACGTACGTATGCTGGAAACCATGGTGATTGGAACCATAACCAGTGGGAGTCTGTGCTCTTCTCGGACGAATCTAGGTATCGTCTTACACGTTGTGATGGTCGATTGAGGGTGTGGGGGGACGGCCAGGAGAAAGATTTTCTGCAGAGGCTGTACAGGAAATTGATAGATTCGGAGGAGGTTCCATAATGGTGTGGGCCGGAGTTATGTACAACAATCGTACGGACCTTGTACTTGTTCCCCAGCGACTGAATGCTGTCCGGTATATCGAGCACGTTCTGGAAGAGCATGTAGTACCTGCTGCCATTGGAGTAGGCCCTGAATTTCTGTTTATGCAGGATAATGCCAGGGCACATTCTGCGGCTGTCACCAGGGATTTCCTGAGGAGGTATGAAATTGAGAACAATGGAGTGGCCAGCGGTCAGCCCAGACCTCAACCCTATTGAACACTTGTGGGATCTTCTAGACAGGAAGGTCAGGAATCGACATCAAGCTCCACAAACTCTGCAGCAACGTGGAGATGCTCTGAAGGAGGAATGGGAGAATATCCCGCAAGAGGAAATCCAGAATCTTATTGTGAGCATGCCACGAAGGCGCCAAAGTCATCGAATGTCGTGGAGGCCATACACGATACTAACTCTATATAACGAGTGTTTAACTTTGAAAAATAAGGACAAGATTCAATTGCTTACATAGCGGAATTATTTGAAAAGTTAATTGTCAGCGTTATTCATTTGTTTTTTACTGACATGAGCAATAAATAACATGAATAAATAACCACAAATAATGTACTTTTATTAATTTCATGTTTGTACCTTTATCCAATGAAAAAATATTTGCATATTTCATAGTGTTCCTCTAATGTTTTTGAGCAGTGTATAAGTATATTATATTATGTATAACTGTAGGCTTTCACGGCCGGCGTCTTGATCCCTATTAGGTTCGTCTTCCGGGCATATAGGCCGTGGTCCAGTCGTTCTTCCACTCGACGTTTCGTCTACTGCTGCGGTAAACATCATCAGGAGATACTGCATGCTCTCTGTGAACTCCTCAACAGTCGGCTGCAGACTGGCTGGTCGTTGGAAACTCCCTCCCTATTTATAGGCAGGCCCCTGGTGGAGAGGCGTTTTTTTCTGCGCGGTCCGTGTTGCGTGCTGTTTTGTCCAGGCTGTCGCTAGCAGAAGTCATAGGCTTCGTTGTCGTATTGTGCAGTGCCGGGATCCAGATTTTTTTTAGCTTCATGGTTTTTCTTCTTTTTTGTTAAAGGAATTTTTTGTGTTTATATATTTCAATGGCTTCTCTGTACAGTCTGGTGTAATAATGTGAAGTTTGGGACAATAGCTGCGTTTCTTCGAATCTTATTATATGTTCTTGGTTGTTCATCCAGTGTTCCGCTACGGCTGATTTTTCCTTTTGTTTTAGTCTGCAATGCCTCTTGTGTTCTTGCAATCTTGTGGTAACCATTCTTTTTGTTGTGCTGATATAAACCTATCCACAACTGCAAGGGATGCGATATATACCGGCAGTACTTAACGGATCTCTTGTATCTTTGGCTGGGCGCAGTATATTGCTGATTTTTTGTGTTGGCTTGTAGGTTGTAGATATGTTATATTTATTTAATATTCGACCAATTCTCTCCGTTATTGTCTTGATATATGGTAGGTACACCTTACCCTTTGCCTCCTCCTTGTTCCCGTTTTCGGATTTGTATTTATTGGGATTTATGGCTCGGCGAAAATCTGTTTTGCTGTATCCATTGGATTGAAACGCTGCTTGGAGATGATTAATTTCTTCTTGTAGATACTGTGGTTCCAAAATCCTTTTGGCGCGTTCCACCAGGGTTTTAATTATTCCGCGTTTTTGTCTGGGATGATGGTTGGACCGCTTATGTAACAAAAAAGAAGAAACCATGAAGCTAAACAAAATCTGGATCCCGGCACTGCACAATACGACAACGAAGCCTATGACTTCTGCTAGCGACAGCCTGGACAAAACAGCACGCAACACGGACCGCGCAGAAAACCGCCTCTCCACCAGGGGCGTGCCTATAAATAGGGAGGGAGTTTCCAACGACCAGCCAGTCTGCAGCCGACTGTTGAGGAGTTCACAGAGAGCACGCAGTATCTCCTGATGATGTCTACCGCAGCAGTAGACGAAACGTCGAGTGGAAGAACGACTGGACCACGGCCTATATGCCCGGAAGACGAACCTAATAGGGATATTATATTATATTATATTATATTATATTATATTATATTATATTATATTATATTATATTATATTATATTATATTATATTATATTATATTATATTATATTATATTATATTATATTATATTATATTATTTTCATATATATATTACTATTCTCTTATCTTATATTCTATTATCTTATATTATATTATATTATATTCTATTATATTATATTATATTATATATATTATCATATCTTACTATATATATATATTATATTATAAATTATATTATATTATTATGTCCACCGCTGTGGTCTCGAGGTAGCGTGCTGCCTTGTCACGCAGCGGGCCCGGGTTCGATCCCCGGTCGGGGAAGTTTTTCTGGGTGAGGTTTTTATCGGGGTTTTTCCTCACCTGTAAGACAAATGTCAGGTAAACTTTAAGGCCCAAACGGTCCCCGAAATCACATGGCCATCATCTTTATCATCATCATCCTTATCATTATCATCATCATCCTTCACCGGTGTGGAAAGCAACGGGAAGCTACCACACCTACACAATTCCCTAGTAAAGCTGCAAGCATAGCACGAAAATTCTATGATTGCAGTGAAGGACCTGCCTCCGGCAGAATTACTATGGATGGATATTATATTATATTATACTATATCATTCCACAGCTGTGGTCTCGAGGTAGCATGCTGCCTTGTCACGCAGCGGGCCCGGGTTCGATTCCCGGTCGGGGCAGTTTTTCTGGGTGAGGTTTTTATCGGGGTTTTTTCCTCACCTGTTAAGACAAATATCAAAAAACTTTAAGGCCCAAACGGTCCCCGAAATCATATGGCCATCATCACCATCATCATTCTTCACCGGTGTGGAAAACAACGGCAAGCTACCACACCTACAATTCCCTAGTAAAGCTGCAAGCATAGCATAAAAATGCTATGATTGCAGTGAAGGACCTGCCCTCGGGCAGAATTAGTATAGATGGATGGATATTATATTATATTCATCATCATTCAGGGATTAAGCCTGTTGGCTCGTTCCGGTTTCATGAAAGCTAGAATTGTTAAAATTGTTCAGACCTATATATTATATTATATTATATTATATTATATTATATTATATTATATATTATATTATATTATATTATATTATATTATATTATATTATATTATATTATATTATATTATATTATATTATATTATATTATATTATATTATATTATATTATATTATATTATATTATATTATATTATATTATATTATATTATATTATATTATATTATATTTATATTATATTATATTATTATATTATTATACTAGAAGTCCCGGCCACGCGTTGCTGTGGCTAAGGTATACGTTAAAAATTTAAATTAAGTTGCTGTCTTTCGGCCAGATTACTTAAAACTAATACTTACACACGAAATTAATAATATTGAAAATAAAATAAACACACTTAAATTATGAAATAATCAATATTTGTAATTCAATTGAAATTCGCGGTTGCAACAAAAAGCACAGCCATCTGGATCTTTTTTTGTTAAATAATAAACCAAATACTTTACCAAATTACCTTACACCAAAACATCTGTTAGCCATCTGTATGGAACTCACAGATAATTAAACCGCCATCTGTTAGAATCGTATGGAACTCAGATAATTATAACTCTTTGTTAAATAATAAACAAATAATTTGCAATAAAAATAATGCGACTATAAATTTAGTTATAAACTACCCTAAGTCTCAAGTTGGATCAACTGCATACAGTGTGCAAAATTTTATTAAAATCGGTTCAGTAGTTTAGGATTCCATCACGGACAACAACGTGACACGAATTTTTTTTATATATTAAGATTATAGGCCTATTATTATTGTGGAAAGCAACGGGAAGCTACCACACCTACAATTCCCTAGTAAAGCTGCAAGCATAGCATGAAAATGCTATGATTGCAGTGAAAGACCTGTCCTCGGGCAGAGTTGCTATGGATGGATATTATATTATATTATTATATTATAATATATTATATTGATGCGAAACATGGACTCTTATTTTAAGGGAGGAAAAGAGATTACGAGTATTTGAGAATAAAATTCTTAGAAAATTTAGGACCACAGAGAGATGAACAGACTGGTGAACGGAGAAGACCACTCAATACTGAACTATATGGTCTTTATAGGAAGCCAGATATAATGAGAACAGTTTAAGTCTCGTAGTCTACGATGGGCAGGACATGTGGCACGTATGGGGGATGAAAGAGGTGCATTGATGTTTCTTATTGGAAAAACAGAGGGAAACGCCGAGTTTGTAAAACAAGAATGAGATGGGAGAATAACATTATCCATGATTTGAGGGAAGTAGATTATACAGGAATGATTGGATAACATTAGCTCAGATTAGGGATGTATGAAGAGCTTATGTCCGCTCGGCCATGAACCTACTGGTTCGAATTATATATATATATATATAGTCCACCGTTGTGGTCTCGAGGTAGCGTGCTGCCTTGTCACGCAGCGGGCCCGGGTTCGATCCCCGGTCGGGGCAGTTTTTCTGGGTGAGGTTTTTCCTCATCTGTAAGACAAATGTCAGGAAAACTTTAAGGTCCAAACGGTCCCCGAAATCATATGGCCATCATCATCAACACCCTTATCATTATCATCATCATCATCCTTCACAGGTGTGGAAAGCAACGGGAAGCTACCACACCTACACAATTCCCTAGTAAATCTGCAAGCAAAGCATGAAAACGCTATGATTGCAGTGAAGGACCTGCCTTCGGGCAGAATTACTATGGATGGATATATATATATATAAGGCGACTTTCCTTAAAAGTCCTTAATCCCAAAACAGAGATGGACCTTATATATTATATTTAATTTTTTTATCTGTAAATATTTTAACTAGCTAAAAATTACCTACTGTAGTGCTAATCTACTATATTATAAAAATGAATGTTCGTATTTTATGCACTCCCTAGAGTTATAGAAGGATTAAGATAAAATAATTGTTTTATTCTCATAACTATTCAAAAAATTGCCCCCCCCCATACCGTTCATGTGATTATGATGGGGCTTTTTGCAAAATGTTCAGGATTTTACCGAGAAGGTTATATGCTATAAGAGAGTAGTAATACTCAATCCCTTCACCCCTAAAAATCATTCTTTGTAGCGAAATACGTTTAAAAAAGTAGCTTTTTGGACGTTTAAATGGCTTACGCTGCCTAAACCATAAGAAATATACATCCTTAATGTACACAGAATTGGATATCTCAAAAAACTTCTACAAAAAGTCCCCAACAGCATGTTTATCTTTTATGGATAACTCACAATAACCATTTTTGTGTCTTCATTGATGCCAAGAAGATTGTGATAAGTAGATTTCCGGACAAGGGTAGCAAGTGCACGGCGGGTATTCTTTTACGGATAACTCACAATAACGAATTTTGCTTTCAGCTCATTTACGCCAAGAAGATCGGGATAGATAGATCCCCGGGCAATACTGTATAATCAGCACGGAGGATCTTAAAATAATTACGATATAAATTTATAATTATTTTTCCTTTTACTTAATCTACTAATCATAAAAACACATTAATTTCGTCATTCAGCTCATTTATGCCAAAAAGATCGGGATAAGTATATTTCCGGGCAAAGCTGGGTAATCAGCACGGGGCATATGAAAATAATTACGATATAAATGTTTCCTTTCACTTATTCAACTAAACATAAAATCACATTAATTTTCGTCTTTCAGCTCATTTATGCCAAGAAGATCGGGATAAGTAGATTCCCGGACAACGCCGGGTAATGAGCAAGGGATATCTAAAAATAATCAAGATATAAATTTATATAATTTTTCCTTTAACTAAACATAAAAACACAATAATTTTCATGTATTTAGGCGCATCAGCGCATGCCGGGCATGAGCTCGATATAGGCCTATAATAAACGTCAAGAGAATATTAATTTTTAATTTTCCTTTGAAAGATTCCATATTCCTGATTTTATTTTCTTGAAAAACCCATCTACCCTGATCAAGATTTAATTCGCAACCTCGCATCCAAAGGAAAGCATGATATACACTTAATGAGACCAGCCCTGCTTTAAATATAGATTCATTCTTTACGTTCGAAAACTGGGAAACATTAATTAACAGTTTTAAAAATATACTAATTTGGTATAGTAAGTAAATTATTTTGCGGAGTTTTCAATAAAAAAAATGAAGAGCTTCCTGAATCAAGGATACAATCATCAATTCCTGCGTAGATGATTTTAAGGTGTTGAAATTAATGCACTTGTTAGTTATATAATCTTGCCCGCCCAGTCTGGATAAAAAAACTAAAGTAGTATATAATCTTATTTAGTAATTAACATACAATTAGTTTTTATATAGTTTTTTATCCAGACTGGGAGGGCAGACTTGCGACCTGAAACACCTATTGCGCTATCCCAGTATTATGGAGATGATGGAATGAAAGTCTTCGCTGTTGTGTAAGTTGTAGGTAGACTTTCAGGTCCGACACACCACGTTCTACTCCTATGATCCATACCGCCATTATTTTTACTACAATCCTCCCATTGGCCCTTTCTGCCCTTTTTCATTCCTCAGGCTCGGAGTCATGAGGCAGAACTCGGGTGGCCCCCTTTCACTAGATCAACGGAACCACATATTTTCAACATCTGTAGATTGCCAGCAAAACTTTTTTTTATACCTAACACGAGATGAGGTAAAAGGTAATATGAAATGAATAAATGAGAAATTAATAATAATAATAATAATAATAATAATAATAATAATAATAATAATAATAATAATAATAATAATAATAATAATAATAATAATAATAATAATTCAATAGTAATTATACCCGAGGGCAGGTCTTTCACTGATATGCTATGCTTTGCAGCTTTACTAGGGAATTTTAGGTGTGGTAGCTTCCCGTTGCTTTCAACACCGGTGAGGGATGATGATGATGATGATGATAATAATGATAAGGGTGATGATGATGGCCATATGATTTCGGGGACCGTTTGGGCCTTAAAGTTTTCCTGACATTTGTCTTACAGATGAGGAAAAACCCCGATAAAAACCTCACCCAGAAAAACTCCCGACCGAGGATCGAACCCGGGCCCGCTGCGTGACAAGGCAGCACGCTACCTCGAGACTACAGCGGTAGACTAAATAATAATAATAATAATAATAATAATAATAATAATACCTAATAATAATAATAATGTTTTATTTTAGCTGGCAGAGTTAAGGCCATAAGGTCTTCTCTTCCACTGAACAAGCGAATAGTAAAATTATACAAAAATTACATAATTATTACAATTTTAAAATATTATTAAAATATAGACTAAACAAAAGACAATGGTGATGTGATATAATACAGCTAATATTAACAAAAAACATGGAATATAATAAAATTAAAAGAATATAAAACAAAAATTAAGTAAGTAAAGCTTCTTAGATAAATATTTACAAAATGCTGAATATAGTTGTTATACAGCTAATGTTTTCATTGTGTCCAACTTAAGATATCAGTGAATTTGTATATAAATAATGATACAGAAGAATGTGGATTAAAGATATCTATAGAAAAAACAAAAATTATGGCATTTCAAGGTGTAGATCCTGTCAGAAGTAAAATTGTACTGGACAGTAACATTTTGGAGCAGGTGAATAATTTTACATATCTAGGATGCAATATCTCATATGAAGAAGAAAAGGATGTAAATGCAAAATATCTAAATTTTTAAGAATTTTAGGGTTAATAAATTCTATCTTCAAGCCACAATTAGTCCAAAAGCATTCAAGACTGAAAGTGTATAAAACACTGGCTCTTCCAACTCTTTTGTATGGTAGCGAAGTATGGACGTTGAAACAGAAGGATATACAGAGACTTAGATCTGCTGAAATGAGATATCTTCGGAGGACTGCAGGATACACACTACTAGATCACAAAAAAAGAAGACATCTTAGAAGAATTACACATGGAATCTTTAGAAAACAAAATTTCTGATTATAAGTCAAGATGGATACAACATGTTCATCGAATGGAAGATCACAGAATACCCAAATTAATGTTAAGATATCAACCTGCAGGAAGAAGAAGACCAGGACGTCCACTCAAAAGACTTCTGGATGGTGTTTCTCTTGAGGCCGAAAGAGGTCAACAAATGGCCTAAATTCGTGAATGTACTATGATGATGATGATGATAGTGATGGATAGTCCCTGACATGACTGGGAAGTGAGGTCCATACTCTAGTCATAGATATTGTGTAAGATTCAGAGTATAGACATGTCCTGTGCTGTAGTATCAGAAATAAAGGAGAGTTTTGTGAACTTGTTCCTAAATTGTGATGAGCCGATACATTTTGAAAACGCGTTGATAAATAACTTGGTAAATATGTGTGCAGAATTTGGAATAGTAAAGCATGTGAAAAGTTCTGTAATTTAGATGTAGCCATGATAAGGCCTGAAATGAAGAAGACACGTGGTCATAACGACGGAGATTGAATACAAATCGAATGCACGCTGTAGTCTGTCAGATAGATCAGTTGTCAGATTAGTCAGTAATACGTCGCAGTAATCGACGTGTGGCATTACAAGAGTCTGTACAAGTCATCATCATCCAGGGATTAAGCCTGTTGGCTCGTTCTGGTTTCATTAAAGCTAGAATTGTTAAAATTGTTCAGACCATCTTCTGTGTGGGCGACCAATATTTCTCCTTCCGTGCGGTTTATAATCTAGCAATCAATTTGGAAGTCTTCCTTCTGGCATTCTATCAATATGTTCTTTCCAGTCGTTCCTATATTTAATTATTCGGTCTGTAACTTTGAAAATATTTAGTTCCTTTCTTATATCTTCATTTCTTTTCTTATCCAGCAGAGTATATC
This sequence comes from Diploptera punctata, assembly GCA_030220185.1. Taxonomy (NCBI): domain Eukaryota; kingdom Metazoa; phylum Arthropoda; class Insecta; order Blattodea; family Blaberidae; genus Diploptera; species Diploptera punctata. The sequence continues at coordinate 1,693,360 of JASPKZ010000827.1, forward strand.
CTGCTATATTTCTTAAAAATCGCATCTCAGCTGCTTCCAATCTTTGTTCTTGTCGTTTAGTGATCGTCCAACAATTTGATCCATACATCAATACAGAAACAGGTCTGTACAAATATTTGTTTTAATTTCGTGGAAAGGAAGTTTTCAAACCTATTTAGGGAGTGAAAAATTGACAACACTTTCTTGCAGGTATTATTCACCTGGATTTTCCAGTCTAGGTGTAGGTCCATGTATATAGATACCCAGATTTTTTACTACTGAGCTGTGGAGGATGTTTTTGCCATTTAGGAGAAATGACATAAAGGGAAAGAAAGGGGAGTGCAGAGTATTCGTGGGTGAAATTTAGGAAATGGGAGAATCCCAAGGAAAACTCGACAAATCCCGGTATGGCCCACGACCAATACTAATCTGAAACCGGTAGGATTCGAACCTAGGATCTCAGTCGGGGCAGCCGCACGCGCTGACCACGCGTTTACTAACATACTACTCTAAAACTGTCATTAAAATTGTTGGTTGCATCTACATTTACCGTTATTATGAAAACTTATCTTCATATTATTATAAGGCAAAAGGGTTGATTGTTTATCAAATCACTGGGGATTATTTACCGGTAGGCCTAATTGTAGTAATGTTGCACTTGTTTCTGAAAACAACTGTACCCAGTGATGTCACGTTATCAAACAAACACGTTACATACAAGTAGGATACGCACATCGATTTTACAACATTATCACTTCTCTACCGTCTCCGTCATTTCGGTGTTTCTATCATTTACAAAACTAATGTACTATTGTGAAAGTAAAATGAAGAAACTGTTACATGATGAAGAAGCATCTATAGAGGAATACTAGAGTAATGTTAAGAATTCTATAAAAGAACGCTTAACAACGAATGAGGGAGATTTTGAAGAGGGATTAAATTTAAACACACACATATATATAAAAAAAATGCTTAACATGAACTAACTCACTGGTACTATCGAACTCGTTGGTTCATGGCCGCACGGACATAATCTCTCCATACATCCCTATCCTGAGCTAATGTTTTCCAATCATTCCCTGTATAATCCACTTCCCTCAAATCATAGTCAATATTATTCTCCCACTTCATTTTTGGTCTACCAACTGGGCGTTTTCCCTCTGGTTTTTCTACAAGAAGCATCCATGCATGTCTTTCATTAATCATTCGTGCCACATGTCCTGCCCATCGTTGTCTATGAGACTTAACTGTTCTTATTATATCTGGCTTCTATAAAGACCATGAAGTTCATTGTTATGTAAGTCTTCTCCATTCACCTGTGTGTTCATCTCTCTTTGGTCCAAATATTTTCCTAAGAACTTTATTCTCAAGTACTCGTAAACTCCTTTCCTTCCTTAAATTAAGAGTCCATGTTTCGCATCCATATATATATTTCCATCTCCCTCATTCATTCTCCATTCGTGCCACATGTTCTGCCTATCTCAGTCTAGGATACTTAAATATTTTCGTTACATCTGGTTTTCCATACTCTCTACACCTGTCTATTCGTCTCTCTTTCCAATGCATTTTATTCTCAAATAATCTAATATTTTATGTTTTCTTAAGAGACCACGTTTGTATTCATATAGTATAACTAGAATATTAATTTTTAGAGAAGCTGGGATGGCAAGAAGTCAATGTAATGCATAATAACATGTGTTTTCAGAGTCAAATATTATATATATAGTCCACCGCTGTGGTCTCGAGGTAGCGTGCTGCTTTGTCACGCAGCGGGCCTGGGTTCGATTCCCGGTCGGGATAGGCTCCTGGGTGAGGTTTTTTTCGGAGTTTTCCTCGCCTGTAAGACAAATGTCAGGAAGCTTAGGGCCCAACGGTCCCCGAAAATCATCCGGCCATCATCATCATCATCATCCTTCACCGGTGTGAAAAGCAACGGGAAGCTACCACACCTATAACTTCCCTAGTAAAGCTGCAAAGCATAGCATGGAAATGCTATAATTGCAGTGAAAGTCCTGCCCTCGGGCAGGATTACTATGTATGGATATATATATATGTAACAAGAGAAAAGAAAATTAATATTTTGACGAATAACAGGCATCGGGAAAGAAAGACCCGAAGCGGGCAGGTGAAGAAAGAAAAATACCTAACAGTGAATTACATGATCTTTATTGAAAACCAGATGTAAAAGAAACAGTTTAAGTCTTATACTCATCTATAGGCAAAACCTGTGGCACGACTGACAAATAAATTAGGGAGATAAAAACTTCTAGAAAAGGCCGGAGGTAAAGCGCCCAGTCAATAATCCCTGTATGAGAAGGAAGAACGGTGGCAGTTCTATCTTCCATATGGTATTAAATAATCTGTAATATTAATTTAACATAAACACTACCTATTCAAGAAATTAACAGATATTTTCAAATAAAGGTAACATAATAATTAAATCACAGATGAGTTGAGATAAATATGTTCATGTAACATAATCTACAGAATCCGCAAAAATATAAATATTACGAAACGAATACCCAAAGACCACTACTATATCACAAAAAAATGAAGACATCTTGGAAGAATTACACATGGAATGTTTAGAAAACAGAATTTCTGATTATAAAATGAAGACATCTTGGAAGAATTACACATGGAATCTTTAGAAAACAAAATTTCTGATTATAAGTCAAGATGGGTGCAACATGTTCATCGAATGGAAGATCACAGAATACCCAAACAAATGTTAAGATATCAACCTGCAGGAAGAAGAAGACCAGGATGTCCACTCAAAAGACTTTTGGATGGTGTTTCTCTTGAGGCCGAAACAGGTCAACAAATGGCCTAAATTCGTGAATGTACTATGATGATGATGATACTCAAAGATTGATTAAAGTAATTATTAAATCATTATAAAGAGATACATTGAATTAAATTTATAAGTTGTGATTACTCATGCACCTGAAATGATCAAGCTAGGTAAACTACTCGAGGAAAACCCCATAATAACAATGGTATTGTCCTAATGTTGAGTGATTCCGGGTTATGTGGCCATGGTCCATAGTTGGTGTTGATACCAGACGTTTCGCCCTCAACTGCGGAGGGCATCTTCAGTGGCGAGTGCTTCTAGACGTGTTTCCTGGTCGGAAGATCTACTTAGAATGAGCGCTGTGGACGTAGAGGACGTTGTATTAGTGGTGGGTGCAGGGTGCGCGGGCGTGGCTCTTGCTGATTGGCAAATGGTCGTCTCCTTGTTGTCACTGGTGTTAATGCATTTATTTTCTAGTGTATGAAACCAGGCCTTAGACAGTTTGATACCTTCCTCTTTTCTGTTAATATTTCCCTTATGCTTGTATATTTCTATAGCCTCTCGGTATAATCTAGGGAAATAGTAGGAAGTTGTGGCTAAAACTTGTGTATCGTCGAATAGAATCTGGTGTCCATTCATGTTCTGCTACAGCTGATTTATCCATTTCTCCTTGTCTGCAGTTTCTTTTATGTTCTGATAAACGGGTGGCTATACTTTTTTTCGTGGTCCCTATATATGATTTACCACACGAACAAGGAAGTCGATATACGCCGCAAGTGGAGAGAGGTGGCCGAGGATCCTTAGCTGAGCGAAGGCAGTCTTCTATTTTTCTTGTAGGTCTGTAAACTGTTTTTATGTTGTATTTTCGTAGGAGTTTTCCGATACGATCTGTGACTCTTTGTACATATGGTAAGTAGGCTATGCTGGTTGAGGGTGTGTTATCCATTCTGACGTGCTGTCTTCGTGGATGTATGGTTTGTCTTATTTCCTTGGATGTGTAGCCATTTTTCTGGAAACAATTGAACAGATAATAAGGACTGGCAATGGGAAAATTCAACATACAGTTTACAGAAAACCTACACACACAGACCGATATCTGCACAAAGACTCTAACCACCATCCAAGACAAAAGCGAGGTGTCATTAAGACACTGTTCGACAGAGCGACTAAGTTATGCCAACCACAACACCTTAAACAAGAACAACACCATCTGTTCAATTGTTTCCAGAAAAATGGCTACACATCCAAGGAAATAAGACAAACCATACATCCACGAAGACAGCACGTCAGAATGGATAACACACCCTCAACCAGCATAGCCTACTTACCATATGTACAAAGAGTCACAGATCGTATCGGAAAACTCCTACGAAAATACAACATAAAAACAGTTTACAGACCTACAAGAAAAATAGAAGACTGCCTTCGCTCAGCTAAGGATCCTCGGCCACCTCTCTCCACTTGCGGCGTATATCGACTTCCTTGTTCGTGTGGTAAATCATATATAGGGACCACGAAAAAAAGTATAGCCACCCGTTTATCAGAACATAAAAGAAACTGCAGACAAGGAGAAATGGATAAATCAGCTGTAGCAGAACATGAATGGACACCAGATTCTATTCGACGATACACAAGTTTTAGCCACAACTTCCTACTATTTCCCTAGATTATACCGAGAGGCTATAGAAATATACAAGCATAAGGGAAATATTAACAGAAAAGAGGAAGGTATCAAACTGTCTAAGGCCTGGTTTCATACACTAGAAAATAAATGCATTAACACCAGTGACAACAAGGAGACGACCATTAGCCAATCAGCAAGAGCCACGCCCGCGCACCCTGCACCCACCACTAATACAACGTCCTCTACGTCCACAACGCTCATTCTAAGTAGATCTTCCGACCAGGAAACACGCCTAGAAGCACTCGCCACTGAAGATGCCCTCCGCAGTTGAGGGCGAAACGTCTGGTATCACACCAACTATGGACCACGGCCACATAACCCGGAATCACTCAACATTATGATTACCGGCCGTGAAAGCCTGCATTCAACTAAATGGTATTGTCCCTTTACATGAAACTATAACGCTGGACTAAGCAATTAACATACAGATGCAGCTCAGTGTAAAAACGAATCTACACAGTAGAATAGTATATCTAAAAATGTATCATGACTAATAACAGTTTGAAAAGAAACTTATTAAAATACACTGCTCAAAAAAATTAGGGGATATTGTAGAATAACCTATTAAGACTATGTTTTTAGGAACAGTATTAGATGCAATCACTTTCTATTACTCCAAAAGAATGTAAACAAGAGTTTGAAGTCATTACGTAACCTCTGTACCACACCATATGTCAAAGAGATCCTGATTAGGAATATGGCAAACAAACAAAGCAACATTAACATGGGTGAAAATGTTTATTTAGTATGGTGTATGGTCTCCTCGAACGGCCAGCACTGCCTCACACCTGTGTGGCATTGATGCAATGAGGTTTAGCAATGAGTTCTTTGGGGGATACGTGGCCACTCTTCCATAAGAGCAATGTGCAGCTCTGGAACAGTTGTGGGAGGTGCTGGTCTGCCTGCAATGCGCCTGCCTAATGCATCCCACACATGCTCAATCGGATTTAAGTCCGGGGAGGAAGCTGGCCATTGCATACGCTCGATACCCTCCACTTCCAGCATGTCGTCCACCAAGCCAGCTCTGTGGCGTCGTACATTATCGTCCATAAAAAGAAAAGAATCACCTATGGCACCAGCATAAGGCACGACAAAAGGTCGGAGAATCTCATCTCTATACCTTACCGCAGTCAAAGTACCACCTTGGTTGACGTAGAGGTCCGTACGTCCACCACTACTGACTCCTGTCCACACCATCAATCCACCGCCACCATATGGGGATCTTTCACGTACAAAAGCTGGATTGTTTCGTGTCCCTTTTTCTCTCCAGATGAATACACGCCGACTATCACATTCCACGTTGAATCGCGACTCATAAGAAAAAAGAACTGATCTCCATTCAGCATGCCTCCACCCACGATGTTCCTCCGCCCAGTTTCTGCGATCTCTACGGTGTTGTGGAGTTAACCTGGTACACACCATGGGCCTACGGGCATAGAGACCACTTCCATGCAGTCGATTAGGGACAATTTGAGTTGACACCCTGCGTCCTGTTGCTGTTTGAAGTGCATTTCGCAGTTGAGTTGCATTCTGCTGTCTATTCCGACGGGCTGTTAACAAGAGGTAACGGTCATCCCTTGCTGTTGTTGCCCTTGGTCGACCTTGTCCGGCTCTTCTGTGAACAGTATGTTCTTTGAAAATGATTCCAAAGTCTGGAAATCATGCTTTGAGACACCCCAATTGCTTGTGCCACCTCTTGTTGTGTCTGTCCAGCTTCCATCCTTCCTATGGCCCTCCAAGCCATTGGTTCAGGTAAATCACGTTGTCGAGGCATCACTGTCCCTAAGGCAAGTCATTCACTAACTGAAAACTAGACTGGATTTAAAAACAGCAACAAAACATTCACCTCCACACCGCCCTTTCACATCAACAGTACAGACACTGCCCTCTGGTGTGGTACCGAGGTTATGTAACAACTTCAAACTCTTATTTACATTATCTTGGAGTAACAGAAAGTGATTGCATCTAATACTATTCCAAAAAACATAGTCTTAATAGGTTATTCTACAATATCCCCTAATTTTTTTGAGCAGTGTATAATTTGCCAAAATTAAATAAAAATTATCCAAACTTTAAAATCCTAAGAAATTTACCAACAAAAGGAAAATGTCTCTTAACACTCTTGACTAACATAAAGTTTGAACATTCCAGAAGGAATGAACTATGCCCCCTTCTGAACGACATATTAAAAAATGAAAATTGTTTAAAATATAATGTTGTTGTTGTTGTTGTTGTTGTTGTTGTTTTCAAATGCTGGGCCTTGGCAACGAAACCATTAGCGTCCTTGCTCTCCAATATTTCTCTGTGGTGTATCCAACAGGTAATACTTCACAGGTTTGTAGATGTTCTTCGTTCATTTCTTCGTCTTTACTGCATAGAGGACAATTTGGATTCGTGTAGATTCCTATTTTATATAAATGTTTGGCCAAATAGTCATGTTCTGTAAGCAGTCTAAAATATAATTAACCAAGGTAAAACTGAATAGATGAAGGGTAATCAAATCGAGATGTGTGGTCTTTAGAGAATACCAGCCACAAGAAATTCGTTCGGTATCCTGAATCCGAACCTACAAAGTTATTCGGTATACTCAGAATCTACAGTGTTATTCGGAACTCGGTACTTGTGCTCTGATCTGCGATATATTTCTACTATCGCAGTAAATTGATACTTTACTTTAAATCGACGCTAGAATTGAACTTAAATAGATTTTACGTGAACCATTTTGGAACTTAATAATTATAAAATACTTTAGAATTGATCAAGTATAAAAAGATAAAGTAAAACTTCATCTATTTCCGTTACAAATCAAGTTGTATTTTTAAACATATTTTAATAAGTATCAATAAACATTCAATTATTATATACTACGAGTATATTTTACTAAACGGCAAGACCCAGAGATCTCATACTCTACCGACTCCGCTACAAAGAATAACATTAAACATGATTTGAAGGAGGTTAATTATACATGGAATGACTGGAAAACATTAGCTCAGGGTAGGTATGTTCGGTGGCTTATGCCAGCGTGTTCATTAACTTCCAGGTTCGATAGTGGCAGTAAATTTAATTAGTTAGCTACAAATTATTCAACGGAATTCATTTAGGAATGGTTAAACCTACTATACAGGGAATGATTGGAAAACATTAGCTCAGGATAGGGATGTATGGAGAGCTTATGTCCGCGCGGCCATGAACCTACGGATTCGATAGTGCCAGTGAGTTAGTTTTATGGTTAAACCTAAGGTAAAATCTCTCCGGTTTGAGAGGAATGCAGAGAACTGTTATAATTAAAATAAAAGCAAGAATGGAGTATATCAAAAGGAAAATGAGAATAATTATGATATATGAATATTATAAAGAGAAACGGAAAATGTAAATAAGGTATTTAGAAGAAACAGAATTAAATTTAGAACTAGAAAATTGGGAACACGAAAGAGAAATTATAAGTTTTTATAGAATAGTTAAAAATTACTAGCAAGGTTTTCAAACCAAGGGCTGACTTTTGTCCTGATATATAAGGTAAGGGAGAAATTAAAATAAGATGAGTTGAATAGGACTGATGAAGAAAATATTTATAGACGTTCCATCCATAATATTGAACGTTCTGATGAATCAGGACCATCCATGGAGGAGATTAAAAATGCTATACAAAATTTGAAGAAAAATAAAGCACTTGGAGAAGATGCGATAATATAGGAGAAATTATAAAAATCGGGGGAGAGAATTTGCATAATAAAATAGATAATACAATCAATAACATATTTATTTGGCCTGGTGGAATTAAAGCAATGTGGGCCTTCTCTTCCCATACGTTACATTATTTCACAGCAATCTCGATTAACTATAATATTAAATTTTGACCAATAAAGTAATACCTATAAGAGTAAGTTCTATAATATAATACTTTTAATGATAATTAAAATTTAAAATAAAAATAAAATGTGCACAAGCAATATAAATTAAATTGTTCGATAGACAGTCCCTATGTAATGTACCACACGAAAAAAAAAATACAAAGAAAAATAATGAGAGACAATAAACTAATTCGTCGGTTATGTAATATTTAAATATCAATCTAAAATATTTATCAATCATAATACTATTTTTATAAAATAAATTTAATAATTATTATTATTAGTTCAAATAATACAATCACTGAGAGATGTATAAATTAGTTTAATAATTTTTTGTTTGTTTTTGAACGATATTATAGACAGTTACTGACACAGGGCGGAAAGGAATTCTAAGTTCCGGCAAGTGAAACTGTAAAAGATAGTGAGTAATACGCATTATGGTGAGGAGGGATATAAACGGCAATATATGGGACGAAAAAAAAGATGCCTTATGAATAGAGTAAAGCACTTGCTCAATACGTATAAAAAATATAGCTGAGCGTTAGCAGAAATTATAGAATAATATCCGTTTAACTATTGTTTGATTCTCCTGACACACATAGGTGATATCAACAATTAAAAGTAAAATTATACGGTAGTTTGACATGTACATAGAATGAATGGAAACGAAAATGTTAAGAAGTTATTGGAAGATAAACGAGGAGGAAGACAAATGGTGGAGGAGCCAAGACTGATGTAATGGACGTTGTGGATGGAGATTTGAGAACATTGGGAACCAGGGAATGGTTAAAAATGATTAAGGAAAAGGAGGAATGGAATCTAATTATGAAGGAGATAACGGCCATGCATAAACTGAATGCCAATGATGACGATAATAAGAATACATAAACCCCGACTGGTTTCAACCCACGAATCTCGGAACCAGAGGCGAGCATGGTAACAGAACATGTCTCACTGATAAAACGGTATATCACACACAGTGGATCAGGCCCAAACATAACATGAAATCGATAAATCTCACGAAACAGTTTACTATATAGGTTGTTATAGCTATCCCTAATACACATCATTTACACAAAATTCACACTTAGGGCCGGTTGTACGAACTTCAGGTTAACTCCCAAGTTAGTCATCTGACGCTTAAGGCTAGCAGGAGTACAACGTCAATATGCGTTGTACCACCTGCTTTTAACCGCCAGTTGCGTATACCGGTTTTAACTTAACTTTTCAGTTATGTTGGTAATGAATTCCAATTTCCCTCCGTATTATGTTGGCTGAATTGGGTATCCGCGCATCATCTTTCTTATGTTTTCTTATTTCCCATAGCAAAAATTCGTCTGCTTTCATTATTTATCCATACTACATCAATGTTTTCAATTCTGATATAATTAATTTTATACTATATTATAGTTTATTTTCAATATTATAAATTAGTGTATATGTACGTAGTTTTAAATAAATTGGGTTAGTTTCCATTTTCGTGTTATTCATTTTAATATTATTTTTATTTCTTTGAAGTTTGTTTAATATTATAACAATTCAATGTAATTAGGCCTACACGTAGTAATAGTTTTGTGAAATATATGTACGGTATAATTCACGCACACACCAAAATTTAAAAAGTCTTAAATAAATTGGGTTGGTTTCCATTTTCGTGCTATTCATTTTAATATTATTTTTATTTCTTTGAAGTTTGTTTAATATTATAACAATTCAATGTAATTAGGCCTACACGTAGTAATAGTTTTGTGAAATATATGTACGGTATAATACACGCACACACCAAAATTTAAAAAGTAATGCGATGTTTAATTATATGAAATTCAAACTTTCTCATATTTGTTATAAATAGAGAGAGGAATTTTATAAAATTTCATGTTTTAAACTATTTGTCAGAGAGCGCTGAGGTTAAGTATCTTTACATTTTATGATATGCAGAATCAAATAAGACCAACAAAAAACTTCATATTTCATAATATTTTAACAAAATGTTCATATTTTAGTGAAAATTTCATACTCCTCCATATTTTTCAACTTTCAAATTCCGATATTTTTTTTTCAATAAAAGTTCTAGGAATTCATTAAAATATTTTTGAAATGAATGTATTTGTGTAATTTTTGACAATGTAATGTGGTAGACAAGTGAAAATTTATCAGTATCTTTATAAAAGCAAATAATTGGATGATGAGTCACAGAGTGTCAAGTTCGATGGAGTTTTTTGTCCCCCAGAACAAGATCATGAGCCTAAATGAATAAGTAGAATAACAATATTGGAATTTTCTGTAGTCAGGTAGCTGTCAGTTCGTTCTTGCTACCTGAGGACAGTCTTTACTCTGTGAACAGATTACAGAATTGAAATGTAAGAAACTTGAAGCAGTGCTTTGTGAAATTAGTAACGTTGATGTAGGTTAGGCCAGCATTTTTCTCACTTACATCAAAGTATCAAATATAGCATGATACGAGTATCCTCCCATAACATCATGTGATGTTGAGCATAATTTTTCATTCTGCAAAACAATTCTGACAGATAGGCTGTATAGTTTACTATCACAAAATATTAAAAAAAAATCCTATCTATGTGTTATGAACAAAATTAATAATTGACAATTTGATTGTTCATAGCACAAGTAGACCAAGACTAGACACTATGCAAGACCTATTTCATATATACAAAAAAACTAACGTTAAAATAATTCTAACTACATTTCACCATGTTTATAGTTCAATATTAAATGTAACTGTAATTGCAAAGAGTTCTGAAACAATCCCTAGATTCAATTATGGACTAATAACTTTTAACATCTTGTCTCTCCAAATATGACATACTGGAATGGTTTACTTGTATTCTAAATCGTCCAATTTAATGTTATTGTTACATTTGCATCTACATGAATTTAATATCTTCATGCAATGTAAAGATAGCAATAACCCAAACTATACCGGTACCTACTCTAAACTTTGTCAGTGCTATATTTCATGGAAACTTGTTAGTTTGGGTTGCAATGTTTTGTTTCTTGCATATGTTTAAATTTCATAATTAAAAATCATTCAATACATTAATTAATTGTATTATATATAAACTCTCAGATTTGATTTATGAAATAATTCCACTACAGTCTTGGGAGGCCTTTGGGGTAGTGGCATGTTGAATTTTCCATCTTTCTAGACAAAAGGCACTAGATGTCTGCCGGGTTGTCAGATCTGCCTGATGGCTACATTTGTGCCCAGAACATGCATATAGTACTCACTTCCATTAGGATCTGAGTCGATCCCAGGTCTACAATGCCATCAGAAGGTCTGGTCCAGCTAAAAATCTTGACCATATCAAGACTCGAACTCACGACTTCCCTGTTTGTACCACGTTTCCTTATACAACTACGCTATGGTATGATCCATTAAAATTGTTTCAGATCATGAATATGATATTTTATATTGGGTCAAAAATAATGAAAAATTATAATCAAAATACAGTGAACATTTTGATTTCTTGTGCTATAAATAAGTTCTGTTTGTGCTGTATGTACACTTATAAGTCGTAGTGCGTCTATGCATATAAATATATGTAAAAAGTTTAGAAAATAGTAGCTTCATTATATTTTTGTGTCATAATTTTCATATTTTGTCTTTATGATTTCATATTTTCTTATAATTTTCTTCATATAATTCCTCGCTCTAGCTATAAATAGCTATTATAAGTACCAAGATTTGTTTTTTGATTAACTGAATTTTTAATTTAAGATAGTCATCAGATGACTGAAGGCAAGTAAATTGTCTTATGTTATATATAAACCTATTTGGTTATTTTGTTTTTTTTTCTATGTAATCTATGTCTATTTTGTTGGAAATTGACCAATTATAAGAATCTCAATTTCTTTTTTTACATGTAGGCACACTAGAAATAAACTGCATAAAAATAGCCCAGTGTGAATTTCTGTTAATTTTAAGTTAGTATGTTTTTTTGTATTATTGCATTTTTTCCAAAATGAAGTTGCTTTATTAAATTTTTGTCCATTCTGTGTTGAGATCTCTTTACTGTATTATAAAATAGTGAAATTTCTGCATACAACTACTTTTTGAAACCAATCACAATTACTTGGAAAGGATTATTCCTATGACTATATATTCTGATCCTCTGTAAGATGACTCTCTCTCTCTCTTCCCAACCAACGCCGATGCTTTTGATAAGTTTATAAATGTCTTACTGCCTGTATTTGCTCATATTATGTAATAAACCTAATGAAGGCTATATTCTTGTCACTGTGTGCCAGAGGGGTAGAATAGTAGTTATTTAAATCCTGTATCCCATTGAAATCTAATAATACAACAATTGAGAATAAAAATATTAACATTTTTTTTTCCTATTTAGGCAACTATGCAAGACATTTGGTTTGTAAATTCAGAATCTTTCTATGATAGCTATTGATATATGAGTTTAGTCTTCAATTTGTACATATTTAAATGATAGTTAAATTAGTAACAGCAACCTCTGCTCAAATAAATTATCTTACCTGAACTCAGTAGTATTAATGTGCTTGCAATAAATTATATTCAGATGTTGATATTTTCTTCACATCAATTTCTTTAGCATAGTTAATTTTTTCCATAAAATGGGGAGCTGGGCCATTGTTATAATCCTCAACCTGGAGGACCAGATGATTTTTGTTCAAGGTTTCCTTCCTCTAGGCTTTGACGAACCAACATATCCTTACAAGGCAGCAGTTGCCGTATCCTAGCAAGGAGCTGTCACAAAGTACTATCATCCAGGCCAGAATGAACCCTGGTTTTTTAAAGAGGTGTTATTCCTCCATCACTCCCCATTTCTCCTGGCTTGTGACAGGCAGAGTCTAGGTTGGCTGGAAATCCCTATACTATATTGGGCATTAAGCAGAGAGCAAGCACATAAACTATAGGCGACAGATGCAATTTTGGAGGAGGATTTCTAGAAATTCAAAAAGAGACAAAATTAGAAATGCTAAAATCACAGAAGTAATGGATGTTCAAAAAGACATTCCACCAGTTATTGAAGAAGACTGAAATGGTTTGGTCACAAAGAGAATGTCAGATGACAGGATCCTATGATGATATTAAATCTTGAAGCGGAGGGCAACAGAAGAAAAGGGAGATCAAAAGAAAGTGAATTCAAGGAGTGCATAATAGGAGTATAGTGTCGAGAGGATAACAGAGTGTGATGCAGAGAATAGGGATTTATGGAGGAGTAAAATTTACAATGGGTTGTAGAAAAACTACTGTATTATAAAGAAATTCCTAATAAAGAAGAAGAATGTTAACATTTTCCAATTATGGTGTAAAGGTCCAGATTGTATTCAGGATGAGGAGATGTCCCCTATTAGAAGACTGCTTTTAAAGTAAATTTTTGATGGTCAACTTAAAGACCACCACTATACGTTTTTTCATTTGTATTTTATGATTGATTTCTTTCACAATTTGAACTAACATAATGCAGATAAAACAAATTTGAACGTTTATATGTTTTTAACATAATTATATCATCTCAAATTTTCTACCATATTTTTGACAAATTTGTTATTGATAGAAACTGTAGTCCTTTGTGAAACAACCAATCATAAGACAGTAGATTTCAGATTTTCTTTAGGGACAACCTTCTGAGGAGTAATTTATTGGTACTAGTTATGTACATTTAATAAAAATATATTACTCATACATTACTTTATTATAAAAAATTATACAATGGATATTCAACATGCTTATATTATACACAATAAAAGTAAACATCACCTACGTAAAATAAAAATAGACCACATTAAACTATTTTTCTACATAATATAATGAAACCCAAAGCATGAAAGGTGCACCAGGTGGCTTTGGAACACACACATATATTATACAGATCTTCTCTTCTCTATTGTAATTTAACCTCATATCTTATAGGTTGGGAGAGAGAGAGACTTTGGATCACACATGGTTACTGAGGACCTCCAATCCAGGACCTGCCCCAAGACAACACAAATATTTAAGACAAGATGCACAATTCACTCACATTCATACTAAACCTGGCAAATATGATGATCACAGATTGTTTAGGCCTTAAAGTTTCCTAACATTTGTCGTACGGGTTCAGAGAAACCATCAATAAAACCATCATCCAGGAAATCTGTCATGACTGGGGATCAAACTCAGGCCCTCTGCAAACAAAACAGTGATGCTAGCCCGAGACCATAGCCGTGGTGTATATTACAAATAAAACTTTAAATAAACACTTTCTTTGCAGATGTATAAATACATTTCAGATAATTTATATTCATTATGTCCACCGCTGTGGTCTCGAGGTAGCGTGCTGCCTTGTCACGCAGCGGGCCCGGGTTCGATCCCCAGTCGGGGCAGTTTTTCTGGGTGAGGTTTTTATTGGGGTTTTTCCTCACCTGTAAGACAAATGTCAGGAAAACTTTAAGGTCCAAACGGTCCCCGAAATCATATAGCCATCATCATCATCCTTGTCATTACCATCATCATCACCATCATCCTTCACTGGTGTGGAAAGCAACGGGAAGCTACCACACCTACACAATTCCCTAGTAAAGCTGCAAGCATAGCATGAAAATGCTATGATTGCAGTGAAGGACCTGCCTTCGGGCAGAATTACTATAGATGGATATTCATTATAGGTGAAAGAATGAATCTTTGGATTTCTGACTACAACAAGTAAGTCATGGCATAATAGTGGCTAGAAGGGAGGGTGCAGCACAGGCATGTGAGAATTTATAATGCATTTACAATATTTCTATCTGTACAGTAAAACTACACATAATTTGACCAATATCATGAGACAAACATTTAATATATAGAATTACAACCTGCCTATTAGGATTGCATTTGTGAATATTATTAATGGCAGTTACCTGGAACATATTTACTTATTTTCTCACAAGGAAATTTAATTTGCAGTCATCTTATTTTTTTTTGTGACAGAAAGCTTAAAAAAACTTGAAGAGAAAAACATAAACTACTGAATTCTGCTTATATGATTCTAACAAAACGATTATAAAATAGTATATATCTCAATATCCGGCTTGTGATCTGGGGATTAAGTTGCTCGTCCCAAGAGTCAAGGGTTAAAATCTGGCTGGGGTCGATATATTATTAGGATGGATGAATCCTAGAAAACAAAAAGTTTTCTGGGAGAAACTTAGAGTCATGGATTCCGAGTCTGAAGATTTCAGGCTCGTAACATAATCTCAGCCTACATTGGAGCAAAATTGAATGGCCTTTCCCATCCAAGTAAAGGCTTTGTAAAGACTTAATGAAAATTAGCAGCAGAAAACATATTACAGTAATTAAGACATTTTGTCTGTACATTCTTACCTCTTTGGGTTGTATTTGTTGAACATATGTTTCAAGGCTTCTGATTACAGTCTGTAATTGCTGACGATGGGGCTCAGAAGCCTTGAAACATATATTTGACAAAAACAACCATAAGAGGTAAGAATGTACAGACAAAATGTCTTAATTATTAAACAAACTTCTTAATGATACTTCCTATTGCATTTTAAAATACTATTACAGCTTCAAAAAAATCTGTCTACATTGGTGAAAACTTAATTTGCTGATATACAAGATAATATATTAAATCAGTGGTTATGTACAGTTTATAAAATAATAATAGAAACCTTTATATGGGTTGGGGAATCAAAATTGGACGTATATATCAGGGGATCCTGGCTCTTATGGACCATAGTACTGGTAATGATGATGCTTATGATTGACTCTCTACTCCATTTATACTAAAGAACATTTACTCCTTTTCAAACTGAGTCTTCAATGCACAATTGTTAAATATTGTCTAGTCATGTGTTAGATCTTCAATCTTTTCTAAAAACCAACAAAAATGAAAAGATTGAAGACTGCAAAAAATCGGGAATTTATCAAATTAATTGTAAAGATTGTGAAAAGATATACATAGGAAAAACAAAAAGGAATCTAAATACAAGATTAAAGGAACACCTCAGAAATGTTAAAAATGGAGAAACAGAAAAATCTGCAATAGCTGTAGATGCCTGGTCAGAAAAACACAGAATAGAAACCAAAACAAAATTACTTAAACAATTGGAAAAACCGAAGGAACTCACAATTTGGGAAAAAAATTATATATGCAAGAATAAAAAACACAACTATGAATTTTGAAATACCCGGTGATAAGGAGAGGGGATTGATTTGGAAGTTCGTCGGTCAGCCATCAGATGGCGCGGAGGTCAGTCTGCAGGATAGGAGGCCATTGGACATCAGTTGTGAATGTAATACAACATTGAGAATATCACAAATGAAGTGAAGAAACTCGAGTCTGCTTGGGAGTTAAGAAGTATGAGGTGAGTGAAGAAACAACTAAACAATAATATCTAAAATGTTTAACTGCACATCATACACTTTTATTCCTTGTATGTTCCTCAGTATTGTACTATCCTGGAGAACTGGTCTTTATGTGCATGCAGTCCAAGTCTTCGGTGACATTCGGGAATGAAGCGATGTAATATCCCAGCAAGCCTTCTAGAAAAAAAAAAAAGAATGTTTATGATTTTATCAGATAATCAAAAGTGACTAATATTTATTCACCATCAAATATAGACTATAGAACAAATGCATAATATTTTTAGTGGATTCTACTACTTTAATAACATTGTAATTTCTCAGACGTCATAAGCTAAGGGGCAAAATTTTTATTTTCTGCTATATTAAAAAAAGAATGTTCCAAGAAAAACATAATGTGTAGCAACAATTGATATGTTACATTACTTTATGCATTGTAATTTGATTCCCTTTCAGTTACTGGTACACATTATTTTATTCATGATTACTGTATTAACAAGTTTCATTATTCTCATTATGGATGTATTGGATTACAACTCACCTCTAATTCTCATATAATGTTTTCACAGTTCATACCAGAACATGTTATACAAATACAACATTTTGGGCAATTGCATACAAACGTTAAGTTGCTATATTTATGGCATTTCTTATTAACTCGCTTTTAATTAAATTAGAGGTTTCTTTATGGGAAGCCATATTATCTAATAAACTAATTGGTGTACGCAAACTTGCAGTGCACCATAAGGCAAAGTTGGCTATTCTGTTTGAACAGTGACTAATGCAGGTGGACTAGAGGCATAGAATCTCCAAAACTGACTTATGCTGTAATAAAGGTCACCATTTATCAAATATACAATGAAAGTTGCTTAAATCTATGATGGCTGAACTATAGTTTATGACCCACTATGCTATACCATACAACATTAATATGACACTGTTACACTATTTACTTTTTCCATTTCTACTAACATTTCCTACTGTTTTAACATTTTGTAACGATTCTTAAAACATTTTTTTTATATTTCTTATATATTTATCTATGTATATAAAATCTCTCACTCATTTCTTCTAAGTTCTACAGAGCTGTAGTGTATATGTGCATGCAAAAGGTTTTGTCAATATATGGCAAGACTAACTGTGCTATTGTATGACAATCTTTCACAATATAACTACTATTTTATTTTGTTTGGTTAAGAAGGAAAAGTTATTGTACACCAAATTAGATTATCAAATAATAAATTATTCCTTTCTTTAAAAGCATGCTTGGGAACTTATTGTGAAGATTGATTATTCCAATAGCACAGATACTCGTCATCTATCGAGTAAGTTCATAAGCTTTGAGCATCCACACAACTGTTATGTAGGAAAAATGGAAAAACTGCACTTAAACTAGCGTGAAATATTTTCAAAGTCCTATAGAACAACAGTGCGCATGCGCCAGAGTTTATAGAGCCAGCGATAACCCACAATCAAACTACATATCGATTATCATCCTCGGTTACTATCCGTCGCAATGAAATTTAAATGACCAATATTTGCAATAAATCTCCAAATCTATGTTTAAAAAATATATTAATAATATTAAAATTACCAAACGTTTATTAAAAATGGGTGTACACTCACTTATCACTCCCTCATATTGATCCAACCAGCGATAACCCAAAACAGCAATAGAAAAATTAGAGACTAGGTAATATACTCTGTGGAGAAAATAGCAGCATTACAATATTGAATAACAGTATCATAATATTGTGATTTGTATATTTAAATATATACTTCAAAATTGTCTAATAATGTTATAAAAATTGTTTGAAAAAGTTTAAAATATTAAGTAATGTTAGTAAATATAGAGGAAGAGCTATAGTTTACAATATAACTGAAAATCAAGTGCTTGTAGAAGTGCAGTTGAGCCGGAAAAACTTTAGTTTACCTTCCCTTAATTTTTGTGTCCTACAGTGAAACATGTGCATGAGCATAAGTTTATAGAGTTGTCACTAGATGGAATCACAAAGAAGTTCTACAGAAAATTTAAAGAATTGACACTAGATGGAAGAATGTAGCTGCGACCAAACTTCAATACATCCCCAAACATTTGTTAGAAATGGATATACACCAACTTTCTCCTTCCTAACTTAAAATAAATTATTTGCATATTATTTAATGAAGCATATACTAATCTGATATACACTAACCTGTCCCATCAGAACCTACAAAATGAACTGAGTGAACATCTTTTTCTGAGAATATACTTTTGAATGTTGGTCATTCCAATTTTCACAGATATCTTCACCATCTAGTTAAGTTCTTCTAGCGTTCACACATGTGCACAATGATTCTGCATACTTCAAAGAAATAATTGTGTATGGAGATAAATATTTAATAATTGTAAAAAAAATGTTATAAGTATTGTTGCAAAATGTTAGATAGATGGAAAGCTGTGTGGCCATCACTTAAGTGTTGGCGGTGAGCAATCCATTTTGATCCTCC
Source organism: Diploptera punctata (assembly GCA_030220185.1). Classification (NCBI taxonomy): domain Eukaryota; kingdom Metazoa; phylum Arthropoda; class Insecta; order Blattodea; family Blaberidae; genus Diploptera; species Diploptera punctata. The sequence goes on from JASPKZ010000827.1 coordinate 1,712,502, forward strand.
TTAATAGGTAGAACCCCTGGTTCCTGTAAAATACAGTAGCACCAGTTTAAATTTTGAATTCAAATTTGAAGTTAATTAGCAGAGTGAAGTCGGAAGCGAAAATGTTTAAAAAAGTACAAAAGTTAGTAAAGACAGAAGGAGTACGTAAGTCCCAGGCAGACACCACACGCATGCACGACAAACGCGAAGCAGTTTACTCTATGGAATATCGCGATGCAGCCAACATTATACATGCTATTTAACAAACCTAAAAGCTAACGTAATGCAATTTAAGTACTCTAACTTATGAAAGACCAACCTAAAAGCTAACCTAACATAATTTAAGCACTCTAACCTGTGAAAGAATGCAACACCCAAAAATAAATAGTAAGTTCTCAAATTCTGAAGTACATAACCTATGTTGGCTGCACTGTTGTTGCATAGAATATTCCTTAAAATCAATATGGTTGCCACGTCTTCATGTTACGTATATAGTTAAATATCATAGAAAAATGTGTTCAAGTAATCGTTAGAAAAAATGTAAAATTTGTTGTAAATGGTGGGAAATAATTTGAAAATAAAACCTTGTTGGCGCATGCGCGTTGTGTCTGTCTCGGGCTTAGGAAAAATTCTCACTGCACTTAATGGAAACTTGAGCCAAAATAAGTATACGTGGTCTCTTGGCATACAATAGCCAGTGCATTTTAATAATAATGTGTCAATGTAATAACAGCTTGAAAAGTTGGAAATTAAGTATAAGTTTAGAGGTCCATGGTAGTACAACATAATCAACCTTGCATATTGAACATTCATACCATAATCACTACTGTAACTTAAGTTTCAAGGTTATGGCACTGTAATATAATCTCAAAATTAACACTTCAATGTTCTTTTGTTACATTTTTGTGGGTATGTAACATATAGCCTAAGAAATTACACTTGGATAGAAGACTATTTTTTATTAATTTTTTTACTAAATATAAAATATTTTACCTTTCTGTTGTAATCGATGTATGATCAGATCCACATTGAACGTAATTGCTTCGTTTCAAAAGCGAAACCAGACGAAACAATCTTCCATACCTTCTTCAAGATGAACTGGTCTCCTTGAGATTTTTCTGTAGAATGTTGAAAAAATTATGGTTATGTTACTGATAATATCCTGATTAATAATAATAATAATAATAATAACAATTTATCAATTTTATGATAGTTTAGAAAAAAGGTTATGGCACACGACATAATACACATTTTTTATTTAAAGTCAATGGCATAACCAACGTTGTAATTAAGATTTTAATTTAATGGCATTATAATATAACCTCAAAATTTGCACTTCAATGTTTTGTTAAATTATAGTGTGTAAAATAAAAGCAATTATACTTTGAAAAGCACACTTTCATAGAAGATTATTTTTTAAACTCCTACCCCTATTATAAAATGCATTGTATTATACAGTATTATCTAATGAAGCTACAGGTTCAAGTACGAGTATTAATGCTAATTCATGCTCATACCTTTTTAAATAAAAATGTTTAAATAATCACCTACAAATATTAAACAATGATTGTGGAAATAATAAAATACAAACGAAAAATGTTAAAATCTTACCTTTTCGTTTTATGTTCTAATCGATGTCTGATGAGATCAAGGCGAAAGCGGACGAAAAATTCTTCATCATTGTAATTTTCAATATGATCCGGTCTTCCCCTGATTTGTCTGAGTTTCCGGGTCTTTAGAAACATATCGTATAATACTTCGTCGTCACTATCAGAATCCAGAAATAAATTTCTAGACATGTTTCTGGCTGCCATTTTGGAAAGTTAACTCGAGTATTTCACAATAATCGGCTTCGAATGACCGTAGAAAGTCTACCGAGTTTATGCTCCGGCTAAGGTGCAATACTGTCGTGGTACAACGCAATTTTGGCTGAATACTTGAGATAGCATGTATTCAGAACTTATACTGAGTTGGTACAACCGGCCCTTAGAAACACAGAGAATACACAGATATTCTCTATCTTACAGACTCTGAACGCATACTTTCAGCTACAGAAGGTAGTTATCGTTAATAATTCTCACATTGTAAGGACGTTTCTTAACGTTATACAAAACGCTACACTATACTTCAGTAATACAAACCGAGGAGTTGCACCTAGCTATGTCGAATACGAAGTAATTGATTTCCATATTAACAGCAGCTTTCTTTCCGGAGTTACAACCGTTGTCGTTCACGCAACTTTGCGATCAAAATTATATACAGTAATTGACTGATAATTTATTTAAACACATCTTTTATAACGATTCTGACATCTTCCTATAACATTTTTAGGCACAGCGCAAAAAGTAGAATCCGAATATGGATATTTTTAAAAAATGAAACATAGGAATGTCAAACATAAAAAAATAAATAATTGCAGACGATTCAGACACAAACCAAAAAATAAATAAATAACAATAACAATTTATAAAGCATTGTTTTCTATGTTACCTGATATTGCCATTGTGGTTATGACGTCAGTTCCACTATTCAAATGCTAGTCCAGGATGAAGAAATATTGTATGTAATACAATTGAACGGGAATATTGAGAAACCCCACATGTCCATTATTTACGATATTTGAGTTACGTTTCGTACTCTAGACATATAGTCAATCATGATATGGAGAAATCCCATATGTTCCAGCACTTTCTGTGTTGTTATTCTGGCATTGTATCAATGAAAATGAAGAGAAGCCCCACATGTACAAAATATATGGGCTGTCTCAAAATTTAGGTCATTCTTACCTTCCTTCTGATTTTATCATGGTAAAAAGAAAATTAGGAAGGAAGATAGGATATACTTGCTGAAAGAATATGCAGAATTAATATAGGGTCGAGCACGAAGATGAAGTTTGAAGTGAAAATACCCAAAACAGAAGAGTGCTAAATTTTAAGGATTGGTGGTCAATGTTCTACCGAAAAAATGTAATTTCTGTTGAAACACAAGGAAGGGCTGCACATAGGAATAACAAACAGAACTTTAATGTAACACAATTCATGCAGTTCATCTATTCTCATGAACCCATTGGTGTTGTTGAAGTTAGGTCATTTATTGATGGAGCAAGAGAGCACACTTTCCAACTGGCTGAATCACCTGTAATTCCACCAAGCCCTATAAGTCAGGCTTATAAAGATAATGTGCCTATTAATGAGAAGAAAATGGATGACCTAAAGTGATTTCCACCATTCCTGCCAAAAGAACAAATCATCCAGAACTTCTATGATGACATCTACATTGTAGATGTGTCAAAGAATGAACATTGATGAGAGAGAGAAAGGAAAGCATGCACAATTTGTTTGAGTTTTGTTTATATCATCAATAAAATATGAGTTAAGTAATTAATTTGCTTCTTTTTTTACAAAATATTGAGAAAGCCCGCATGTCCACTGAATAAATTTCAATTAATCTCAATATAACTGCTCAATATTGCCTATAATACATTGGCATGCTTCTTCCTACATTCATTTTAACTAAAAATAAGAACACTCCTTAATTTCAGCGTAAATTTCGTTTTTGAGACATGTGGGGTTTCTCGATATTCCCATTCAATTGTGGTGATATGTTTTCAAAATTACATAGCAAAGAAATTAAATGTAAGAAAATTCACTTCCATGCAATGACAAATCTTAAGAAATGTTACGTTAATTGATTAGATTGTCGGCAATATAATCGATATGTTATCGTGCGTATTTCTCGAAAATGAACAGCGGCAAAATTAACTCATACAATACGTAAATATATGTCACTTGTTTTATAAACTAATCTTATATTTTTTAACTTGCTCTTGTCTTACCTTAAAAAATCAATTAGATACTACTCTATCTCACACTCCTGTAAACTAATAGGCTGTGGTGTACACTGACTCCCCCGCCCCCTATGTAACCTAAAGAAATAAATTACACATTAGATTTCACTCCACTGTAAACTAATCTGGAGTAACTAACTTTTCCTCATCTAAGCCTAACTAAATAAATTACACACTCCTATAAACTAATCTGGTATATACTAGCTTACTCTCATCTACACCTAATTGAATGATTCACACACTCCTGTAAACTAATTTGGTGTAATTCTCCGCGTCGCGTTCTATTAGACCTAGTGTTATATTAATGCTCAAATAAAAAAGAATCTGGTTCAGCGTTGCATTGTAGCTACAAATTATATGTAACGTGTACTACTAAACTAATATAGATCGAATGTGAAATAGTGTTTTATAAATTGTTATTTTTCAGATTGGTTTCTGTACATTAGCAATTTTTAAAAGTATATTTCGATGCGAGGTTGGGATGTGGTTTTTACAGAATCGAGGAAAATATTTAAAACCGAGCGATGGCGAGGATTTTAATTTCCGAGATTCTGTAAAACACTTCACAAACGTGCGTTCTACATTTTTTTTTTTGCGCGATGATGTTTTTCAAAATAATATTAATAGTAAAATAATAGTAACATCTTTGTCGGAAATATTTGCGTTCATTATAACAATTGACTAACGTTAACAGTGTGGGCAATCTTTATTATTGAAACAACAGGAGGCCTTGAGACCAATTATTGATAATATGGCCGCAAGTTACTATTTATTGTTTTATATTGTTTCAAATAAAGTTGAGTTCATTTAAAATGCAGTGATTTGTTTCGTACACACTCCTGTAAATGTATATTAACACTACCTTTTGGATATTTTTTGTATATACATTGTACGTAGTATACATAGAGGGCAGTGGTTTTACTTCCCGCACGTGGGTGTAAATGTAATATTACAGTATAGTTATTTAGATTGGCAATCCCGAAATGTAGGAAGTTGAACTTTCAATCATGGTCGCCATTGCTGTAAGTATGACAAAACGCACTATCGCGCAAAAAAATGTTTTATTGTTGAACGTGTCCAAGCTTCATTTTAAAATAAAAATTATATCGAAATTCGGATGTCAATTTTTTGTTCCGTAAGCCACTTTTTTTTTTAATTTGTAACCAATCAACATTCATCTCTATTTTATTTTCCCATTCTCCTTTATCTAATTCTCTATTTCTTGTTATTACATTTACAGGTGCGATTCTTCCTCTCGTCTTCGTTCTACTCCTTACAATTAAAACGTGAGAGAAACGCTATATTTCGAACAAGACTTGAGGAAATATTTTTATATTTATCAATAGAAATGTATTACCAGATGACAAGAGATTTTGGGAGTTTTTCAAGCTCTAGCGGTTCTTGAAATTGATGTACCGGTACCTTACAACTCATTAAAAATCAGCCACAACCCTAAGTACCAGTAGGTGAATTGAAAATTCATTATAGATATCCATCCATAGTAATTCTGCCCGAGGACAGATCTTTCACTGCAATCATAGCATTTTCATACTTTGCTTTGCAGATTTACTAGGGATTATAGGTGTGGTAGCTTCCCGTTGCTTTCCACACCGATGAAGGATGATGATGAAAATGATAAGGATGCTGATGATGGCCTGATGATTTTTGGGGGACCGTTATAAACAGTTATAATATATTCAACCAATTATAACAGGAATTTAAATATTATGTGTTTTGAAACCATGTTATAAATATTCCAATATAGTTTTAATGTGGATATTATTTTTATATTTTCTCACCTGATCTATCTACGAATTTCTTTCCAAACATTTTGGTCTTTGTAAAGTTGGCTATGTCATAAATGCCTGAACATTTTATATAGGCCTAATTTCCACCAATTTTTTTTCGCAACCGTTAAAAAAAGTTTGGTTATGTTAATTATTTTCTAAAAATACTTCACGATAATATAGGCATTGACGGCTACGTCAGCACTGCCATGGATGTACTCTGTGACACTTCTCTTGAAGGGGTTAAGCCGTGCGGCTCTATCTGAATGACGATTGTCGCAAATTGGTGACGCTTGTAGAGAAACTATTCATAAACATTCCATTACTGCGTCACATGCATTTAAGCCCGCCGTTTCATAGAAGTATTGCTTTATAATTAATTTTACTTGTCTGATAACAGAAAAATAATTTATAAACCAAGAGCTATTTGTTTTCGCGTAAAAACAGTAGCTTTTTAGAACGTGGGTGTTTAAAAATGTGCACTGTGTTATTTTAAGTTAAAAATTGATGCATTTCTTAAAAATTCATTAATGTGATTGATTTTATACATTATATTTAATAAAAGTACATCATTTTGCAGCTCTTAGCTCATTTCACATTTTTAAAAATGAAATTATTCCTAATTCACCACGAGGTGACTGCGATTTCAGTTCCACTAACATCCTATCCAACCATCCAACCTAGTAGGGTAATTCAAAATGTTTATACAATTTTTGGCATTAGTGGATAAGAGCAAAGTAGCTGTGATGTATCCCTCTCTTTATTCTTGTCCGCAGACTTTTCCTGCAGACTTTGACAGGTTTGATACATGTTTCTATACTTGTATATGACATGAAAAATTAAAATATATATCAAACTCTGGCAGAATTTTATCTTGCAGAATTATCAGAGCCAACATGTTCTCTGTGCTACAGATGAACGCGTTTATCTCAATCACTGAATCGATTATTATTCTTTCAATGTCCAATAATTATTTTTATGTCGCCTGACAAATATCTCATAGTGTGAAGGCACCTTAAAGATATCTTTAGGACAATATTTCACTGGCTGATTTCTCTTAGAGTCGATATAGAAAGGAGGTAATAATGTCTTCACAATATAATATAGGGGCCTACTGTACAAGTATCTTGAGTTCGTTTGTGGATCTTGTTTGGGAAGTGAATAACCGTAAGAGTCGGTTTGCACTTGTCAGCTATCCCGAGTTAGGCCTACTGAGAGGTCCAAGATATGGATAATATTGGCTTGTGGATTCCTCTGACACTATAAATAAGGCACTGTTTATCTTTACTATGATCAGCTTTACTGACACTGATTTAATCTAATTCAATGACTTTGAAATTTATAGGGCATAATCTATTATAGTCATGCAATTGTTTGTCTATTTTTTTTTCAGAAAATGACGCCGGTCCCGTCCAAATATTCAAATAAATGCCTAAATGGTAGATGGTTGAAGTGAAGTATGAAAATGAACCACTGCAACCTATAACGTTGCTTATAACTAGGGCCCGGATTTTATGTAATATCAAATTAAGAAATATGTACATAAATATGTAACCAAATATTGTGAAGTATGTAAATACATATGTAACAAAGCAATTATATGTAAAATCCAAAATATTATTTCTTTGCTATAAAAAAGAAGTCCACATAGTCAAATCTCTATGTTAATTTTTAATCAATTCACTTCTGCTACAAAGTACAATACTGAAGTACAAGTATCAACCATTCAAGCATTTAAGCCACATTGGATCGGTGTCCACAATTAATTATAATATACTTTTCCAAATGTTCAGTTGTCATGCACAGTCTTCTGTCTGACAATATGTATTTGTAAATTGAAAAAGATCGCTCAACTTCGCAAGAAGTCAAAGGTGCATATTGATAGAGAGGGATTGTGCTAGGAATAATATTCTCAGGGGGTTCTACATTTTCACCATTAAATAAGCTAGAAAGAGTAACAAGAGTTCGGTATCCAGGGTTCTTGTTTAGCACAGGCTGCAGTTTAGTGGAAACTACACCATCCACTCTGCCTGGTACTACACTAACCTTTTTAACTGCATCTTCCATTATTTCCACAGCTTCTAGGAGAAGCATACCTGAAGTTTCCAGTTTATTGATACTGTTGGGAAGCCATCTGAAGTGACTTGCGATGTATGAAACTGAACTGAGCACTTTAGAACTGTTGAATGCTAACAAGGATTCACTCATACACACTGCAGGATCAAAAGAAAAGTTCTCAGTCACTGACTTCACAGCTTCGAATGCTTACTGTATAAAATTACAGCTTCGATCCATGTTGCCCGCCTTGTTATCACTGGCTCTGGAGGCAGAGGTACATAAGGTAGCTGTTCCTTGCAGCATTGTACACGATAAGGACATTTTAAGAAAACCTTATTCGTTGCTGATATCAGTGTATTTACTTCTGGGAATTAATGTCTAACTGTCTCTGCCACTCGTTGCAATGCATGAGCCGTACGTGTAACATGCACTAAGTTTGGATAAAATACAGTAAGCGATTTCCCCGCTTTTAACATGTATGGAGCTGCATCTGTGTGCATCAGTAGGTCCTTCTCTTCTTTTACGCCATCTAGCCATAGTACCTTAAGTCCATCATTAATGAATCTAGCAATTGTTGAACTATTTGTTACCTCCAAAGGTCTACAATAAATTAAGTAGGGGTTTGATGCAGTTTCAGAGTCCATCTTGCCCACAATTAGATTAGCGATGAATCGGCCTGCAGCATCCGTCGTCTCAACAGCAGAAATCCATATAGGTGAGTTGCCTATGTCAATCCTAATTTTTTCTAATATGTCTACATAACAAGAATCCAAGTAATTCTTCCGTAGAATGGACTCGTCGGGAATGTTGCGGTTGCAGTATTTTTGTAAGAATGTTTAAATTCAGGTACCTGAAGTTTGTTCCAGGATATGTCCCCTGCAACCAACGCCATACACCATTCTTTGTAAAATTCACTATTAGATGATGTAGGCTGTCCCTGCAACTGTGTAAGTAGTACCTGTTTCTTTGAAGAAACTCGTTTATTTTTAATATGCAGATTGCTTCGTAAAAGTTGTTCAATTTGAGATTTCATCGTACACCCAATACGTTTATCACAAGTTTGGCAGAGGACTTTTACCATCAGTGATTAAAGCACTGTCAACAGAAACCCACGTTTTTTTTAGCTTTGAAGACAACGAAGACACAACCAGTGTCATGGTTAAATTAAATGCAACCGACTGTTATAAATTCTGAAACGTTTGAGAACAAGGAAGAAAAAATGTTTAAAACAAGTCATTGTTGTCCGCATCGAATCGTACAATTTAGCTTTAAATGCAACCGAAATGTATAGGATTGACGACAATGCATGAGAAGCAAAATAATAACAATAATAAAAATTACAATTATTTTTCCTTTCTTGCTATGTGACGAAAATTAATGGGATTGACGAAAATGTATAATAATTCCGCAAAAAAATATTAAAATATGTAAAATTATGTACTATGATGTGAAATGTGTAGGCCTATTATAACTCGAAATATGTAAAAATGTGTAATTTAAAACTTTGGAATAAGGGTCTTTTCATAAGTAATGCCACGAGTGATTTCCAAATTATCGATAAATTCACGACTCACAAAGTGAGGAGCGAATTTATATAGAGAATTTGGAAATCAAGAGTGGTATTTGTTAGGACTATTTAACGAATAAAATTAAGCTGTTTACTCACAAATCATTATTTAACTATAGTTATTTATACATATTTATATATTTAATGTAAACGGCGATGTTTGAAAACAAAAGAGAAAACTATTGATACGCTTCATTTGCTTCTTTTGTTCATCACTGCAACCATATCATATTATTTATTGCCAAAGGATCGCAATGTTGTAAGTATGCACCCTAGTGGAGAAATTTATAAGTTATAAATTTCTCCACTAGGGTGCTATAACCAACGTTATAGGTATTAATTTCTGATGTCCTATTGTAAATATGTCAATTACATTTTTCTGAAACGTCATTTCCTGGAAAATAATTCGTTTAAGAAAGTGCAAACAGTGGTTTATTTTTTTTTTTGTGGTATAATCAATTGCTACAAATGTGTTTTATATTATCTCTCGTATGCACTTTCTGTTGACATTCATGCACTATAGGCCTATATACAATCTGGTAGCCGTATTTCTTAGAGTCAGTCACTGCAAAATAATGCTATGACCTATTCAGAATGTTAAAAAGGAGGTACTTTCTTTATGATGATAAACTTTAGTTGGTAAATTTTAGGCGAAACACGACTGTGATTGGTTGTAAATAAAAAATCATTGAAATGTGATTGGTCATTGACACCCATTTGGGGCATGAGTTAAATAGTTGGTTTAATTCGTCGGCATTTTAGCTTTTTTATAACTACATACACACCAACAGAATATGTAATTACATAAAATCCGGGCTCTACTTATAACACAATTTCCCCATCCTTTTTTGTTGCTGTGTCATCACAACCAATTGCTTCCAGTTCATTACCATTATCAAATATCGCTATCATTATCTTCCGAATATTTGAGGATACTCTTGGCTATTTCACTATCGCTTCAACTCGCGGTATGACGTGACCGACATATTGCCTACCAAGCTCACGAATCACGCTAATATGCTTTTACTATTATGTATGTTTCAGCTCAGTATATCACATCACAGTCAAAATAACTGAAATAAGCAAGTTTAATTACGATTTAGGATCGCAAATATAAATAGCATGCAGTTGCTATCTTATTTATTACATTCAGTAAAATATTGCATACATTAATTATTGTAGAACGTCAAAACTCCGATTTTTAATGAAATTTCGAAAATTTTAGCACTAAAGCGCTAACTCAAAACGAAAGACGTGATTTTTAAAATATATTTTCTATCTTCATGCATAAAAAAATTAAGTACTTAGAAGCTATTAGAATATAATTAAATTCTACCTTCATATTCTAAGTGCAAATGTAACATTTTCCGTTCTTTGTCATTTTTTAAAACATTTAGACCCTTTGCACAAACTTTTGATCCAACGTATGAATTTTTAAAAATGTTTTCAAGTTGATTAGCATCAACATATAACTTTTGAGCCTTATTATAATTCGATACTCGAAAAATTTAGTTATTTGACCCACCCTAATATACATAGGCTTATATAGGCCTATATACTTACATAATAGGCTACATACATTCATATTTACATACATGGCCTATGACCCAATTAATGGATCTTTGGACTTCTGACAGTTACAATTGGACTTTATGTGAGAGGTTGCCGGTGGTAATTATACATACGTGCAGTCATGGCCGTGATATAAATCAGACTGGTAACCAAAAATAGTAAAAATAGGTATAATCGTATAGGTATAAACGTTAAACAGAGATACTCAATAATTAATGTAATGCTAATATTTACAATAAACATGAAAACTAAACACAAATAGCAAAATCTGAATTAAAACCATGTGCGTGTATTTAGGAGAATTTTCAACATTTTAACATATTTTACGGGAATATTTGAGTTTGTGGGCAGGAAGGGCGAGGATCTGTTGTCAAGTCTGATGCGTTGCTATGGCTACATAGATCCACAATTCTTAATTGCTGAACTGTCAGAATTTCACACATCCCCTAGTTCAACTATATCAATGTTAACTGTGTTGTTTTAATATATTTTACAAATGATTCTTTCCATGACCGTATTTAGATATTCAACCGCCCGGGGCACTCGTTATTTTGCCACTCTCTTTCATTTTCTTGTATTCTTAAGCACAAGTAAACATTCGCAAAATTCGATGTAAAGTATATTGCTGCTTAATAATTTCATCGCACTAATCCTTTAAAGGAAGTATATTCTCAATCATAGATAAATTACGTCAGAAATAGTTTAAAATATTAATTTTCTAGATTATCACTCCTATCTCTGGATGTTACGGAACATAGCCACAATATTTGTAAGAGTATTTACATGTAGTTTTTTTATTCAATAGGTATAATGTAGGCGTGTCGAGTGCCGTCCTCTAAATTCTGTCACCTTGGAAATTTAATGTACAACAAGCTTTTTAGGATCAATATGAAATATGTCTTATATTTCTACATTTGGGGTTTCTGCCTATTGACCTATTGGTCTGCCCCGGTCTGCCTATTAGTAAATACGACCCAAGATCCCTCGACTTTTTATACACGGTATATAACTATATATATATATATATATATATATTTCTTCTTCTTCTTCTTCTTCTTCTTCTTCTTCTTCTGTAAATCCTTGCACGCCGTCGCCAAAATCCTTTTCATTCGAATATTATTGCTGTTCTTGATTTCAAATGCCATGCCTCTAACTCTAATGTCCGTTATGACGTAATCGATAGAGTCCCTACAATCCTATTCGGCGTATCGGATTCGATTCCCGGTGGGTAGGAGATTATAATTCTCACCTTGGGTTTTAGTGTGTATCTTGTTCTTACGTAAAAGGGGTAAAAAAAGTAGTAAACGTAAAATAGAATGAAAATAAACAAAGAAAAGAAAAATAAAATAAATACATTAAAACCCTATATATATATATATATATATATATATATATATATATATATATATATATATATATGGTATGATAAGAAAATAAATGCCCGGACGGGATTCGAACCCGGATCTCTGAGTCTGTACCTCAGTGTGATATCCATTACACCACCAGGCGAATCCAATTCAAACATTTATTTTTCTTATATATGTATTATATTCTCCATTATTACTAGATGTCGCTAGAACTCATATATATATATATATATATATATTATTGTGTTCTTTATGATTGTATTATAAAATATTTTGTTTTTATTGTGATATCCATCCATAGTAATTCTGCCCGAAGGCAGATCCTTCACTGCAATCATACCATTTTCTGCTATGCTTGCAGCTTTACTAGGGAATTTTAGGTGTGGTAGCTTCCCGTTGCTTTCCACACCGGTGAAGGATGATGATGTTGATGATGGCCATATGATTTCGGGGACCGTTTGGGCCTTCAAGTTTTCCTGACATTTGTCTTACAGGTGAGGAAAAAACCCCGATAAAAACCTCACCCAGAAAAACTGCCCCGACCGGGGATCGAACCCGGGCCCGCTGCGTGACTAGGCAGCAACGCTACCTCGAGACCACAGCAGTGGACTATTGTGATAAAACATTGATTTAGTCTTTATATTGCTGTTCTTTGCGTCCAGGTTTTATTATATTTATTCCTCTTTATAACTTTTTTATTAGAATTTATCTCAAATTAAATATCTTTAGTTAATTATTAAACACTCTATTTTGTTTATACACTACACATTGAATTCAATGGTTTGAACCAATCATGGTCTACTTAAATTATTGACTCAGTAAAATTGTCAGACCTGATACCAGGGATCTATTCTGTGCCTGATTTGTAAATATTCGGGAATTGTCGAACCTGACTAGCAAATGTTTATATTGCTAGTCTACACAATAAAATAATAATTTATAAAATACGTAACTTATTTCCATTTTATTAATATGCAATATTAAAAATTCCATTCATTATTATTTTTTTTATTTCATTCACTAAATAGTTCTTTAAAATACCGCAAGTGTTGCCTTATCTTTGGACAATTCTCTTCAATCGCTACGCTCCGGTCAATCAAATGTTTTAATACAGGCCAAAGCAGGTTATTTAGTCAATTTTTGTGGGCATTCTTATTGAGCAATATTTTTTGGCATGTGCGATCGGAATATAGTATACAGTAGTTATTAAATTATGGCATATCCATCCATAGTAATTCTGCTCGAGGGCAGGTCTTCACTGTAATCATAGCAATTTCATGCTATGCTTTGCAGCTTTATTAGGGAATTATAGGTGTTGCGACGTGCGAGCGGAATATAGTATACCATATTATTAAATTATGGCATATCAATCCATAGTAATTCTGCTCGAGGGCAGGTCTTCACTGTAATCATAGCAATTTCATGCTATGCTTTGCAGCTTTACTAGGGAATTATAGTTGTGGTAGCTTCCCGTTGCTTTCCACACCGGCGAAGGATGATGATGATTATGTTAAGGACGATGATGATGACGGCCATATGATTTCGGGGACCGTTTGGCCCTTAAAGTTTTCCTGACATTTATCTTACAGGTGAGGAAAAACCCCGATAAAAACCTCACCCAGGAGCCTGTCCCAACTGGGAATCGAACCCAGGCCCGCTGCGTGACAAGACAGCACGCTACCTCGAGACCACAGCGGTGGACTTAGGCATATGCAGGTTAAGAATTCGAAATATAAGACATTGTCAGAATAATGATGATGTTAACAATAATATTAATAATAATAATAGGCCCTAATAATAATAATAATAATAATAATAATAATAATAATAATCCATAGTAATTCTGCCCGAAGGCAGGTCCTTTACTGCAATCATAGCATTTTCATGCTATGCTTGCAGCTTTACTATGGAATTGTAGATGTGGTAGCTTCCCGTTGCTTTCCACACCGGCGAAGGATGATGATGATGATGATGGCCATATGATTTCGGGGACCGTTCGGGCCTTAAAGTTTTCCTGACATTTGTCTTACAGGTGAGGAAAAACCCCGATAAAAACCTCACCCAGAAAAACTGCCACGACCGGGGATCGAACCCGGGCCCGCTGCGTGACAAGGCAGCACGCTACCTCGAGACCACAGCGGTGGACTAATAATAATAATAATAATAATAATAATAATAAAATAATAATAATAATAATAATAATAATAATAATAATAATAATATCCCAAACAGAGATATATTTAGAATTAAGGTGAATAAATGGCAAGTTGACCAAGAGGACAAACCGAAGGAAAAAACTGGAACTTGGACAGATGAGAGAAAACAAGCTCATATCAAAAGAATGAAAGAAATTTGGGCTCAAAGGAAACGCTTCTAAGTACTTTGCGTAGACCTACATGGGCTCATCCGCAATAAAAAAAAAATAATAATAATAATAATAATAATAATAATAATAATAATAATAATAATAATAATAATAATGTCCACAGCTGTGGCCTCGAGGTGGCGTACTGCCTTGTCACGCAGCGGGCCCGAGTTCGATCCTCGGTCAGGACAAGTTTCCTGGGTGAGGTTTTCTCGCGGTGTTTCCTCACATGTGAGAAAAATGTTAGGAAACTTTAGGGTCCTAACGGTCTCTGAACATCATCTGGTCACTATTATCATCATTATCATATTCGCCTCATGAGATGAAGTTAATATTAAGGCATCTCCTGGCGCATCCTTCCATCATCATCACTTCTCATATCATTGGGGCACGTAACCCCGCCTTCCAGGCGCCCCAACCTCAGAAGTGGGTTATAATTACGCCATGCCAGGAGAAAATGGCACAAACATCGCAATGAAAACCAGGTGGCATTGATTAGAATAATAATAATAATAATAATAATAATAATAATAATAATAATAATAATAATAATAATAATAATAATAATAATGCTTTATTTAAGCTGGCAGAGTTTAAGGCCAGCAAGCGAATATTAAAATAATACAATATTTTATATAGCCTACTTATGACAATTTTAAAATGTTCTTAAGGCTTAGACTAAACAATGCACATTTCTGAACAAATCAACATTGAATTGCATTCCTATTGTTTCAGATTTTCAGCTTATCATTTGCGTAGGTTGTACGAGTATTAGTAACTATTCCCAACTCCCAAGTTTTCAATATAGCATTTAAACAATGAATTGTATTATGAAACTTTATCTTCTACAGATGCTCTGTCAGTTTCAGTTTCACCGTCATAGCAGACTACACTTGCATTATTATATCTAACATAAAGTTTAGGCCTATGTTTAAAAAGCTGAAATTTAAGTACTTTTTAGAATAAGTAATTTAAGTTTTATTTCGTTTCCTTTTTTAAAATTGAAGACATTCTATGCGATTATTATTATTATTATTATTATTATTATTATTATTATTATTATATTATTATTATTATCATTATTATTATTATTATTATTATTATTAACAATGAGCTACGTAGTCTTTATAGGAAACCAGATTTAATAAGAACAGTTAAGTCTTGTAGACTACGATGGGCAGGACAAGTGGCACGAATGGGAAATGAAAGAGGGGCATGGAAGCATTTTGTAGGAAAACCAGAGGGAAAACACCCGGTTGCAGACCAAAAATGAGGTGGGAAAATAACATTAACAATGATTTGAGGGAAGTAGATTATACAGGGCATGATTGGAAAACATTAGTTTAGTATAGGGATATGTGAAGAGCTTATGTCTGCGCGACCGTGAATAGTGCCAGTGAGTTAATTAATTATTATGTCGATCTCGATAGAGTATGCCTAATAACTATACTCGACTCTGGTTTCGAGGTTTTCGGGTTCAAAACTATCCGGGGTTGATGTATTTTAAGGGAGTAAAATACTGAATATGGAAGGAAAATAAAGCTGTTGATTACGTATTATAGATGAAAGAACATCAAGTCTGAAATAAGAGGCATCTGACCAAATTTTTTTTACCAATTTTGAATTCCGACGCTAGTGACCTAAGGAGTTAAATAGCGTTGTTAAATAAAATACTAACTGAAATAAATATGACAACAAATGCACATACTGTAATATTGTTTACCATCTTGCTGTTTTTACTTAAATTATATAAAACATGATTAATATACATTGATTGATTATACACATCGCAAAGTCCGCCGTGCTGGTTCAGGTGATAACATGCTGTTTCCTGCCCAGCAGACCTGGGTTTGATACTCGTTGGCGTTGATAATTTTAAATTGTAAAATTAATTTAACTAGGCTAAATATATTTAATTGAGCCTTTACCATGGGTTTCCTGGAGTAGTCCCTGCCCGGAGATCACAAAGGCAGACTATTTAACCTCCGAACATTTTTACACCGTGGAACCCATGTCCGAATTTCTTGACGGTTGTATTTTTACGATGAAAGATCGTCACTCTTTCGACCAAGGTACTTTTTTCGTCTGGCTTAACGCATTCAAACTGACCGACATAGGTAACTCTCACAGCAGTAATGCTACAGCCGACTGTCATAGTTCTCGGAGCCATTTAAGCACGTAAGACACTTCACCATTACAAAGTAAATATGCCATCGTGCCAATATATAAGAAAGGAGATAAAACAGGCGTATATCAATATTTTAATTTTGTACAAAATTCTAACAAATGTACCAGTATCTAGAACTTACTCCCTACATTGACAATGTAATAGATGATTATCAATGAGGATTTAGAAGAAATAGGTCTAAAATAGAAGGTATGCGGTTATATTAAGTGGGAGAAGTTATATAGTAACTTGCTGGAGTTCGGAATTCCTAAAAATGGCACAACGAGTAGGATGCGTGTAGGCATACAGTTTTCAATACTTTTGAAATTTACATTGGGTTAAAGCAAGGAGATGCGTTATATCTTCTACTATTCAATTAATTAATAGAGCATGCCATGGAATCATTAGAGGATAAAGAATGATAAAGAAGGCCTACAACTCAATGGTATTAATAAGCTGTTAGTTTATGATGATGAGGTAGTAATATTAGGCGATAGCGAGGAGACGCTAAGGGACAACATGCACACTCTATTAAGTAACAATAATTTTAAGAAATTGCGACTAAAAATGAACTTCAATAAAACTAAATATGTGGTCACACATAAGAATACATTATATAATAGAAATGGACAGTTAATGACAAATGAGGGGAATTTTGAAGAAGTGGCTGAATACAAATACCTAAGAACAAAAATTACAAGCAGGAATGAGGTGCAGGACCGAGAGTCAACAAAAATTACAGCTATGCAAGCTGGGATATTGCTTCGAGTTTAATGTCGGCTGCTTGTATGACTGCTATTTCTCCATCATAGCTACTAATGGGGATCCTACTGCTAGGTGTTCTTGGAACTGGCGGCTCCAGTTTCTCTAGTGTCTGATATTGACGAACCATATAGGCCTACATGAAACCATTCTTGCTCTGGATATTCTTAGTTGATGATTTGAAGAGCTCATTACCTTAGCTAGACATCGGATGCTGCGTGTTTGGGCAGGCTGTGATTTTTTAAACTGCACTTGGCTTCCGGCAAGTGTTGAAGAAAGTCGTGATATGTATTGAGTGGTTCAGGTTCTCCGGGAATATTTTTTTATAGAGTTCGTGTTAAGTAGGTATGGATGTTACCTGGGTCTTGAATCTGTTGGTAGCTTGGCGTTATATTAATATTTATAAACATGTTTTACTCTTTCCCAAAATCGTAGTGCAATTTTTTCTATATGAGCTTGGAGAAATTAAATGTGTGTATTTGCTTCCATAGTCGGGGTGGGAGTAGTTTTGACGGCACCAGTAAATTACTTTTAAAAATATTTTGTACATGATCGAGCTTGTTAGTCACACTAATGCAGGATATGATTACAACTTCATTCCATACTCAAGAACTGGCCTAAAATATGTTTTGTAGGCTATCCGCAGGATATCTTAGTTAGCTTCCCATTTTGTAGCAGTCTCTTCAATAAACATGTCCTTTTTCCTGATTTTTCAGCACACTGCATGATGCGCGGGTTTCATGTGAATCTTCCGTCTAATGACATTCCTAAATATTTTGGAGATGTCCCTCTCTTCTAGGACAGAGTCATTGTAAGAAAGGATCACACTTGGAGCTTTAGTAGATATAGTGACAAACTGGTATGTGGTTTTTGTTGAGTTTACCGTCATGGGGTTATTCATAGGCCGAATTCAATTTTTTTCATGGTGTATTTCAGGCTTTTCTCTAGGGCTACGATATTTCCGCTGGATGCCCATGTGACTAAATCGACCGCATAGAGAAATAATCTCATGCCTAGTATGGATTGTATAGCATGTACAATGTCGTTTATTATAAAGCATCTTGGGCTAGACCCTGCTTTTGAATGTGGAATTTTAAGGTACATTTGAGATGTTTCATGCGAATTTGTCTTTGTGAAAGAAAATACTTAATCCATCTGAAGAGATTCTTGGAGATCTCGTAGTTGGCTAGTTTATGGATGATAATGGATTGCCAGACGATATCATATATTGCCTTGACGTCCACGATCATGGGTAGAGTTGATTTTTTTTCTGTGAAAATCATCTTTGGCATGTGAGGAACAAAAAACGTGGTGCATATTACTTCTCTGTTTGCGATAATAGCTTGAGCTTATGATTGTTTTGGATTCGACAAACTAGATGAGTCGACTTGCTATAATATTTTCTGCCATCTTACAGTAAGAACTAGTGTGGGAAATTGGTCTTGAGCAATTTGCAAAGCTGATTTAAATTGTTTAGTATTATCACGATTTCTGCTTTTCTCCATTGTTGAGGAATGTGTTTCTCCTAGGTAGGGTTTATTCCGGCGAGGAAGGTTTTCTTTGCTGTTTCCCCTAAATGAAAGAGAAATTCGGGAAGTATCACATCAATGTCATTAGCTTTCTAAGACTTGGGTAGTGTTCAGTTCTGTAAGAGTAAAATTGGAGTTAAAGAGTTCATGATTATTCGCCAAAACATAATACTATTGATTGTTTTCTTAGGGTTTTGGCTATTATTCTATTTGTGTATGGCTGATATTGGCATAGTATTTATATAATGGGTTGGCCATTTTTTATAATACATGGGTTGTTTCTTTAGTTTTGGCAACAATAATGTGGAATCCAAATAAAACTAGAGTTCACAATTCTGTTTATTGCACGTGTAATTTCAGTGCCTCCTTAATACAGTAATATAATTACAATTACAATAAATCATATAACGAAAAACAGGAAAAACGTCTTTAAATTATTATATTGTCACCATTGATTTATTTTCCCTAAGAATATGGACTCGCCTCTCCCCCTCCCCTCCTCATGTAACAATGAGCCAAAAGTTATCAGTTTAAATCTAGGCGTCGTAGTATAACGTAGTACAATGTTTTCAAAGCAGGAGCAGAGAATCTGGTTGAAAATTGAATGTGCTAGAGGCAGAAACGCACTACAGTGTCATCAAGGATTGCGAGAGGCTTGTGGTGCTGATTCATTGCCCTATCGAACAGTGGCAAGGTGGGTACAAGCCTTTAAATGAGGACGCGAAAATGCGTCACATATGCCTAGATGTGATCATCCACCGGTTAGTGAGAATGACGTGCAGACAGTGTCCGCATTAGTGGAAGCAGATCGGAACTGCACTATTCGAGAGTTAGCCGCAGATACTGGATTGGCACTTTCGACTCTGCATTGAATCCTTAATATCCGCCTTAGGATGCGAAAAATTACTTCACGATGGGCCCCACATGAGTTATCGGAGATGCAGAAATTTCTGCGATGTGAAGCTGCTCGTACGCATTTGGAGCGCTGTAAGAGGAAAGGAGAGCCATTCTTACTTCGTATCATCACCATTGATGAGATCTGAGCGAAAAGTTGTGAACCACAGTTGAAACGTCAATCGTCCGAATGGCGTCATACTGGATTACCGCGAAAATCAATAGTTCGGCAGACCGCTACGAATGTGAAAACGATGCTAATCCTAGCCTACGATTGGGATTATGTTATCTTAAAACATGTCGTTCCCCCAAGTCAGACGTCGATGCAGAGTTCTATTGTAAGTTTCTGCGAAACAATCTGCGAGCAGTGTTAAGAAGAACCAGACGGCACTTCAAGAATATTCCACCCATCATTCTGCATGACAATGCAAGGGTGCATGTAGCAGGAGCGGTGTCTGATTTGTTCAATCGCTGGGGTTGGGAGGTGTTCTACCACCCTCCATACTCTCCGGACATAAGTCCCTGCGACTTCGACCTCATTCCTAAGCTCAAGGAAACACTGCATGGAAAGAGATTCAGAACAGTGGACATTCTGAGTGCAGTTAATTAGTCTCTACGCACCATCCAGAGATTAGACAGTGCCGACGCATTCGACGGCTACGACATCGCTGGGAACACATTGTACGCAATGCTGGTGACTACACCGAAGGCCTCTAAAACTTACAAACATGTATGTATGCTATGTATCCAGAAAATAATTAGTTGCCAAAACTAAAGAAACAACCTATGTATATAATATTAGGTTAGGGATTGTTGTGATGTAAGAAATAAGCGCTGGACTGTATGATCAAGCAAAGTCTGCAAATGAACAAAATCATTAGCTTTCGTTTAATTGTATATATTTGGGATAAAAAATCATTTTCGCAATTTGAACTGTTTTTTTTAACGAGAATTTTTTTAGGGCCACTTGCCCTTGTAACGTCATATTTATGTCTAGATAATTTAGTTTCCACTAGAACAGGCAGAACATCTTCACCAGATATAATTTGTGTTAGTCTAATGAGATATTGTAGGCCATCCTGTGTTCCTGAGCACGTTTAGTGGTCAGTGTCATTTCCTTCAGAAATTTGAAAGTCTCCATTTACCCTTCGGGTTTTAAGCTCATTAGTGTGGCGTAAGTTAAAACGAAAGTTTATGTGGAATCCTCTCAAGTATTTTGTTTTCTCTCGTTTTAGCGAATTTCGAAAGAAAGGATCAATTTAAGTTATTCTCGAGAAAATATTTTGAAGAATTTTTACAGATATTCACCAATCCTATCTAGGAGCAGCGCGACCGAAAATGATTTTAATTAAAAAAATATATAACATGTACAATCAGCTCAGTAATTTAGTTTACAGGCGGCATCAAAGGCAACTGTTTACCTCTGGTTAAAAAAAAAATTGTCACTGCCATGTAGAGCCGGGGAGTTGTCGTTAGAGGCTTCTAAGACGCCGATCCATTCACCAAAAACTGAAAACAATTCTCTGCCAATAATGTCTTCGCATTTTTAAATGACGTTTCCATGTCTACTCCACATGGATATAATTATTTTAATAGTGTTTCAACTTTTGTCTTTTGCAGTATCTTTAGTTGGTAAAAATTTATTCTAATGAATAAAACGTGACAACGCCCCTTGATATGCAAAATACTTATGCGTGCAAAATAGACCTACCTGACCACAAAGCAAAGCACCTTTAAACTAAATGACTGAGCCGACTATATATATATATATATATATATACACACAATATTTTAATGTTTACACATCTTTCTGTGCCTAAAGTTTTATTTTTCTTCTCCACTCGTCTCTCTCCATTCAATCCATGTCCTCCAGTCATCTTGCTCTCATTCCAATTATTTCCTGCACCCACGAGTTTCGAGGTCTTCCTCTCCTCCTTCTTCCAGGTGGACACCATTCCAATGTTTTCCTGGGTAATCTTTCTTCTTGCATTCGTCGTACGTGCCCATACCAATTTAATTGCTTATACCGTATATAATCTACTATTGAATAACCAATATTTATTTTTTCTCTCATGACAGTATTTCTTATTTTGTCTAATTTTGAACATCTTGCTGCTCTCCTCAAGAAATCCATTTCCATCGACATAAGTTTTTGTTCTAAGTTTTTGTTGAATTTCCAAACTTCAGCTCCATATGTGATAGTACTTCTCACTATTGAATTATATATTTGTAACTTATTTTTGCTGGTTATATGTCTGTTCCATAAGACTCCATTCATCTTTGCTGTTATTCCTCTACCTTTATTTATTCTGTTCTTTATATATATATATATATATGATATGAAAAGAAAAAAGAATGCTTGAGTCGGGTATATATATATATATATATATATATATAATTCTTATGTGCGTGTAATTCTTCTTGTCACTGAACTCTTCCTAAACGACTGAACCGAATTTGAGGAATTTCTTTTTTATGTGTATCTGGTTGGGTCCCTCGATGGTTTAGATTCACAAGACTCTCTAGAAGCAAATTTAAAAACCGTTGTTTCACAACGAAAGTATTTGCTAAAAATATGAACCGAAGAAGGTGTTCTCTAACCATCAGCGAAATCCGACCACTAGAAATGGGGTTTTACCTGAAACCCAAAATTAAAAATTCGCTCTGGCAACCGCCATGTTTATTCCGTCGCGTCGCAATGTATATCAAACATTTAATTAATCCTTAAATTGGAAAAATATCCTATAAGATATATTGGTTAAATTTGTTTAATCTTTTAATAAAGTAATGAACATAAATCAGCAGATATTGTTTAAATTTGTATCAGATTATACAATAACACACAATAGTCAATAGTTAATAACCTAGGTTATGGATTATTGTTTTCACTGCAGCCCGACCCTTTAAATAATATATATATATATATATTATATATATATATATATATATATATATTATATATATATATATATATATATCGTAAACCGACCAAAACCTTCTGGCGGCACTATGGACCTGGGGTCGACCCAGCCTCTAACGGAAATGAGTACCAGACGCTTGTTCTGGAGGTAAAGGCGGCCGTCACGCAGGGCTGACAACCCGGCTGACATCAAGTGCCGATTGTCTAGAAAAAATGGAAGCCTTAACCTCCTACTACCCCAAGGGCCTCCCGAGGCCTGTAGTAGGATTAATTTTACTTTTACTTTAATATCGTAAACTAGCAAAATCGGACCGTAAATTCTACTTGCTGGGGAATTCACTTTATGCAGTTTCTGCATGATGGACTATTGTTCTCTCAGAACCAAATTTTAATTAATTATCCAGGGGGAACTTTTTTTTTTTTTTGTATATTGCACGAATTTAACTGAAGCATTTAGCCAATCTTTATTTATTGTCTTTTACTTTAATTTTTTATTTATTTTGCATACACTTGACCAATGAGACTTTTACTGTGACTTAAAATGAGACAAGTCATTAGCATTTTCTGTACTGCATTTGCTCGCTTCTTTAATTTTCGGACCAGATAAGAATTTCTTTCATGGATATCTCTGCTTTTAGAATTTTTTATTATACCAATTTCAACGTTGGGCGCCCCATAACTGGATGGAGGGATACAGTCTCTTGATGTGGAAACAGGTCTATGGCCTACCTCCATTGACGCAAAAGAAGAAGATGAATATCAACGAGTTCTCTTATCTTATTAAAAATCGAGTGTGACATGTAATAAACACAAATATTGAAGGCTTACAACCTGATTACTTACTTACTCACTGGCACTATCGAACCCGTAGGTTCATGGCCGTGCGGACATAAGCTATCCATATATCCCTATCCTGAGCTAATGATTTCCAATCATTCCCTGTATAATTTACTTCCCTCAAATCATAGTTAATGTTATTCTCCCACCTCATTCTTGGTCTACCAACTGGGCGTTTTCCCTCTGGCTTTCCTACAATAACCTTCCATGTACATCTTTCATTCCCCATACGCGCAGCATGTCCTGCCCATCGCAATCTACGAGACTTAACTGTTCTTATTATAATTATGTGGCTTCCTATAAAGACTATGTAGTTCATTGTTATGTAGTCTTCTCCATTGTCTGTTCATCTCTATTTGGTCCAAAAATTGTCCTAAGTAATTTATTCTCAAATACTCGTAATCTCCTTTCCTCCCTTAATGTAAGAGTCCATATTTCGCACCCATACAATACAGGGTGGACCGCTCGAATGGACCTAATTTCAATTGCTTGTTACTGGCAAACGGTTGAAGATAGAAACTTAAAACAACGTTCATAGTACAGAAAAACTCACCAAGTTTCGAATCCTGTCGGTAGATGGCACAAAGATACGTTTCTCGTTCTTAGATTTAATTGTTTGTGAAAATGGCGACTCCGCAGATGAAAGCGCAAGCTGTTTTTGTGGTATGCGGAGTTTAAATCAATCATTAGAGTTCAAAGGGAGTTCCGGCGTGTGTTTAACCGTGATGCTCCAACTGCTAGAAGCATAAAGAAGTGGCGTGATACATTATTAGCTACAGGATCTTGTGTTGAAGAAGAAGCATGGTGGTGGTCGCAGAGCATCCGATGAAATGGTAGCAAATGTTCAAGCCGCATTTGAGCGAAGCCCCCGGAAGTCATTAAGAAGAGCTTCGCGGGTACTTCAAATACCAAAATCGACATTACAACGGATTGTCCACAAACGCCTCAAACTGCACGCATATAAAGTGCAGTTAGTGCAACGTCTGGAGCCGAATGACATGCCGAAACGAGTGGAATTCGCCAATACGATGCTGGACCGTCTCGGCGCTGATCCTGACTTCATGACCAAGATTTTCTTCTCGGACGAAGCCACTTTCCATTTGTCAGGCAAGGTAAACCGGCATAATGTGCGGATCTGGGGATCGGAGAATCCTCACGCTATTCAAGAGCATGTTCGTGATAGTCCGAAGATGAATGTTTGGTGCAGTTTGTCACATAATAAGGTCATTGGACCGTTTTTTCTTCGCCGAGAAAACTGTTCGTGGTACCACATATCTTGACATGCTGGAGCAGTTCTTCTTTCCACAAATTGAACAACTGCAGCCTAACATCGTTTTCCAGCAAGATGGTGCTCCTCCCCACTGGTCCAATGAAGTTCGTACGACTTTGGACAACATTTTCCCTGGCCGTTGGATTGGTAGGGGAGGACCAATCGCGTGGCCCCCGAGATCTCCCGATTTAACACCACTGGATTTCTTTCTCTGGGGCTATGTCAAAGATAAAGTTTACACCACCCCAGTCAAAGACCTTCGTGATCTTCGTGAGCGCATCATAGAGGCTATTGAGAACATTCCAGAAGACATACTCCAACGTACTTGGCAAGAAATTGTTCATCGCTTTGATATCGTCACAGTGACTGCTGGGGCTCATATAGAGATGTGGTGATCTGGATATCAAAACTTGGTGAGTTTTTCTGTAATATGAACGTTGTTTTAAGTTTCTATCTTCAACCGTTTGCCAGTAACAAGCAATTGAAATTAGGTCCATTCGAGCGGTCCACCCTGTATAACTAGTAGAATAATAGACCAATGGTTGCATTTCTTTTTTTAAGTTTGTGGCTTGCCTGAGTGTTATTACTTGAATAGATAAAATTTATAGCTATGGAACTTTCGACTTCAGGTATGTAACTATTGATATTTTTAGAACTGTATATAGTAAACACCGTGAAAAGTCGTTTTACATGAATTGAAAGGTGAAACAGAAAGGAGCAGCCCTAACGATACGACGTGCTAGAACATGTTGCAAGTCCTTTCAAATTTAGTGCTACCTGAGATGTTGGCCCAACATAATAATTTTTATTTTAGGATTTCCGCCTGCCATATTGTGCGCTGTGAAGTAGTTTATTAACTCGGACTCGGACTTTCCGAATTATGATGTTTGTTTTTTGGTATCTCGTAAGAACGATGCATTTTCTCATTTAAAGAAATGCTTAATTTATTTCATGTGACAGTAGAAATAGTCACAGAACCAAGTGCATTAGAGGTCGATATGTCAATAGAAAAATTAAAGATGTATAAAGCTTCGGGTTCAAATGGGATTCCAGCATAATTTATAAATTCAGGGGGAGAAAAATTTATGGACAAAACAGATCAGTTACTCAGTATCATTTGGGAGAAAGAGACTTCCAAATGAATGGAAAGAATCGATTATCGTACCGATCTATAAAAAATAAGATAAAACTGAATGCAACAACTACAGAGGCATCTCATTTATTTTCAACGTAATAAGTGATTATCAATGTGTATTTAAAAGAAATGGGTCTACAATAGATTAGATTGTTAGTATAAGACAGATTTTAGAAAATAAACGGGAATATAATGACTCTGTGCATCAACTATAATTATGTATATTCAAAAATTCATATGACTCAGTTAAAACGGAGAATATAATATCCTGCTGAAGTTCAAAATTCCTAAAAAGTTAGACTTATTCGAATGTGTTTAAATGGCACAAAGAGTAGGCCTATGGTGTGTGTAGGCAAACAGTTTTCAATTATTTTGAAATTTATGGTGTGTTAAAACGAGGAGATGCATTATCTCCTCTAATATGCAATTTAGCACTGGAACATGCCATTAAATCACTAGAGGCTGAAGAAGGCCTTCAATTTAATAGTGTTAACAATTTGTTAGTTTACGCTGGTGATGTATTATTAGACGATAGCGTATGGAAACATACACACTCTATTGAGTTTAAATTATAAAATAGATACCTGAGATCTCAGTCGTCCTCAACTTTATGAAGGCTGTAAGATGTGAAGTACTTTCGGAGCATATGCTCCATCATCAGCATGTAGATTGGTACTAGTTGTTTATGAAAATTATATGGAGCATATTCTCCGAAAGTACTTCACATCTTACAGTCTTCATAACGTTGAGGACGACTGAGATCTCAGGTATCTATTTTATAATTTAAATAAATATTAAATAGTGCCCTCGATGATGTTTCGTCATGAATTTTAAAATATATTAAGTTATTCTTATAAAATGGGACTGGAAGTAAACACCAATAAAACTAAATATACTATCCCACATAGAAATATATTATATTATGGAAATGGACAGTTAATGATAAATGGGGAAATTTTGAAGAAGTGTCTGAATTCAAATACCTAGGAACAATAATTCACAAACAAGAATGAGGTGCACAAGGAAATTAAACATAGGCTTAATTCTGGAAATTCATGCTATTATGCATTACAGAGACTCTTGTCGTCCCAACGTCTCTCAAAAAAAAAAAAAAAAAAAAAAAAAACATTAAACTGAAAATATATAAAACTGTTATAATTCTAGTTTATATTATATGAATATGAAACATGGACTCTTACTTTAAGGGGGGAAAAAATATTATGAGTGTTTGAAAATAAAGCTCATAGAATTTTTTTAATCAAAGAGAGGTGAACAGACAGGCAAATTGAGAAGCACAAGTGAGCAAAATAATCCTTATAGAAAATCTATATTCTGTAATAAGTAGAGTTAAGTCTTGTAGACTTCGATGAGCAGGATATGTGGGACGAATGGGGACTGATAGAGGTATGTAAACTCCTTGTAGGAAAACCAGAGAGAGCAGTAGGCAGGCTTAGAATGAGGTGGGAGAATAACCATGATTTGAGGGAAATAGATTTACAGGGGATCATTGGAGAACATTAGCTCAGGATAGGGATGTATGGAGCGCAGCCATGAACCTACGGGTTCGATAGTGCCAGTGAGTTAGGTAAATAGTGACTACAGATTTATAGTAGTTGACCTGATAATATCCTGGTTTTAAAAAATCGTTAAAAAGATCATCTTATAATGACTCTTAAAACTAGGAAGTTGATCCTGAGGAACAGGCTACATGACTGACTGATTTTGAAGTCTATAGAGTTAAGATTTTGTCGTCTCAGTAGGCGGGTAGGATCCCAGTTCGAATCCTGCGATTCCAGAGAGGTTTAGGTGGTGAATCATATCGGGATTTTTCGGTTTTTCTCGGGGGTTCTACAGTTTCCGGAATTTCTCTACATTCCCCCTCCCCTCTCCTTCATATCATTTCATTTATCATTCATTCATTCATTACCCTTCACATTATCTTATGTTAGCGGGGGGGAAAAAAATACAACCGGCAATCCATATGTGTTGAAAATATGTATCCTCTAATTTACTGTTTCATGACTCCATTCCTGAACAATGTAAAAGGACAGAAGGGGCCAAAGGGAGAATTGCAATCCCTCCTCGTAGGCACGGGCACGGGTCCAACCCAACAATGCAATGGCGGTATGGGTCATGGGAGTAGATCTGGTGTGTCGGACCTAGAAGACGACCTACAACTTATATAACACCATAGAGTAGACTCTCAGTTCCACCTATTTCCACAAGTGGGATAGTACAATAGATATTACAGGTCGCGGTATGCAGGGTAGTCTGCCCTCCCGAGTCTGAATAAAGAACGAAAGTTAAGGTTTGTCTATAGGGATAGATTATTTTTTATATGATTTGAACTTTACAGACTTATATAACAATTGAATTGCTACCTGATATGAAAAGTAGCGAAATACACATCAGAAAGCCGAAATAAAGTTGAGGGACTGCTTCACGCTAACCACTTGACTTTGTGTCCTCAGATGCAAACTAGTGACAACAACCAATTTAATTGGCTTTGACACTTCTTGCGCGTTGTATTTGTTATAATACCGGTAGGTATAACCTATTTTAGCTGTAATTGATCACTCATCACTCAGGCTGGCCCTCCATATCCTCGTGTGGTCAAAAAATAGGCCTATCTGAATGATCCACGGTTTAAAATCCTTCTCACGAGAGGTTCTGTCACTGTAAGGCCTGTTTAGCGTGAGACATATTAAATTAAGTTAATGGAATGGAATACTTTAGCTATAATTAATCAGCTGTTGATAATGTTGATTAATGCGATGATGTAGTATAGGTGGTAATGAGGAAATGCTAAAAACCAATACATTCTATTATATAACACAAAGAAATTCGAAAGTTCCGCGCCGTAGCTGAGTGGTTAAGGCAAGGTGCCTTAGCGCAAAGCTACGGGACTTGCGCTGGTTCGAGTCTCCATGGGGGAAGACATTTTCTCATGGAATTTTCGGCCAGTATGGGACCGGAGCCCACCCAGCATCGTGAGGAATTTGGGGACCTACAATAGGTAGCGGCTCCAGATTGAGAAAGTCAGCTAAACGGCCTGGGGTCCCGTCATGCTGACCACGTGTCACCCCTACAATGGGTGGTTGGTCCTCTATCTCTGTAATTATGTGGATGTGAGGCCAGCAGCCGGTTAGTAAGCCAAGGGCCTTCTAGCCTGTCGCGCCATGGAGTTCAGTTTTTAGTTTTTTAAGAAATTCGAACTGGAAGTAAATACTATTGATATTATCAATAGGTCTAACACTATGTATGGCCACAAGTAGAAATACATTATCAATAATAAAAATAGACACTGACAAACGATATTTTTGAAAAAAGTGACCGATTGAAAATAAACTTACAAACGATAATTACAAACAGGAATGGAGGACAGGATGAAATTAAACAGGCTCAATTGTGGAAAAACGCTATTTTTCATTATAAAAACTCTTATCGTTCATAATTCTTTACAAAAATTAAACCAAACATTTATAAAACAGCGTTTCTTTCAATTTTATTGTATATGGTGTGAAATGTGTTCTCTTACTTTAAGGAAGGAGAAAATATTACAATTATTTGAGAATGGAGTGCTTAGAAAAACATTTTTGAACAAAGGACAAATTAAAAATACATATAAAAGAATATAAATCTAAAATATGTTCTATTTAGTTCCATTATTAGGGGCTGAAGCCAATTGAATCGCAATTTCAGATAGTAAAAGTTTATGGTGTAAATAATTAATTATCTTGAAAATGAGTAAAAAATTCCATGTCAGCATCAAGATATTTATGTTAGGCTATAGTCGTATATCAGTCATCGCGCTCCGTCGTTTTCATTTGTTTCAAATCGTGGTATTGTGGTCTGCTAGTAGGTTGTTGCGTATTTATATCGTGACGCAGGAGCTGTAAATTGACTGATTTCATAGAATATTGGAGTTGCTGAAAATTGTATATAATTTAATTTAATAAAATGTCATACGCCTATTTATTTAAATACATAATCATAGGTGATACAGGTAAGATTCAGCAAAATATGCCAACTTATTCAATATGTGATTATGGGTGTATACTAATCGACTTTAAGTCAGTAAAATAGCGACTCATTTTAGTGTAATTATTAAGAACAAAGAGCTTTGTCAATATATATTAAATATGCTTTTATCACGTACTCATGTTTAGAAATTTAAGTGATGAAATAAAATTCAATATGGTTTCCTCCATTTTTGTTTTAGCTTTATTAACATTTCTTTACGGTTGACACCCAAAATTAAATATCCCCGTCATTTACACAGTACAATATTAAGTGTTCGTAAAGTTTTAGGTATTGCTTTGGTATTAAATCAGTTTTATCATGCTTAAAATATTCTTCTTATTTCAAAGTTCTGTTAGTAGGCCGATTTGTTGATCATAACTTTAATTATTATTTTATCCATTTATTAATTATCAAGTTCAGGAAAATGCAGCTTTTTAATTATAAAATATTTGTGAATGAGATTTTGGTATATATGTAAATAATATTGGATGTATGGAGTTTGATCTTGTTTTTGATTCAACATGAAACTTGTAATATTTGTGTTATGGTGTAACTTAGTTCCTCTAAATATTATTTACTTTGTTTTGTTATTTATTTTTGAAGATTTTTAAGTTAAGCCTATGCATTCCCTTTTTTTAATAAACGTGCTAACACTTAACCTTAACGTAAAATATATGTTATAGAAAGCTGTTACTATATTACATTTAGATTTATGGCTTTAGGTTGTGTGTTAGTTGGATAATCTGTAAAAAAAAAAAAAAAAAAAAAGGGGGCTCAACTGCACTTCTACTATCTCAAAATTTTTCTGTTATATTGTTGTAAACTATAGCTTTTGTTCTGTACTTACCATCATTTTCTAATATTTTAAAACGTTTTAAAACAATTTTTATAACATTATTAGACAAGTTTAAAGTATTTATTTAAATATGCAAATCGCAATATTATGAGACTGTTAGACTGTTGACGCTAACTGCTATTTTCTCCACAGAGTGTATTACTTAGTCTATGATTTTTCTATCACTGGTTGGATCAGCATTAGGGAGTGATAAGTAAGTGTACACCCATTTTTAATAAACATTTGGTAACTCACTATGATGTTTATGGGTTATCATTCAATGATAACGTTATCGCTGCTACTTCTAACTGCTACCGTGTATTCGCAGTTCTTTGCAGTTTTGAGATAGTGTAAGTACAGTTTTTCCAAAAGGCATTGATCAGTATTGAGGTGAAATAGGCCTAGACAAAATAAACTTGATGTTAGAGGTTAATTTGACTCAAGTCTAGTATTTGTCGCTAACAGTTTTACATACAACATTCTTATGTCACTGTTGCATTACATACTTTTACCATTTGTAAAAACATTTCATACTATTTTAAACATTTTGCAACAATTCTTTAAACATTTCTTATGATTTTTAAATAAATATATAATTACATAAATATTATATAATAAGTTCTATAAATTCGCAGTGCGCGAGATGCGCAAATGCTTAATGTAACTTCCGATATATGGTGCTGAAATCTGTGTTATCAACATTTGTAACTAATTCCAAACCATATTTCAAGAACCTAACTTCATTTTGTTAGTTTCCAATGGGTCAAGTTAGTGTACACAAGATTAATTTGTAGTTTATTAAATAATATGCATGTAATTATTTTTGTTAGGTTAGGAAGAGGGAAGTTGGTATATGTCCATTTATCACAAACATTTGTGAATTTGTTTCGGAAAAACAGTAGGCCTACTTTACTTTTCCCAATATACACTTGTGTCCAA
Organism: Diploptera punctata; assembly: GCA_030220185.1. Taxonomy (NCBI): domain Eukaryota; kingdom Metazoa; phylum Arthropoda; class Insecta; order Blattodea; family Blaberidae; genus Diploptera; species Diploptera punctata. Next base: position 1,744,355 of record JASPKZ010000827.1, read on the forward strand.
AAGTTAAGGATAATTAGTTCATTTGCCGACTTATTATAAAGCATTTGTCATAATAATACAAAATTTGGTAAGGGTATGTCACAGATAATTAGAAACATGGCACGAAAGAAACAATGGCATGAATACGTCATTCACTTGTCATTTTCACAACAAACGAAAACTGCATTTCAGAATTCGAACATAAAAGTTGAACAACAATGGTTCAAATGATTAGTATGGGGTGTGATTACCCCTGACAGCTACACAAGACTCACATCGACGTGGCATGCTAGTGATGAGGTTGTTCAGGAGTTCGATGCTCAGCAAATTCCACTCCTCATGAAGAGCAATGTGAAGGTCTTGAAGTGTCCTCGGAGGAGGCTGACGAGATGCAATTTGTCTCCCTAAGGCATCCCATGCATGCTCTATAGGATTCATATCCGGAGACCTCGCTGGCCACTCCATACGCTGGATATCTTCCTCCTGAAGAAACTCATCCACCAGTTGTGACCCATTGTCATCCATGAATATGAATTCTGGACCCACAGCTCCCCTGAAAAGTCTTACATGAGGTTCCAGGATCTCTTCTCTATACCGCTGAGCATTAACAGTGCCACCTGCGAAGATGTGAAGCTCTGTGCGTGCATTCATCATTATACCTCCCCATACCAGGAGACCACCGCCACCAAATGGATGTCTTTCCATGATGTTCATGGGGTTGTAACGAGTTCCTTGCTCCCTCCAGATAGTCACGCGATGCGAATCACAGTTCAAGCTGAATCTGGACTCGTCTGTAAATAGTACGCTGCTCCACTGATTTAGAGTCCAGTCGCGATGTTCCTGACTCCACCGTAAACGTGCTCTCTTGTTATCAAGGGTGAGTGGGACGCACACTATAGGCCGTCTAGCATACAGACCAGCAGCTCTGAGTCTTCTATAGACAGTTTGTCTGGATACTCTGATACCTGAGGCGGCCGCAAGTTCTGAACTCAGTTGTCTGGCAGACATTGTTCGGTTTCTTCTTCTTGCAGTTAACGCAAGATATCGATCCTGCTGAGGATTTGTAACTCTTGGACGACCTCCCACTGGTCTTCGCCTAACGTCTCCGGTCTCTTGGAACCGTCGCCATAACCTAGATATAGCATTTTGTGGCACATTAAGTGCTATGGAGACCTCAGTTTGTGTCTGTCCTGTTTCTAGCCGCCCAATAATTCTACCCGAAGCAGAGGGTCCAGATGTTGTCTTTGTGCCATTTTACTGCAATCTGTTCTTACACTACATCTGATTATATCATAACTCTCTTTAAAAATGAAGATTTATGGAAACAGGGCTTAACTGCAACAATGCAATTTTCATTTATAATTGCTATTAATTTTTTCATTGTTGAAGAGAGATTATAATTTAGTATGTAAACTAAACTAAATGTACTGAGAAACGTTTTGATAAATAATTTTTACTCCTTGCTCCTCTTTAAGCATTTTGATTTTCCGTTTTACAAATTATCCTAAACTTTTGGACACCAGTGTATTTTCAAAGTCCTATAGAATAACAGTGCACATGTGCATGAGTTTATAGAGCTGTCGCTAGGTGGAACAATATATCTTTGAAGTCCTACAGAAAGTTTATAGAGCTGTTGCTAGATGGCAGCACATGCATTATTACCAACCTTCAAAATAAATTCCCAAACGTTTATTAGAAATGGATGTACACTATCTTCTCCCTTCCTAACCTGACACATTACATGCATATTATTTACTGAAGTGTACACTAACACTAAAGGTAAAGTAAAGTGGTCCCACTACAGGCCTCAGGAGGCCCTTGGGTTAGTGGGAGGTTAAGGCTCCCATTTTTCTGGACAGTCGGCACTTGATATCAGCCGGGTTGTGAGCCCTGCATGATGGCCGCCTTTTACCCCCAGAACAAATGTCTGATACGCATTTCCATTAAAGGCTGGGTCGACCACAGGGCCATAGTGCCGCCAGAATGTTTGGGTCAGTTTTAAAAATCCTGACCCCACTGGGACTCAAACCCTCAACCTTCCGGCTTGTAGCGCAGTGCCTTAACCACTAAGCTACAGCATGCCCCCAACTAACACTAACGTAACAAAAATAATACTAACCTAACAAAAATATGTATAATTGAGTTGTTGATGGTGGCAACATTGGAAGATATAGCTAGTAAGTTTCACAATATTGTCTAAAAATGTCATAATGTTACCGTGTTTCTTGCAAATAAATGCCTAAAAATTGAAAAAAAAAAGTATCATTGTAAAATGTTTAAAATATTACAAAATGTTAGTAAAGAGAGAAGTACATAGAGTAACAATATTACAAGAATATACTATGGAAAATGAAGGGAAAGGTAATTGCATTTTTGAGCCTTTATTTCAAAAGTTGGTGATACCAATTTCAATGCCACTTTGTGGAAGCTACATTAAGAATTTGCACACCATGATTCTATAGAACTTAGATATAAATTTGTGAACAAACAAATATTAGACTTTTTCCATTAATTCTCTTCTATTGTATTAAGACCCCTAAAACTTCAATGTTGCTTTTGTTGGTGGCGCTAGTTTTGATTATGGAACATACACACAGTGGACTTAAGGGAAGAAAGATGTAATTATATTTCAGTTCTCAAAACAATAGATGTTCAAGTTTTGCTAGCTTTGTGGAGTATAGAAAAAAGGGTTGTGTGTTTGTCTGTCGCCTATATACATTAATTCCTATGAGGGTCAAGGGTCTACCGAACATCATGAGGAATTTGGGTTGTTACAATAAGTAGTGGCTCCAGGTTGAGAAAACCAGATAATTGCAGAGGGATCTAACATGTTGACCACAAGTCACTACTTTACTGGCTGCTTGATTGCCAACCTTCTTGATAAGCACATGTGGATGTGGGGCCAGCAGCAGATAGTGGGCCAAGAGCCTTCATGCCATATAGAGTTATACCATTTTTACACTCTACATTAATATATCTAATCTAATGCAACCTAAGTGTAGTAAGTAGAGCATTGAGCACAAATGAGTACATATAGGCCTACATATCATAACTTACTTACTTACTTACTCACTGGCACTATCGAACCCGTAGGTTCATGGCCGCACGGACATAAGCTCTCCATACATCCCTATCCTGAGCTAATGCTTTCCAATCATTCCCTGTATAATCTACTTCCCTCAAATCATAGTTAATGTTGTTCTCCCACCTCATTTTTGGTCTACCAACTGGGCGTTTTCCTTCTGGCTTTCCTACAAGAAGTTTCCATGCACGTCTTTCATTCCCCATGCGCGCAACATGTCCTGCCCATCGCAGTCTACGGGACTTAACTGTTCTTATTATATCTGGCTTCCTATAAAGACCATGTAGTTCATTGTTATGTAGTCTTCTCCATTCACCTGTCTGTTCATCTCTCTTTGGTCCAAAAATTTTCCTAAGAACTTTATTCTCAAATACTCGTAATCTCCTTTCCTCCCTTAAAGTAAGAGTCCATGTTTCGCACCCATATAATATAACTGGTAGAACAATAGTTTTATATATTTTCAGCTTAACGTTTTTGAAAGCAGTTGGGACATCAAAAGCCTCTGCAATGCATAATAGCATGCATTTCCAGAATTGAGCCTATGTTTAATTTCTTTGTGCATCTCATTCCTATTTGTGATTATTGTTCCTAGGTATTTGAATTCAGCCAATTCCTCAAAATTTCCCTCATTTGTCATTAGCTGTCCATTTCCATTATATAATGTATTTCTACGTGTGACCATATATTTAGTTTTACTGATATTTACTTCCATTCCTAATTTCTTAGTGTTACTCAATAGTGTGTGCGTGTTGGCCTTTAGTATCTCCTCGCTATCGGCCAGTAGTACTACATCATCAGCATAAACTAACAGCTTATTAATACCATTGAGTTGTAAGCCTTCCTCATTCTCTAAAGATTTAATGGCATGCTCTAGTACAAAATTAAATAGTAGAGGAGATAGTGCATCTCCTTGCTTTAACCCATTCTGGATTTCAAAAGTGTCTGAAAACTGTTTGCCTACACGCACCCTACTCGTTGAGCCATTTAGACACATTCGTATAAGTCTAACTAACTTTTTAGGAATTCCAAACTCCAGCAGGATACTATATAACTTCTCCCTCTTAATTGAATCATATGCTTTTTTGAAGTCTACATATAGTTGATGTACAGTACCATTATATTCCCATTTCTTTTCTAAAATCTGTCTTATACTAAAAATCTGATCTGTTGTAGACCTGTTTCTTCTAAATGCACATTGATGATCTCCTAGAATGTCATCAATATAGGGAGTAAGTCTGCTTACTAATATATTTGTTAGAATTTTGTACGAAGTTGAAAGTAATGAGATGCCCCTATAGTTGTTGCAATCAGTTTTATCTCCTTTCTTATAAATTGGTACGATAATTGATTCCTTCCATTCATCTGGAAGAGCTTCTTTTTCCCAAATCATACTAAGCAACCAGCGTATCTTGTCCATCAATTTTTCTCCCCCTGATTTTATCAGTTCTGCTGGGATCTCATCTGAACCTGATGCTTTATACATCTTCAATTTTTCAATTGCCATTTCAACCTCTAATGCACTTGGCTCTGCGACTAGCATTTCTGCTGTCTGTAAGTTATTCTCCTCAATGTCCTGTTCTGTATGTACATTTAATAGCTGATTAAAATAACTTTTCCATCTATTTAATATACTCTTGGAATCTGCATCATATCCCCATTTTCATTCCGAATTATGTTTGTTCTAGCCTGAAACCCTTTCTTCTCTATACTAATTCCCTGATATAATTCTCTAATGTTCCTATTTTTTGCATTCATTTCAAGATCATTAATCTTCTCTCTCAAATATTCTTTCTTTTTTACTCTTTAGTAACTTGGTGGTTTCCCGTCTAACACTACCCAATTGGTCTAAATTTACCTCATTTGGCTCGTGTAACCATTTAATTTTTGCTAGCTTTCTTTTCTTTACAATGTCGGCACATTCCTCATCAAACCATTTCTTGTTTTGCCTCTTTTTTAAACAACCAATGCTTTCTGATGCTGACAATTTAATAGTATCTCTTATAGCCTCCCATTCTTTATTTATATCAGTTTCTTCTTCGTTTGCCACATTGTCATCTGAAGATTCCAGTACTTCAAATCTATTAGCAATTTTGATTTGGTATTCTTGCCGCATTTCATCATTTTTCAAGTTTTTTAATTCATATTTTACAGAATCATCTTTAGCGTTTGTTCCTCTCATAAGCGATAGCCGTTGTCTGATTTTCACCCTGACCAGATGATGATCTGAATTGCAGTCTGTCCCTCTAACTGATCTAACATCAATGATGCTACTGTGCCAGCGTTTATCCACTAATACATGATCTATCTGGTTCCGAGTTTCTCCATCTGGGGACGTCCAGGTGTATTTATGAATATCCTTATGCTGAAATGTTGTGCTCTTAACAACGAGATTCTTTGATGTGGCAAATGTGACTAATCTAACCCCGTTGTCGTTACTATCTTCATGAAGACTGAATTTGCCTATTGTTGGTTTGAATATATCTTCCCGCCCCACTTTTGCATTAAAATCTCCTAAGACAATTTTCATATGATATTGTGAAAGGCTATCAAATAAGCATTCTTAATTCTTCATAGAACTCATCCTTGATCTTGTCATCTTTATCTTCTGTGGGGGCATGTACATTTACAATTATAAAATCATGTCGTTTACCCTTTAGAATTAAGTATGATATCCTATCACTAACAAACTTAATATCTCGGATAGCGGATAGGATCCTCCTTCTGACTAAAAAACCCGTTCCAAATGCAGGTCTTTCTGCACCCCCATAGTATAATGAAAAGCTTCCTGATTCCTGACTACCTTCTCGTGGCCACCTAACTTCCTGCAAAGCGACTATATCCAAGGGCGATTTATCCAATTCCCGCGTTAATATCTCTAGTGCCCCGCTATTGTATAAAGTCCTAACATTCCATGTTCCTAGGAACATGTCCCTGTGTTTGAGCCTTTGGCATGGGTTCCCTGAAGTAGTCCCCGCCCGGAGAACCGAATGGGGGACTATTTGACCTCCGGAAAATTTTACCCCAGTAGAACCCATGTCCGCATTTCTTGACGGTTGTATTTTTACGGTGAAAGATCGTCACTCTTTCGACCAAGGTACTTATTTCGTCTGGCTTATCACCTTCGACCAGTCCGGCATGGGTAACCCTATCGGCAGCAATGCTACCGCCGGCATAGCTCTCAGGATCATTTAAGCACACAAGCCACTCCACCACGACAAGGTAAAGATACCATGGAGGGGCTACATATCATAACAGGTTACAAATTACATCATCATCCATGCAAGTAGCCGTGTGGCCTGTTATGGTCTCAAAGAGGAATTTTCCATTCAGCACTTTTTTTGACGTCCCAGCGGTTACAAATTACATCTATTTTAATTCTTATAATTTATATTACTCGATTGCGGTGGACTAGTGGTTATACTCCTTGCCTCTGGTCCCAAGGATCACGGGTTCAAACCCGGCCGGGGTCGATGGATTTTTTTAGGATGGAAAAATCCAAGGAGCAAGTCCTCCGGGAGGGACTTTAAGTCGTGGGTCCCGAGTCTGAAGATTTTCAGGCTCGTAAAATATCCTTAAGCCTGAATGAAAAGGCCTCTAAGCAAAATTTACCAAATTTTCCCGTCCTAGTACTACCTTGGTTTCCTAGATGTCAGTATGAGGCGGAACGCTGACCACATACCACTCAAAATGACATCTATACGAAAACAAGTGTAACTAAAATTAGTATGGTTCAAATTCTTCCCTGTAGGGGGAGAGCACCTAAATCTCTGTAAACGGAAAACATAGGCTTACAATACAATACAATAATTTATATTCCATTACAACCTCGACTACATCTCTTGCTACCAACATGTTTTCCTTCTATTACAACATCTATTGACATAGTTTGTTACTTCATCTTACATAATTAAAGTCATGTTATTTTTAAAGCACATATTTCAGCTTTAACATTCAGACTTCTGCATAGTTAACATGGCTGTGTTATCTTACGTAAGAACATTAAGTTAGCTTCTGTTATGTTACATTATGAAAGGTTTCAGAACGTTTACACCAGTTGAATTCAATATAGCACTAATAGCATAGCCAGCATATATATATATATATGAACCAACATTAAGTTGGCAATCCTCTAAACATAATTCATAGCTATCTTTACATAATTCATAATGCTTGTCAAGTCCACCGCTGTAGTCTCGAGGTAGCATGCTGCCTTGTCACACAGCGGACCCGGGTTAGATTCCCGGTTGGGACAGGCTCCTGGGTGAACTTTTTTTGGGGATTTTTCCTCACCTATAAGACAAATGTCAGGGAGCTTAGGGCCCAATGTTCCCCAAAAATCGTCTGGCCATCATCATCCTTATCATTATCACCATCATTCTTCACCGGTGTGGAAAGAAACGGAAAGCTACCACGTCTATAATTTCCTAGTGAAGCTGCAAAGCATAGCATGAAAATGTTATGATTGCAGTGAAAGACCTGCCCTCGGGTAGAATTACTATGGATGGATGTTAGTCAGTCTTATAAGTTATTTCTATCTTAACTTTTTATCAACATTTTTGGTTATTTCCATATTTAATTTTGACTATAAACTACTTATATACAATCCTCGAGTCACTAATAGTACTTTACTACAGTAATTCATCCATTTATTCCTTTTTTGACTACTCTATGCCACCTGTTAATATTCGATCAGAGAAACTAGTGACTGCTTGCGTCATGTTGGCCTATATGATAACATACATTCTCACTAGAGCCAATAGCCTACATGTATTATCACGTATAAGGGTTTCTATCCCAGGAGTCCACCTACATTAGTGGGCAAGTTGGAATGAAAAAATTAATGTTAGTTTGGCAAATTAGCGTGAGTTAGTACCAAGATTAATTTCTATGTCATCTGTTAATATTCAATCAGAGAACAAGTGACTGCTTGCATCATGTTGGCCAATATGATAACATACATTCTCACTAGAGCCAGTTGCTTACATGTATAATCATGTATAAGGGGATTCTATCCCAGGAGTCCACCTACATTAGTGGTGAAAAAATGGGCAAGTTAATGTTAATTTGGGCAAATTAGGGTAAGTTAGAACACCAGATTAGTTTAGCTTCACTTGTTTGTTAACAGGTTTTGTGTGAGTTGGCTACAAGTCTGAACAATGACAAATACATATTTTACATTGCAAATATGGTGGTTTTAGGTTACGTTAATTTCAACTTCGCACTTCATTTTAAGGCATTTCTCACATTTTTTTGGAAAAAAAATCAACATATATATTTCTCTCAGATAATTATTCATAAACTGCAACAATAAATTTTATCTAAATAAGTATACCTCATAGTGTGGATTCCTAAAAAAAAGTAAAATAAATTGTGTTTTTCCTTTTTTTATTTGAATTTATGTAGGTGGGATAAAATCCCCCCCCCTTTTTTTTAATATTATGGGAAATGCTTATCAGCACAATCCCCGAGTGTTGTATAAGTGTGGTACTAGATAGTTGTTATATTACTATCTTCCGATCTAAAAAAGCTATAATGAAGATAAAATAGAATTTAGAACCTGCCTCTACATAAAATAACCAATGACCAGGACCACATTTACTACCACCAGCAATCAGGAAATAGCTCACTTGTTTCTACGACTTTCACATAGTGTTAATAATGTTTGGCAATGGACACTAAATGTTTTTCAAAGTTATACAGAAAAATGTTTACTACAAAATCAATTAGTATGATAAGATCAGGAAATGCAAAAAATTGCCAGGGTAACAAAGAGGAAGAAAGGAAATATACAACTGATAAAGACAAAGGAAATTAAGATAATATGGAAAAGTGGCATGACACATGAAGATGGATAGATTGTGAAAATTGGATGAAGATAATTTTTTGGTAGAGAAAACCTGTATTATTATATAGGCCTAGTATTCTTTAGTTGATAAGATTATATTATAACTTTTATGAAATTCTTGTTTCTTAAATCTGCAGATAAGTTGGTAAAAGATGCTTGCACTTGGACAAAATTGTCATTTTTTTATTTACATTGTTCTGCTCTAGGGCAGGTCTTTCACTGCAATCATAGCATTTTTGTGCTGTGCTTTGCAGCTTTACTAGGGAATTATAGGTGTGAAAGCTTCCCATTACTTTCCATACCGTGGATGATAATGATGGCCGGATGATGTTTGGGGACCATTTGGGCCTCAAAGCTTCCTGACATTTGTCATACAGGTGAGGAAAAACCCTGAAGAAAACCTCACCCAGAAAGCTTGTCCCCCTGGGAATCGAACCTAGGCCCACTGCATGAGAAGGCAGCATGTTGCCTCAAGACCACAGTGGTGGACTAAAAAAAAGAAAGATTATATTATTTTCTTTGTGGTAGGCAATTATTACTAACTAACTGGCACTATCTAAATTGTAGGTTCATGGCCACATGGACATAAGCTCTCCATACATCGCTAACCTGAGTTAATGTTTTCCAATCATCCCATTCCTAAAATTCTGATTGTTATTCTCCCATCTCATCCCAGGTGTATTTTTGAATATCCTTATGCTGAAATGTTTTCTTTCTTTCTTCATTATGTGTATCCAACCGTAGCTGATGACATGAATCCATTGCATACTTAGGCCTCTTGTATGCTGGAATGTTTTGCTCTTAATAAGACTGTTTGATGTGGCAAATGTGACAATGTAACCCCATTGTCACTACTATCTTCAGGAAGACTGAAATTGTCTATTGTCAACCTGAATATATCTTCACATCCCACTTTTCCATTAAAATTTTCATAAGATATCCTGAAAGACTATCAAATTAATATGCATTCTAATTTTTCATAGAACTCATCCTTGATCGTGTCACCCTTATCTTCTGTGGGACTGTACATTTACAATTACAGAATTATGTATAATATCCTATTGCTGACAAACTTAACATCTCGGATAACAGAGAGGATCCTCATTCAGACTAAAAAACTCTTTCCAAATTCAGGTCTCGCTGCACCCCCATAGTATAATACAAATTTTTCTGATTTCCTGACAACCTTCTCCTGGCCATGTAACTTCCAGTAAGGCAACTATATCCAAAGGTGATATATCGACAGTTAGACAATGAAAACCTTGTAATGCCATCAGTCATTGAAAACTACAAATCTCCAGTAGCCAGCACAGAAATATGTGATGCATAATCTGTTGAGAACATGGATTTCAAATATATTAATAACTTGACTTGTATTCTGTAGTAAAATATGTGGGAACTATTGCTTATCAATTTTCATAATTATTTGAAACAGTTATTTGTTTCTCCTGTAGAATTTACCAAAATGGAGTTACGAGGTTTTCATTGCCCACCATCGATAACTAATTTCTGCGTCACTATTTCTCATGCTTCACTATTATATAATGCCCTAACCTTTCATTTTCCTAGGAACATGTCCCTATGTTTGATCCTTGGCCATGGATTCCCTGATGTCTACTCTGCCAAGAGACGAAAATGGGGAACTATTTTACCTCCAGAAATATTATCCTAGTGGAACCCATAACTGCATTTCTTGACAGTTATATTTTTATGGGGAAAGATTGTCACTCTTTCTACCAAGGTACTTTTTTCGTCTGGCTTATCACCTTCAACCTCTCCAGCATGGTTAAACCATTCGGCAGAAATACTACTGCCAGCATAGTCCTCGGGGTCTTTTAAAGATGCAACCCACTCCACCAAGAAAGTAAAGATATTGTATGTCCAACAGATCTGTGCCCCCTTAAGATATGTGAACTGAAGCTTACTTCCTTTTCTGCCTTGGCAAATCATTTCCCTCCCTGCACTTCTATCTCTCTCTTGCACAACACTTCAGTGTTGTCAATTTGATTCCAACCTTGCATTATTCAATATTCAAGAACCATGACACTGGGGGAAGTTTGGCAACATGCCTACTCAATGGCTCTTGTTTGATGTGGGTGGGGGGAGTGCGGTGAAATGGTGTGAGTATTGATGTGTACTTTTCTAAGAACGATGCCAGCGCTACAGGAGCACAGATCCGTTGGTCCGAGTATATCAGAGAGGGAGTAGGCAATTAAAAGTAAAGTAAAGTGATCCCACAACAGGCCTCAGGAGGCCCTTGGGGTAGTAGGAGGTTAAGGCTCCCACTATTTCTAGACAATCAGCACTTTATGTCAGCCGGGTTGTCAGCCCTGCGTGACGGCTGCCTTTACCCCAGAACAAGCGTCTGGTACTCATTTTCGTTAGAGGCTGAGTCGACCCCAGGGCCATAGTGCCGCCAGAAGGTTTGGGTCAGTTTAAAAATCCTGACCCCAACGGGACTTGAACCCTCGACCTTTCGGCTTGTAGCGCAATGTCTTAACCACTACGCTACAGCGTGCCCCCGAGTAGGCAATTATGGGATATCCATATTTCAAAATTTCTGTGCAGCAGAATTTCTAACTTACATCTCTCTGAGTTGAGTATTCACTATGAGATCTAATTCTTACATTGCAAGTAGATTAATTAATTCATTAGGTGATATCAAAGAGCATTTCCAATTTTCTTCTAGTTTGGTAAATGCTTCAATTTTCATAACTTTAGCATACAATCTGAACAGTGCTCTATTTTATCCATTCCTTCTCTCACTCTATTTTTTTCTCTTGATCTTTTAAGATTTAATTCGCTAAATCTTGGAATTCACACTCTCATTTCATCAGAAGTTTTTTATTCCATCAGAGATTTTTATTTTCCTAAGATACGTTTATGACATTTCTAGAGCATTCAGCAGCAAGTGGGCCTGAATCAATGCTTTGTTGTTTCTAATAAACAATCACTTGCCACAGGCTTCCTCTATTTTGTTCCTGCCTTCAAGGAAACAGCATATGGTCACATTGCAACTGATACTTGTTGTTCAATTGTCTATGAGCTTTTAACGTTTGTATTGATGAACATCTTAGTTGAAGAATAGTGAAGATTGTCTCTTAATATGACATTATAAAAGTTTTCATCACAACAATGGATGTATCTTTTTGAGTAGTGCTTGTTACAGAATTGTGGATCAGTGTGGCTACATTTTCCAATTTCTTGGTGTTTCTGTTTCACATAGGACTACTATATTACACCTTGAATAAATGTTTAAAGAAACAAGGTCAGTTCTGCATCGACTGATTGTAATGGTCCCCATTCAGGCTTGACAAAATGGGATCGGAAAACTAATTAATATATATTGCATAATATAAATGTGACAGTCTTAAACTAGATGCATGATTACCAGAGAAATTAGCAGAAACTTCTTAACAGAATGCCTAGAACAAGGATCCCTAGAGCCATCATTTGGTGTCAACCACATGGCAAGAGATCATTGGGTTACTAAGGGAGAGATTGCTTGAGACACCAGCATTTCATTCAGACCATAATAGTTCTTCTATGGTGTTGGATTAACCCAAGGAAGGATGATGTATAAGGATTCATCATTTGATTCAAATGTGACTTAATAAAATTAAAATGTTTTTGTAGACTTCAGTGGAAGGTTATCAGTTTAATGATTCATACAGACAAAGTTCGTCATTGTATAAATAATTAATGCATACTTACTAAGATAATATTTCTGAGTAACCTATAATCTTTCAGTAAGAATTATTTTGTTTGAATTCCTGGATTGTGAATTGAATCTTAGCTGAAACAGTTGAATTTCTTGAATTATTTTTCTTTTTAATTCTAACTGGATATTATGACTTGAAAAATATGTATATGGTTATACATAGAAATTCATTATATAATAGAAATGTACAGATAATGACAAACTAAGAAAATTTTGAAAAGTGACTGAATTCAAATACCTAGGATCAATAATTACAAACAGGAATTAGGTGCAGAAAGAAATTGAATATATGCTCAATTCTGAAAATGCTTAGTATTATGCATTGAAGGGACTCTTTGTCATCCCAACTTCTCACAAAAAACATTAAATTGAAAATATATAAATTATATTATATGGATGTGAAACATGAACTCTTACTTGTAAGGATGGAACAAAGATTACGAATATTTGAGAATAAAGTACTTAGGAAAATTTTTGGACCAAAGAAGATGAATAGACAGGTGAATGGAGAAGACTATATAAACATTGAGTACTTAATATTTATGGGAAGCCAGATGTAATAAGAACAATTAACTCTCATAAACTGCAATGGGCAGGACATATGGCATGAATGTGTAAAGAAAGAGGCGCTTGGAAACTCCTTGTAAGAAAACCAAAGGTAAAGTGCTCAGTAGGTAGGTCAAGAATAAGGTTGAAGAATGATATTAACCATAATTTGAGGAAGGTAAATTATACAGGGTGTGATTGGAAAACATTAGCTCAGGATAGGGATATATGGAGAGTTTATGACATGTGAATATGAACTTATGGGTTCGAAAGTGCCAGTGAGTTAGTTATAATGACTTGCAGATACTGCAACTTAGTTTAATGGTGTAGAGTTGCATGATGCACACTGGTACAAATTCCCATTATTCCATGGTGTGATAGGCCTAGAAGGTCCTTAGCCTATCAGCTGGCTGCTGGTCTCATAACCACATGTGTTAAACACAGATATGAATGATCATCCAGCCAGTATAGGAAGGTATGTGGTCAGCATGTTGGCCTCCCAGCTGGTTTTCTCAACCTGGAGCTACTACTGAAATTCCTTATGATGCTGGGTGGGCACTGATCCCATACTGGCCGAAATTCCATGAGAAAATTCTTCCCCCATGGAGACCCGAATCAGCACAAGTCCCATAGCTCTGTGCCAAGGCATCTTGCCTTAACCACTTTGTTATGGTGTGAGACCATTGCTATCACTGCAACAGTTTCCACTGCAGAAGCATTATACAGATTATTGATGTTGATATTTGACTACTCCCTCTTGAGACCTTTCATAATCTTTGAATAGTGTAGTTTCCTACTTCCAAGCATTCTTCTTTTTAAAAGATCAAATTCAGAAAAATCCATGGGGCAGCATGGGAGACTCACAGGAATATCACTGTAGGGCATTGATTATTTTCCATTTTTCTGTTTCATTTCCTCCAGGAACTGCTGTGTTGAAGTGGAGGTATGGTTTGAAGCTTTATTCTGATAGATCAAGACATATCTCACTTCTCTACCATAGAGGGAAGGGATCTCATTGAAAATAAATCGGTGACAAGACATTCTCTTATTAGTAGGCAGTTAGCTTTTTTTTCCTCCTCTACAAAAGATGATTAACTTGTTGCCATTGCCACAAAATCCTGTATATCAATTTTGAAAATTCTTTATGCCTCTTAGGCAGTAAAAAATTTCCTGAGCTTACTCGTATCAGTAAGGTATACATATTCCTCACTTACAGTTACTATGAACTTCCATTTATCACCACCTAGTTGGTGTTCATAGAGCTTTCAGTATGCCTTTCTGCTATGTGTCTAGGTAGAAAATTGTGAACCCAACTATTATGTCGCTTCTCTAAGTTTAAATCTCTATTTATTTTAGTGCTTACCATCTTTTAAATGATGCCAAACTTCACTGATATAGCTCTTCGAGTTCCTGGGTTCTTTCATTTGATAAGGACTTCAGCTTTCTGACCACTTAATGGTAAAGCTTGTAGCAGATCTAGAATGAGCTTGTTTTTTTCCTCTTAGGAATCAATCCAATACAGCTTTACCCTTTTTCTTGAGAAATGAGTAAATCTCAATTTTTAAATATAAAAGCCATGCTTCTTACACATTTAGGCCTATATGATGGCCTATTTAGCATTGGAAATGGTTGTTATATAGCCCTCCCAAAATTGTTTGATTTTCTTCAGCTTACTTGCAAGCAAACCCATTCTGACCAGTGTGGCAAAAGACACTTGACTGTAGAAAGGGTACATTTGTGAGTGACTAACTGTGCTGCAAATAGTAGTGGCATCATGTGCCAAAATCATTCTCAGAGATTGGAATCAACCCTCCTTAGAAATTACAGTTTGTGACCAAGTTGATATTAACATAGGCTGTATCAAAACCCTGTTTATGCAAAACTCCATAAAAAAAATTCTGAAATTATCTTTAAAAATAATTTATAGTAACCAGGAGCTAGATGATCTAGCAAATGGACAAGATATAGTCGGATTTTTAAAGTCTCAAAGGCTAAGATTGCTGGATCATAATTACCTCCCAAAGAAAATGTGGAAGGGAAGACTTTACTCGAGAAGAAAGGGATGTCCTAGAACTAGATGGATGGTGTGGTGGATGATATTGCAGCTATGAGGATCCGAGTTTAGAGAATTATGACAGAATAGAGATGTTTGGAGATGCCTAGTGGAGGAGGCCAAGGCTCACACCGAGCTGTAGTGTCCAATGAAGAAGAATCCTTAAAAATATTTATGACACAGCTGCTCACTCCCGTAGGAAAATAAAAATCATGATAAGGTCTTTTAATAAAGCACATATATATTTGGAAATAAACTCCTACAAGGGACAACTTAGTGAGTGTAATTGTTGAGACCATTTAACTCGTGCCCCAAATGGGAGTCAATGACCAATCATGCTTCAATGAATTTTGTTTTACAACCAATGACAATCGTGTTTCACCTTGCTATTTATCTAATTCTGTTTACCACAATAAACAAAGCTCATCCTTTTTTAATATTCTGAACAGGTCAGAGCATTGTTTTGCAGTGACTGACTCTCCAACAAATATGTTGAATGTAGCAAATAATGAACAGATTCCTTCGAACTACTCATTTGATAATTATTGTGTTTTTAAATAATGATTTTACTAAGTTGTTTCATAAAAATTAATTAATAACCTATAATGTTGGTTATAATATAGAGTTTGATGTGTTTCATTTTTGCTCCACTGGGGTGCATTCTTACAATATTGCAATCTTAGTGGGTTGTCACTGATTGTGATCCTATTTGGCAATAAATAATATGATCAAGTTGCAGTGAATAAACATAACCACACATTTTGGATTTGTTTTCAAACATCGCCATTTACGTTAATTATATAAATATTTTAAAATACCAGTAACTATATTTAAATAGTGATTTTTGAGTAAACAGCTTAATTTTATTCTTTCAATAGTCCTAACAAATGCCACTCTTGATTTCCAAATCCTCTAGATAAATTGGAAATCACTCGTGGCATTACTTATGATAAATAATTCTCCAGGTTCCTGAGAGTGCACCGCCACCCTCATCGAAACAAACATATAACACCCAGAGCAACTGAGAGAAAACATTTACTGCATATAGTACACAGCATTCGTCATCACAAACAAGTGCAGCTTGTTTATCATCACTGCAATAATATGGGATAATATATTCATATTGTCATACTTCAAAACACAAACATTAATAATTATTACTCTTCACCCTTGTTGATCAAATTGCTATACCATTGGAGCACAGACAAACCCCATCAAAATGAAAAAATAATGTAAGATTATATGATCAAGATACAAGTTTAGAAAACTGGTGTATTTAGAAAATAGATGAAAGATGACATGTTTAAATCATATTGAGATAATGTTACAGAAGTCACTGCACTGATATATGTCAGAAAAGTTACTGCACTGATAGATGTCAGAAATGAAAGAAGACACTGCACTGATGGATGTCAGAAATGAAAGAAGACACTGCACTGATGGATGTCAGAATTCACCGCACTTATAATTAAAGAAATCAGAGTTGTCACCATGCTGAGAGATGTCACAGAAGTCGGATGCCACATACTAATAGATGTCGGAGATGTCACCTCACTCATAATTTGTCAAATATGTGAAGATTATGATAATTATGATGATTACAATAATTGTGATGATTGTAATGGTTATTTTGATTATGCTAATCATTTGTGGGCACAAATAACCAAGCAGATGGTGCACCCCTATAAAATTACTACTGCTGCTACTACTACTACTACTATAATTAAAATGTTTTTGTCTTTGTTGATATAGTGCCCAAGAATTATCATAAAAAAGTCCTTTTTAATTCCATCCCCTTTATATCACCCAGGATTTAAAACAACTCTGCTGTAGTGAACTTTGGTAATGAATGTGTGGTTTTAATACCATCCACTGCACTTTACATGCTTTGGGTTTTGCACTGGGTGATTAGATGGTATTAATGTGGTCTTATTTTCAATTTATGCACCACTTCGGCAGACCACTTTACATAGTTGTATTCTTGTAATTGTGTACAGAGAGGAGTGTAGGATGAATATGTTTGTGTAATGTAAAGTGCATGGTATGGGGCCTGATGATGAAGAGAAGGGAGAAGGTGAAACCTGGTGCAGGGACGTTGCTTACTCCTATCGAAAAACATGAAGGGGTCCGCCAGGCTTAACGTCCCCATCCGACAGACGAATCACTATCAAGAGTGCCACATACAATTTTTCCATAAACATGGGATGTGGCCCAGGCATCTGACTAAGGAGTGAAATGCCTTGGACTCGATCTTATGCAGCATAAAGTGAGGATTTTCCTTCAGAGTTCCATGTTAAACTGGTCCTGGGCCTGTTCACTCTCCATTATATGAGTATGATCTGGAAAAAATTCTTAGAGTAGAGTTGGGTAAAATATAAATATTTCTTCAGATGCTATATATATATATAGATCCAACGGGATTTCAAAATCTAAGGTCTACCAAACTGACAGTGATTTCTTTTTGTGACTTTCTTCAGTTCAATGCAATTGTTTGCACATCTACCATGTATGCCTACGAGGTTTGCTAACATAGTATTCATCCTTATTCTACTATAAACATGCTCACATATATTATTATAATGAATGTTTTATTTAATGATACTCTTTAATAACTGAAGATCACAGGAAAAAAATAAAAAAGAAGAGAAATTGACAAAATAACGAAAGTAGAGAACACTTTTATATCTGTTTACAAATATTTGAGCCTTTCAATTGGCAGTGATAAACATTGGAAAAACAGAATTTCCCAGTGAAATCAACAGTTCAAGCTTTGCAAAGCTGGGGAAAAACAGTAATTCAAAAAATTAAAATTAATTTTTCTCAATTCTTAGTTTTTGTGACATTCCTTGTTTTTACCTACAGTCGTCAACTCAGGTCAATAGAGTTGCAATTCAAATCTGGGCATCAACAGGCTGACAGTGGCCCTTATTTCAGGACTGAGGTTCTTTTATACTTAATAATTATTTAACATATGACCCATGGCTTTATTTCCCTTCCAAAGGAAGCCATGTTTGGGATATTTAAACCTATAAAAATCCAATAACTCCAGCCAGGTTTGATCTGGGAACCTTGAAACCAGAAAGAAGGATGATAATCTCTTAGTCCACCCACTGGGACTGACTACATGTTAATAATATTGCAGCCCTTATGGCTATGAAATTGCTGCATTTTGTTGTTGAGCAGTCAAACAATACCAGGATACACACAGGATGGTTTGAGTCACCATATGGGGAGAGACTTTTCTCATGAAATTTCTGCCATTATGATACCGGTGCTCACCCAGCAGTATGATGAATTTGGGTAGCTATAATAAGTAGCAGCTCCAGGTTGAGATTTTTCACATATAATGGGTGACATGCTGACCACATGTCCCCTATGCTGTCTGGTTGATCAGCCTATTTGTAATTGATTGTTGCGAATGTGAGGCCAGCAACTGGCCGGTAAGCCAAGGGCTTTCTAAGACTGTCATGCCATGGAATATGGCTATGAAATTAGTAAGCAGAATTTTGTCTTAAATTTGAATTTGTAAAATTATTTCTAGATTGTTAGCAAGATTAAAATGTCTACATTTATAATTCAATGTTTGTAGTTATTTTAAAACTGTTTTTTTTATGTAAAAATAAGAGATTTAATCATAAATATACATTTCACCTAATATTTTGTTTTGTTACCTGACCATGTTGGGGTCGACTCAGCCTCTAACGTAAATGAGTACCAGACCCTTGTTCTGGGGGTAAAGGTGGCCGTCACGCAGGGCTGACAACCCGGCTGACATAAAGTGCCGATTGTCTAGAAAAAGTGGGAGCCCTAACCTCCTACCACCCCAAGGGCCTCCGGGTCTGTTGTGGGATCACTTTACTTTTACCTGGCCATGTTTCATTGAATATCTTCACTATTCTGAACCCAAATCAGATTTTCTATAAATTTTTATTTTATTTATTTATTTTTTTTGTTTCAGTGAATATCTTGACTATTCTCAACTCAAATCAGACTTTCTTTCAATTTTTATTTTATTTTATTTAATTTTTTGTGTGTTACAGGTGTTGGCAAGTCTTGCCTTCTTTTGCAGTTTACAGACAAGAGGTTTCAACCTGTACACGATTTGACTATAGGTATGTTAGTCAAACATTTATTATTAGAATTTTGGTGGTTATTTTGACTGAAAGGTATAATTTTCAACATTTTTAATATTCATTGTTATCACAATTGAGGTTACATATTAAAATTTTTAAATAATAATAAAGTACCTTTTAGCCTCAATTAGAATTGATTTTTATTCAAAAAACTTCGTTAAATTATTTAATAATGAAGACCTTTTAAAAACATGTTTTATCTTCGGCATGCTAATAGATACTGATGTCAGTGTATGATTTATATATTGGGTTTAGGTCTGTGGATGTATTCTTGTTTAGAATGTTTATATTCTTTGCTTTTCTTAAAATTTCCATGTCTTCTAAGATGCTAATCTTGTTGTTACTCTCTTCGTGTATGATTGTCATAGTATCTTCGATTTTGTTAAACCATGATACCATTTTGATACCATTGACAATCATACACAAAGAAAGTAACAATAACAAGATTAGGATTTTAGATAACATGAAAATTTTAAGAGAAGCAAAGAATATAAACATTGTAAATGAGAACACACCCATAATATAAATTATACGCCAACATCAGTATCAATTAGCATGCCATAGATGAAATATGTTTTTGAAAGGCCTTAGTGATTTAATAATTTAACAAAACTTTTTTGAATAAAAATCAATTCTAATTGAGGAAGATGGATAAAAAAAAAGGTACTTTATTATTATAATTTTAAAATCATTAGGAGTTGTGAACGTAACACAGCAATGAGAATGTCACAAATGATGTGACGAAACCCTGCGTCTGCGAGGAATTATGAAGTATGAGGTGAGTGAAAGAAAAAATAAACAATATTAAAAAACCTCATAGTGTTATTTCCTATCTATATAACTTAATCATTAGGAAGTTACATTATGTGGTTTAATTTAATAGAATACCATGTCAAATCTTAAATTACCAGCCACCAGACAAGAGATCTTTGGGCAGACCCTTCAAACATTGGATTGAAACCGTAACAGACCACTAGGTCTATCACATGAAAGGAAGAAGAAGAAGAAGAATTTAATATTTGAGTTTGTATTTTTTAACATTCTTGCCTCATATGTTTATTTTGTTGGACTATCATTTCAAGCTACTGCTCCATCTTCAGCTTTGAAACGATCGTCCAACAAAATAAACATATGAGGTAAGAATGTTAAAAAATACAAACTCAAATACTATATTATTATTTAAAACATTTTAAGATATAATTTTGCTTTACGTGCAGTCCACTCCCTTGATATTCTTTTGTGGGAGTGCCTCTTCTTTAAGGGTCTTTGGGCCTAACCCCAATTCCTATATTTGAGAACATAAAATACAATGCAATATATTTTATATTGAAATAATTTTTCTTTATGTCCTTTTTATGCAAAAAAATTATGCATTGATGCAATTCTGCAACAGAATGAACCAACTATGTCTAGAATGAGAGGACTATATACATATTTCATTTTAGCACTGAAGGATGGATTGAAAACTAGCAATTCTTTTCTTGCCTTGTTCCACTATCACAGTCTTCTTGCATTGTTTGTGGCTGGCCATCGAACAGTGTGAAAGTGAATTGTCAACTCCATATAAAGTCAAATACAATTACTGTCTCATAATAAAATTATAAAAATCAATATTGAATCAATTCAGTATTGATTTTTATTAAGAAAACCTCATAATGTAAAATTCCCAACATTAATATATTGAGTTGGAACACAATTCATTATTTGTTAACATGTCTGAAAAAGGTACAGTGTACCAAAACAGCTGTCACTGAATTATATAATAAATATGAAAATCAAATAAAACTATGTTTTATTTTTATTTAATTAATAAATAAAATTATATTTGGAATATTTTCTGACAAGAAATTAAACTATTCTTCAAAGTAGATACCATCACATTCTATGATCTCAAGTTATCTTTCAGTGAGATTTGTTATCCCAGGATGGTGTCTCTGGTTTGTGATGCGAAGAAATCATTGAGATCCACTTCCATAGCTTCAATCTTTTCAAAATGTCGCGCAAGAACTGGATCATGGATCAAAACAGACTGTAATCTGAAAGCGCAAGATCAGGGCTATATGCTGGGTGTGGTAGCATTTTGATTCCTCCAATTCCTGAATGAATTTATGTCATGGTTATTCATGTAGTTTGGAGTTCGCTCAAGTTTATACCTGCGACCTTAAAAATTCCAGTTGTTGAGATTAAGGATCCACATTGACTGCTCACCCGTTTGGAACAAACTCCTGATGAAATAACATCAAAATTCCACCAGACACACAACATTAAATTAAAAACCAACATTACTTATGAGACAACCAAATTCCAATTTGAGATTTGATTCAATTCTCTCTCTTTGTATTGTGTTAAAATTAAAATTCTATATCATATTAATTTAAAATAAATATTTTTGTTAACTTTTCTTCCCTCAGTAAGGATGTGGCTTATTTTTGTGCTAAACTTTTTTTTTTTTTTTTTTTGAATTTTAAGGTTGGAGCTTATATCTGGGAATGGTTTATTTTTGGGCCGATTAACAGTTATATCAAGTAGCGTCTATAGAGACATTTGGTATAAGTAAAGGTGTTTGTTTTGTTGATCACAAAGTAAAAGAAAAAATATATTAATTACACTGGCCAACAGTGATTTTGTTGCTCTTGATATAAGATTAATTTTGGATATATTTATGCTCACAATTCATGAAACTATCAATGATTGTCAACAGTGGTTTTGTTGCTCTTGATATAAGATTAATTTTGGATATGTTTATGCTTGCAATTCATTAAACTATCAATGATTTTGGAAGATTTGCTCTGGTTTTTTTAATCTTTATTTTCATTTTACACTACAAAAATCGGAAAATATGAAAAAACATAACAGATATATTTATAATGTCAATTGTTTTTTGAAAAATTAATATACACCAATGTAAATAGAAAGAAAAATATCGAAAACCCATGTTATACTTCAGTGAAACACCTTTTATAAGATTTTCTTCTACAATTTTTGGGGGACAATCTCTTTTTAAAGACCAGCAGTAATTTGCCATCATGTGATGGTCCCATCTACCCTGATACCTTCCTCCATTACTTTTAGATTCTAGTGAAAGCACACTCCCTGTTCATCGCTATAATTTCCTAAATTATCCAGCTTGTCAACATGTTTTGCACAATTTCTTTATAATTTGGTGCTTTATAGTTGCCTAGGGAATTTTCTACTACCAATACAAAACCCTTCGAAGCTTCACTTTCCGAAACAGTCATAACTTTGATAAAATTTGCATCTTTCATCAATTGCCGAATTTGAGGACCATCAAATATTCTGCCTTTTAACTTTTCTATACTGAGCTTAGGACATTTTTCACAAATGTATTTGAAACATTCTCCTTCCTTCTCCAACGCTTTGAGGAATTGTTTTATCATATTCAGATGCACGTCGTGAGTACTTTAATTTTGTCAAATAATTGAGATCACAGTTGAGTGCGGAGTGAGGGGTGTGAGAGTGGGGATCATGTGATGTTTGTATATGCAAAAAAAAAAAGCGCAGAAATCAAATCATGACTGGAAATATAAATGTTTAAAATTAATATATAATTATGGAATATTCACCTGAAAGGTCCGTCTCCTCAACTAAATGTTTAAGATACAAGATATGCAAAAATCATAAAAACTAGAGCATATTCAGCACTTTTATGAATATATTTGTAAACTGTGCACTTGAAAACATAGAAATTCGCTGAGATATCCAGGGCAACAAAAAAATTATTGTAGAGCTGTGTTATGTTTTTCTGCAATATTTTTAGATATTTAGAACATTAGACATCTTTAGGTGCTAATTTAAATCACAAAATAAATTGATATTTTAAAAATGCTACGTATTATTTTTCGCAAAATATTAAGAGATTTCAAATGATGTCTTTTGCATTTTGTAAATTTTCTCTCCATGAAGTAAAGTTCGAAGGCCTCAGTTGAGATGGGAAGACTGTGCCCGACAAGACATACGGACCTTGGGAATAAGGAATTGGAGGACTGTAGCTCTGAACAGACAGGAGTGTTACGGACTTCTAAAGAAAGCCAGAGCCCCTAATGATGAAGATCATGTAAATTTCCAATGCTTTGTGATGCATATTGAAGCTGCAATTTTTTTCCACACTAAAAATAAGGAATTTAACAATTTTATCACCACTTTTCATTAATGGCAGCACTGACTGGAAATACATGTTTAGCAAATTTATAGCTCTGTTGGCTCTGTAGGTTAGCTTTATTATCCTGGTGTCCATTATTTTGAACGTGTATTGGTTTTTTGAATTTTGATTACAAAAATGATCATGTCGAAACAACATCTTAATGGTGCCGATCAAGCTGCAGAATTTAAATTGAAAAGATTCAATTTTGTGCTGGCCTATTGTTATGTCCTCTTCTTCCTTCCAAGTATTAGGCCAAGGCCTGTTACGATCCTATAGAAAATTTTCCCTCCAGCATTTCGTAGGACGGCCCAGTGATCTTCCTCTTGGTATATAATTATAAACAGCTTTGGGGATCCGATTTGAACTCATTCTTTCTAGATGGTGTTTCCAATTTAGTTGGTACTGTTTAATATATTCCAAAATTGGTGTAGTCTTCAATTCTTTTAAGATAACGGTGTTCCTTTTCCGATCCCATCTGGTGTAACCCGCTGTTCTGCGCATGAATCTCATTTCACAAGCCGTTATTCTGCTTTCATGTTGTCTTTTTAGTACTACCATAGGTCAACACTGGTCTAGCCAAATTGTTATATAAACGTAATCTGGTGTTTTTTTGTACAAGGGATGGTTTCATAACTTGATTAATAATTCCTAAACTTTTATTATAACTAGTAATTTTTTCAGGGATATCCTTTTCATCCCAGATAGAGAGATAATATCCAAGATATTTAAATTGATTAGATCTCTCTAAAATTTTATTCTGGAGACAGATTTTACTTTGTATGAGGTCCTTCCCATGAAATGCCATAATTTTAGTTTTGTTAATTGATATTTCCATATTAAATTTGGCAGCTATTTTTTGTAAATTATAAATTGATCGTTGCAAATCATTTTCGGAAAGTACCAGAAGAGCTAAATCGTCTGCAAAAAGAATAGCATCGAGTTTGAGGTTCCTATTGATGGATATATATCCTCGTGTTTTCCTCCATTAATTTATATATATATAATGAAAAGCACCGGTGAAAGTCCACATCCCTGTCATTCAAGTCTTATATTGTTATGTCAATTCTATAATTATCGGTTGGACTATAATAAGAAGGGATATGTTGGTTAAACACTGTCAATCTGAAAAGCATGTAAAATTTGCAATTATTGATAATTGCAAGTTAGATATATTCCAACTTAAATTCTACCCCCCTTAAAGATAAAACTTTTCAAGAAATTTGAGGCCAACCGGAACCTTTATAGATATTATATATAATTATACATATATTATAGGAACATTCTTAAAACAAGTGAAATAGATTGCTTTTGGTAGAAGAAACATTTGAACATGCAAAACTAGTTAAATATTTGAAAGAAGAATTTATAATTGGTGCGTAAATGTAGCTATAGCTGTATGACATCCTATCATGTCATCTTAATGTAAAAGCTCTTCAATGTGTGTATTCATGTAAGATCTTCAATGTGTATTTGTGAATGATGGTTCATTGCTTTGGATGTGGGATGAAGAGTAAGGTAAAGGGAGAATTTATGCTTGGATAGGAAGGAAACCTAAATTAGTTCAGTGATCAGAACATCAGAATATAAAACTAAAGGTTTGGGGTTTGATTCCCAGATCAGGCAAAATTTCTCTTTCGATATTATAATTTAAATGTAACGTTCACATTGATGAATAAATTATTATTTGAAAAGAAGAATTAATGTCTAAACTGAATTTGAAAAAATTAAAAATTAATTTAAAATAGTTAATAAATTACAATATTAAGTAACATTATGAGGGATTTACCTTTTTTATTTAAATAATATTTACATTGGGGTCCTGAATTATGTAAATGGTAGCACATTAGCATATAAAGCTAAAGGTCTCAGGTTCAGATCCCAGTTTAGGCTTAATTTTTCTTTTCAAATATATTAAAAATTTTCTCTTTACCATTGATAACAATAGTTTAGTTATGTACATTAATTTACTTATTTCATTCATATTAATAGCTTTAGTTTCTTAATATTAATTCAATGTAATACAATCCTGCCTGTAACAATGCCTCCTGGAAACATTTCATTGGCTGGTGATGATCTGCTAACTTCCAATAGTAAAACCAGCTCACTGCCACTATCAAACCCAAAGGTTCATGGTCACACGGACATAAGTTCTTCATACATCCATATCCTGATGTTTTTCCAATCACCCCCTGTATAATATACTTTCCTCAAATCATGGTTAATGTTGTTCTCCCATCTCATTCTTGGCCTACTTACTAGATACTTTCCTTTTGGTTTTCCTATAAGGAGTTTCATATCTCTCTTTCATTCCCAATTTGTGCTACATGTCCTGCTCATCGCAGTCTACAAGATTTAACTGTTCTTATTATTTCTGGTTCCTTAAAGATTGTGCAGCTCAATGTTATGCAGTCTTTTCCATTAGCCTCTCTCTTCATCTGTATTTGTCCAAAATACTTCCAAAAGTGTTTAATCGAATTCACTGTATTTTTCAATGGCAATGTTGCACTATTATAATTCAACTTGCTGTACTCTTGTTAATTATTATGGAACTAATTCCCTTATCAGCAGAAATGTTTTTAGGCTACTGTCTGTTGCTTATAATAATTCTGTAGAGAGGGTTTTTTTACTGGATGCATTCTCATTAAAAATAATATTGTTATCAATTTCTGTCTCTTCTAGTTTGTTTATCCATGCTACATTTCTCTCTTTATGGACTATAGTAAGAATGCTTTCTATATTTTCCATATAATGGAATGATTGTAAACAAAAACACTCCCAGTAACCTTCCCCCCTTACAAAATTATCATAAGGACAGACAATGATTAAACAAACTTCTGCTGATGATGGAACTAGTTCCAAGATGTCTACAGTTTTTACAAAATGTTTTAACCAATTTGAGGAAAACAATATCTTAAAGATATTAATTTCATATTTAAAATTTTATATTGTTATTATAAGCTCCTTTTTTGCTCTTATGTAAAATTCATTTGGCAAATAAAAAAAACTCCTGGCGCGACAGGCCTACAAGGCCCTTAGCCTACCAACTGGCTGCTAGCCTCACATCCACATGTGTCAATTACAGAGGTAGATGATAATCAGCCAGTGTAGGGATGACATGTGGTCAGCATGTCGAGTCCCCCAGCCGTTATAGCTGGTTTTCTCAACGTGGAGCCGCTACTTATTGTAGCTACCCAAATGCATCACTATGCTGGGTGGGCACCGGTCCCATATACTGGCTGAAATACCATGAGAAAATTTCTTCCCCCATGGAGACTCGAACCAGCGCAAGTCCCGTAGCTCTGCGCCAAAGGCTTCCTGCCTTAACCACTCGGCTACGGCGCGGGACTCATTTGGCAAATGGATAAATTAATATTTCCTCTCTAGTCCACCACTGTGGTCTGAAGGTAGTGTGCTCCCTTGTCATGCAATGGGCCCGAATAACTCTCGGTCAAGTTTTCTAGGTGAAGTTTTTTTCAGGGTTATTCCTCACCTGTAAGACAAATGTCAGGAAACTTTAAGGGCCCAACAATCTCCGAACATCATATGGCCATCATAATCATCATTCATATTAGTCGTAGATTAAATTTAGAATTAAGAGCTCTCCTGGCACACTGCTATCATCTTCACTCATTATATCATCAGGGCAGCGTAACCCCACCTTCCAGTCACCACAACCCCAGAAGTGTGTTATAATTTTGTCAATGCCAGGACAGAACATTAGAAATGTTTAAAATGATAACCTGGGGCATTGAATAAAAAAACAATTTCTCTCTAGAATTGCAATTAAAAAGTCACAAAAATTAATGAGTTACAGAGGATATTCTCAATTCAATAATCATCGTCCTCTCACCATGTTATTTACTTTGTAGAGAGTCAATGGCAAATATGCTTCCACCTGTTTGTCATTCCATGGATTGTTTTCTTAAATTTCCTCTCTTTGGAAACCATGCATAGTTAAGTCATGCTTCAGTTGATCAATCTATTTTGTTTTAGGTATTTTTTTGTATCACCTGCCTTTCACCTTCAAATATAACATTCTTCTAGATTGTCTTCTTCCATTCTTTGAATATGACCAAACCATTTTATCCTATTCCTTTTGAGAGTGAGATGTAGTTATTTGATATTTAAGATTTCCGTACAATACCATATAATAATTTATTGGAAGGATCAAATATTTAATTTCAATTTATGAGAAAATGCTTCTATATATGATTAGATAAAATACATTATAATTGCAGGTGTGGAGTTTGGAGCTCGTATGATCACAATCGATGGAAAGCAAATCAAATTGCAGATTTGGGACACTGTGAGTATTGAATAAATAATTAAATATTAGAATCAGTAGTCTCATCTTCAGTACTTTCACAATCATTCAGTAATGGTGATTAACTGCTTCTTTCTCCATCTCTTCCTACTAAGTTTAATGTTACTTGCATCTGGTCCCTTGGGATCGTGGGTTCAAACCTTGTCAGGGTCGGTGGATTTTTTGGGATGGAATAATCTAAGTAGCAGGTCCTCTGGGAGAGACTATGCCATGGCTCCCTAGTTTGAAGATTTTCAGCCTCATAAAAGAACAATAAGTCTTGAATAAAGAGATCTCTAAACAGAATTTACAGACATTCATAATTCTAGTAATACCTTAACTGGCTACTAGATATCTCATTGGGTCGATATGTTGACAACATACCATTCATGACATCCGTAGGGAAATAAGCATAATTAAATTAACTTGATCTAGTAAGAATTAAATGAATCATGATTTCTTCTTACCTCATACTTCTATGTTTTTTTAAACACAACACTGCAATATCAGCGACCCATTGTCACCATCGTCAACTGTTTTCACGACTGTTTTCAGTCATGCTGTGTTTAAAAAAACATAGAAGTATGAAATAAGAAGAAATCACGATTCATTTAATTCTTATGAATTGAACCTCATAATGTTAAAAATTTCCAAATTTGATATATAAATTGATCTAGTAATCCTAACAAAGGAGAGGCAAGGTCCAGCATTGGATTGTTATGCCATTATAGTAGTAGTAGCAGCAAGGAAATAAAATTGAAAAGAAAGTACTAAAACAGAAATAGATTTATTGCAATTTTATTTTGTAGAATAAAGTATTTTTGGTCCCTTTATCACAATAGGGAGACTTATCAACCCACAAAGTCTTTCCTTGACACCTGCCAGTGAGCCAGGATCAATAGTTTGAGAAATGTTGCATTATATAATCAGTAAAAAGGTAATGGCAGGTAATCTTTTAGAGGAGAGAAAATTTCACTTTTTTGATCTTTCGATTGCTGATATTACAGAAGTTAATTACATGTTTATGCTATGAAGGACACCTTACAAGGAAATTCTCTATAAGATCATATTGAAACATACCTTGAAATTTTTCTGGCAGAATGATTGTGTAGTAAGGACACACATACATCAAAAAAAATTCACTGCAATATTGTAACTCGTGAGCGCTTCTGAAATTGAATGCTCGGAATACTTGTGAATTAGTCATTTATTTATAATTGTATGAATTTGAGTAGTATTTTTTTTGTTTTTTTGTCCTCCCTGCACCTCTCTTATCATCCCTTTAAACATTACATATGTGCCTTTAAACCTTAAGGATGACTGGCAACCTCCTATAGAAATAGCCCCCCACTACACCGTGCAAATTGATCACTGATTGAAGAGCCGTCCAGTTTCATAAGGAATTTTCAACTACTGAAGTCTACATTGCCCTTTAGAAATGTACTTTCCAACCTTGATTTTGAGACGCCTTTTAAGTTAAATCCTACTAATGTTGTTGTTCATAGTTAAAATATGAAGAATAATAACATATGCAGGTAAGCTTTGCTAAAAATATGACTACATAAAATTTGATGAATATGTTGTTTTTATATCTATTTTCTTTTATTGGTCGAATCTGTTATACCACCGAAACAGAAAAAAGTGCAGGGATCGTTTCAAATGGCTAGGGGCATGACAGTTCGTAGCTTAGTGGTTTAATCGCACTGAGCCTACAAGCCGGAAGTCCGGGGTTTCAAGTTCCGGTGGGGTCAGGATTTTTAAAACTGACCTAAACCTTCTGGCGGCACTATGGCGCTGGGGTCGACTCAGCCTCTAACAGAAATGAGTACCAGACGCTTGTTCTGGGGGTAAAGGCGTGCCGTCACGCAGGGCTGACAACCCCGGCTGACATCACGTTGCTGTAGGTCAATCGAAAGATGCATGCGGGAGCCTTTAACTGCTACTACCCCAAGGCCCTACTGAGGCTGTTGTAGTCGGGAATACTTTACTTTTTACTTTACTGTAAGTGCTTTACTGTCTTCAATGTGGTGATCTCATTGATAGTTCCTTGTTGGTAATAGAAAAATAACCAAAAACTGATAAATAATGTGTTGTTTTATGGTAGGCTGGGCAAGAAGCCTTCAGATCCATCACACGATCATATTATAGAGGAGCAGCAGGTGCTTTACTCGTATATGACATCACTAGGCGAGACACATTCAATCATCTGACTACATGGCTAGAAGATGCACGACAACATTCCAATTCTAATATGGTTATTATGCTTATTGGAAACAAGAGGTATATAGAAGAATTATTTATTTTATTCCTTAATTGAAACTGCGGCATGACTAAAATCTTTTCTTTACTAGAGTTTGCAGCTGTAACCTTCTGATGAAAGTAAAATATTACAGATTAAGGAAATGTTAGTAGTTTGATTAGCTCATTTTTAGTGTGTTTCCAGTGGTCTCGAAGATCACAAGTTGAAATCTTGCCCAGAATGATGAAATTATCTTTGCAAATTTCAGAGTCCTCCAATGATATTCTTATAGAGATCATGTTCAAAATTTATTAAAAATTTATCTTTTGAGCTTGTAATTTGTCTTTGTTGTTTCACCAGAAATTGTCTCTACCATCCTCAAGCTAAGCATGTTGAATGTCTGCCATATTAATGTTGTTTGCAAGTACATTCTCTATGTAATCTTCCTCGTTGCAAATTGTATCTGGCTTTTGATTGGTCAGTCATAAAAATGTTTAAACACTCTTAACAACTTTAACAGGAAAGAAGAAACTCATAAAATGAACAAAGCATTGATGGATGGATGAATGAATGAATGAATGAATGAATGAATGAATGAATGAATGAATGAATGAATGGAGACACTCTGTCGCATGAAAGGCAGAGTCTGTCTACTGTTGAAAATTCTAGATGAAATATATTGCAAAATGTTCTACAACTCAAAACCTTTTGGCCACTCTTTCTCGTGCTATGACTTGAGCATGAAATTGTGAATAATTGCATGACACAAATGGTTTAAAGTTATTTTTTGATCATACTCATTTAAAGTGATTTAAGTGCAGATTCATTTGATATATAATCGTGGAAGCTTATACTCTACAGCTGATTTTCACCACAAGCTATTATGAGTAGGAGTAACAAAGATTGCTCTTATGTTTAATTTCTTAGATAGGAAATAAGTAGCAGAAAACAAATTAATGTGTTAGTAATTGAACAATAAACTTTAAATGGAGGTGATGTATAACATCTACTAATTTAGCTTTCTTTAAATTATATATATATATATATATATATATATATATACACACACACACACACACAGGGTGTTGCAAAAAAAAACACTGACAACGGAGGTTAGGTTGTATATTGAGATATGTTGATCGTTTTTTAACCATTTAAGTGGTAGCTACTCATTTACAGCGCGCCTCCCTCAATGGGACATTTAAACCAGGTAGTAGCTACCCTCAGTGGGACATTTAAATTTTGTATTCCTTTAAAAAATTACTTTATTTTCTAATGCTAATATTTCTGTTAATATGCTATTTAAATATTTCAAATAATTTTTTTTTATATTATGTGAATATTGTAGTTTCTCTATATGCATTAACGATAGAAGAAAATATAATTGAAATAAAATAAAAAATAAAAATATTAACAAACAGACAAAAAATAATCAAAAATAATTTGTACGAACTTGTATGCACGCCACTGTTTAGCTTTTAGCATGCACGACACTGAACCTGTAAGAATGCACTTTTTCCCCCGTCTTTCAATATCCAGCTGGGTGTCATAAATTCCAAGAAACTGTCAAATTTAGCCCACCAAACTGCAGTGTAAACTAGTTCAGTTTTGTACATTTTTCTGGCCCTCACACAAGTCCAGTTAGAATGTTGTGTTTGACCTTCGCTCATACAACAACAGTATACTTGGCAAGAGGGGGGAGCGGCTGTAACAAAGTAAATTATAAGATCGTAACAAACAATACTAGACGTGTCCCTATACCTGAAAATTGAAAATGTAATTATGTACTGCTTGCATGCAGTCTACTCACAATTTCTTACATTTATTTTGTTGAATATCAACTTCATCCCATTTCGCCCTCAGTAATCCACGACTGTGTGATACTGCTTGAAAAAGGGTACTGCACATAATGCCACATTGCAGTCATCATAGTGAATATTGTTTCATGTCGTTCACCTTTCTTATAGCACACGACACAGCGACGCCTGGGTTCCTGTTTGGATGCTGATGGTGGGATAAATGACAGATAATGTGCAGCATTTATCCTGGTTGGAGGTGCTAATTTTGCAGGTTTACCAGAGGACTTGTTTTCAGATTTGATACTTCAGTATCATGTTCTCGATCAATTTAAATTGAAATTCCATACGTTTCATATTGCCCCCTGATTTGACATAGAGCAAATATGAATTGAGACAGCATATGTCTATGAAATGCCTAAATTGGTTCTGGTAATATTTCTTCATCCTCTTTCTTGTGCTATGATAACTCACAAGATAAGCGTCGCTAAGATCTACCTCTCCCATTTTCTAATTGTAGTCGAGTACAACTTTAGGCTTTGTGACGTCCTGGCCATGAACCTTGGTAGATACCATCTTCTCATCATGAGTTGTACTTACGAGGCAAATATCCTTCTTATCCTTCCACTTCATCACCATCAATTTATCCTTGTAGGCCGATACATGTTCTCCCTTCTTTAGCTTGCCTTCCCTTATTTCAATAGGTACACCTTTTCTGTTCTGGCGTAAAGTTCCAATTGCGTCAGTTCCTTGTTGACACAATTTTTCAAATAAATCAGGACTCGTAAACCAGTTGTCCATGGTAACCATATATCCCTGATTTAGGAGAGGGTTCATTAGTTCCAACACAACTTTAGACCCATAAGCCTAATTTTTTAACAACTGGTCGAATATTGTATCCTTCCCTACGTATATAAGGAAGCCCGATTTTACCTCGCATAATTCAAACGATTTTATGTCAAATCGGGAACGTTTAGAAGGAATGAACACTTTCCAAGCTAGTCTTCCCTTCCACATCATCGACGACTCGTCTATCGAATTATCATAATCCAGAGTGAACACACTTCTAAATCTATCGTTAAGGTGGTCTAAAATCGGTTTGAGTTTTTACAGTCTCTTAGAACCACATGTTGCCTCATCATACTCATTATTTACAAAATGTAAAAATTTAATCAGAAGGTGGAATCTCCTTTCTGAAAAAAGTTCCAAAAATATTGAGCTTTCCAAAATTTTCCTGTGTGAAAAATAACTTTTATTGTCAGGTTTTTTGGTGTAACTCTTGTAATAACAAAAATGCCAGCAATTTCATTATTTCGTCACTATTCGTTTTGTTCCATTTCATGGGCTCTTGATTTCTCTTTTATTAAATGTGCATTTTTTTGAGGAACTGCTCAGCATAGCGATTTGTTTCCTCACTTATGTGATCACAAATTTCTTGCATAATAAATAGTTAAAAAAAATTCCAAGGGATTGGTAGGGTCTTGAATTTTTACATACTTACAATAAGCATGACGCGCATAGACGTCATAGCCACTGTGTTAAACTTAAGGCATGACATGCCCGCTCGTCATAGCCACTACAGGAGGGATCAGGCATGATGCACCCTCACATCATAGCCACTAGAGTGGTTAAATGGTACCAATGTCCAGAAATGATACATTTTCACACTATCAGTAGCAAACTTCTCAAGAGTTTCGTTAGTTGGATTTCAAAACTCAATACTTGACAGTACTGTCACAGTCACATCAAGTTTTTAAAATATCCATCTCCCATCTCATTGCAGAGCGTAGTGATTGGTGCACATGTTCAAATACACCTGGCCTTGTTTGAATTGTTTCTGTAGCAGCATGGATTCAGGCTATAACATCCAAATGTGACTCTACTGGAGTCTAATAAACATACTATTTCATGTCGCCCCACAAAACGTAGTCAAGAGAGTTAAGATCAGGTGATCTTAGAGGCCATGGGACTGGTCCCCCTCTTCCAATCCATCGACCTGGATACGTGGTATCCAAATGTCTCTTCACATTGGCATCGAAGTGAGTCGGAGCTTTGTCATGTTGCAGCCACATTCCATTGCAAAGCCATGTATCATAGGTTCTGTACTTGTGAGGTGTTGTCAAGTAATGACAAATCCTTCGAACTAACACTGATCTTGAAACCTAATTAACTAGTCATAGTGTGAAAATGCATCATTTCCGGACATTGGTACCTTATAAAAAAAAGATTAACATATCTCAATATACCACCTCACCTCCATTAATGGTGTTTTTTTTCATCACTCTGTGTGTGTGTGTGTGTGTGTGTGTGTATATATATATATATATATATATATATATAGTTATGTAGTAGGAAATAACACTATGAGGTTTATTTTAATATTGTTTAATCTTTCTTCACTCACCTCATACTTCTTAACTCCCATGCAAGGGAGTTAAGAAGTATGAGGTGAGTGAAGAAAGATTAAACAATATATATATATATTAAATTTGAAGAGAAAAATTTTCGCCTAGACCGGGACTCGAACCTGGGACCCTTGGCTTTCCGGGCCAAGTGCTCTACCAACTGAGCTACCGAGGCGAGTTACGATCTAGACGCAAATTTTTCTCTTATATACGTTGTAATTCCCTATCGCCAAATGCTTTTGAAACCATTGTTTCTATCTTTGCAAATGGCGGCTTCTTAGTTAAGAAGACATTTATTGGAAATTTAACATTACTTTAAAAGCCAGTAAGGCCTCTAATGATGTTTTTATTATTAATTTAACATTTCTCAATGAAAGATAAATTAAATTTGAAGAGAAAATTTTCGCCCTAGACCGGGACTCGAACCTGGGACCCTTGGCTTTCCGGGCCAAGTGCTCTACCAACTGAGCTACCGAGGCGAGTTACGATCTAGATGCAAATTTTTCTCTTATATACGTTGTAATTCCCTATCGCCAAATGCTTTTGAAACCATTGTTTCTATCTTTGCAAATGGCGGCTTCTTAGTTAAGAAGACATTTATTGGAAATTTAACATTACTTTAAAAGCCAGTAAGGCCTCTAATGATGTTTTTATTATTAATTTAACATTTCTCAATGAAAGATAATTAAATTTGAAGAGAAAAATTTTCGCCTAGACCGGGACTCGAACCTGGGACCCTTGGCTTTCCGGGCCAAGTGCTCTACCAACTGAGCTACCGAGGCGAGTTACGATCTAGACGCAAATTTTTCTCTTATATACGTTGTAATTCCCTATCGCCAAATGCTTTTGAAACCATTGTTTCTATCTTTGCAAATGGCGGCTTCTTAGTTAAGAAGACATTTATTGGAAATTTAACATTACTTTAAAAGCCAGTAAGGCCTCTAATGATGTTTTTATTATTAATTTAACATTTCTCAATTTCTCATTTGCAAAGATAGAAACAATGGTTTCAAAAGCATTTGGCGATAGGGAATTACAACGTATATAAGAGAAAAATTTGCGTCTAGATCGTAACTCGCCTCGGTAGCTCAGTTGGTAGAGCACTTGGCCCGGAAAGCCAAGGGTCCCAGGTTCGAGTCCCGGTCTAGGCGAAAATTTTTCTCTTCAAATTTAATTTATCTTTCATTGAGAAATGTTAAATTAATAATAAAAACATCATTAGAGGCCTTACTGGCTTTTAAAGTAATGTTAAATTTCCAATAAATGTCTTCTTAACTAAGAAGCCGCCATTTGCAAAGATAGAAACAATGGTTTCAAAAGCATTTGGCGATAGGGAATTACAACGTATATAAGAGAAAAATTTGCATCTAGATCGTAACTCGCCTCGGTAGCTCAGTTGGTAGAGCACTTGGCCCGGAAAGCCAAGGGTCCCAGGTTCGAGTCCCGGTCTAGGCGAAAATTTTTCTCTTCAAATTTAATTTATCTTTCATTGAGAAATGTTAAATTAATAATAAAAACATCATTAGAGGCCTTACTGGCTTTTAAAGTAATGTTAAATTTCCAATAAATGTCTTCTTAACTAAGAAGCCGCCATTGCAAAGATAGAAACAATGGTTTCAAAAGCATTTGGCGATAGGGAATTACAACGTATATAAGAGAAAAATTTGCGTCTAGATCGTAACTCGCCTCGGTAGCTCAGTTGGTAGAGCACTTGGCCCGGAAAGCCAAGGGTCCCAGGTTCGAGTCCCGGTCTAGGCGAAAATTTTTCTCTTCAAATTTAATTTATCTTTCATTGAGAAATGTTAAATTAATAATAAAAACATCATATATATATATATATATATATATATACAAGTTACTAGCTACAAATTTACCCTACTTCCTCCTCCAATTTGAAAACTTGCCAATTTTGGCAAAGTATTTAAAACTTGTGTTATATAAACTACTAGCTGACCCGGCGAATGTGTATTGCCTTTAAATATTTTTACGTTAATTTTCCGATGTTTTAATAGTTATCTGCTATTCGGGGTGGAAACAAATCCAACAATCGGTCCAGCCATTCTTGAGTTATAAATAGTGTAACTAATCCTACTTTGTTTTATATATATATATATAGAAGTCCCGGCCACGTGTTGCTGTGGCTAAGGTATACGTTAAATTATGTTGTAGTAAACTAAGTGAGAAATCTAAGTCAGAAAGTTTTTGTTTTACACAATTTTTTAGTTCTGGTACGTTAACTACACCCGGTATAAATATGGGTGGTGGTTTATGTGGAAGTGGTTTTGTTGATTGAGATGAATTTATGTTGTCTGCATTCTCAGTATCATCCATAAGTGTATCATAAGGATTATATACATTTATTGATGGAATATTTTGAGGAGGCTTGCTGATTTGATTATACTTTCGTTTTTTTCTACGAACTTGTTGGCAGTTTGGATTCTCATCATCATCAAGAAGTCTCTGTATAGTAATATCATCTTGTGATATATTATAGTCATCTTGTTTTTCATTTAATTGAGGCATGGAGATGTTTCTGTAATACAAGGCATATTATTATTATAACTAACAGACTTACTTACAGTTCTGTTATTCTGTTCCTTAGGACCTTCATATGTTTTTAAATTGACATTCTTCTTAAATGTAAGATTTATGTCACATAGGCCTATACCAGTTTGCTGAAATTCACTTGATATCTTATCATTCATGGTCTCTAGAACTGATTCGCCATATTGTTCAATGTCTCTTCTCGGTCCAGTTAAATTTAAATTAAGTTGCTGTCTTTCAGCCAGATTACTTAAAACTAATACTTACACACCAAATTAATATTATTATCAATATATTGAAAATAAAATAAACACA
The DNA here is from genome assembly GCA_030220185.1 of Diploptera punctata. Lineage (NCBI taxonomy): Eukaryota > Metazoa > Arthropoda > Insecta > Blattodea > Blaberidae > Diploptera > Diploptera punctata. The sequence goes on from JASPKZ010000827.1 coordinate 1,781,478, forward strand.
AACACACTTAAATTATGAAATAATCAATATTTGTAATTCAATTGAAATTCGCGGTTGCAACAAAAAGCACAGCCACCTGGTTAAATAATAAACCAATTACCTTACACTGTCATCTGTTAGAATCGTATGGAACTCACAGATAATTATAACTCTTTGTTAAATAATAAACAAATAATCTGCAATAAAAAAATAATGCGACTATAAATTTAGTTATAAACAACCGTAGGTCTCAAGTTGGATCAAACAGCACACAGTGTGCAAAATTTTATTAAAATCGGTTCAGTAGTTCAGGATTCCATCGCGGACAAACAACGTGACATGTAATTTTTATATATTAAGATATATAATTAAATTAGATTTCATTGTTTTTAATACAGATTTTACCATTCACAATGACAGACAATTATTATTTTGAAAAGAAAAATTTTGAATTGGATTTTGAACCCAAAACCTCTAATGTTAATTTTTCCTTTCAAAATAATAATTGTCTGTCATTGTGAATGTTAAAATTTGTATTAAAGACATCGAAGTATAAGTTTTACTGCTGTAATAGTAATGTAAGAATTCTCATTAATGTGTCTTCCTGATTTATAAAGCCATCTGGATGGCATTGGTAGCAATGGCTATCTGCCTTGGATGAAAAAGAGAATAGTATATGAATAAGAAAAATTAGCATTTGCATCGGGATGCCTGAATAGTGCAGTCCTGATTAAGGTGTTAATTTTCTTTTTAAAATATTGTAATATTTTAAAAAAGTGTGTGTGTATGTGTATGTGTGTGTGTGTGTGTGTGTGTGTGTGTGTATATATACTTTTTAAAATATTCTACACCTGTTTACACTAATGAAAATACATATAAAATCTTTCACTTCTCTAGTTACGATTTCTTGTTTGAAAAATTCATATAAACATGTCATGTGAACAGTAATTTTTCATATGTGTCAACATTTTGAAATTCCTTTTTTAGGAATTCACACTATGAGATATTATTTATGTAGGTAAACTTTTATCACTCACTTCATATTCTTCTTCTTTTTAAATAGTTACGGAACTTTCTACTTCAGTTCCATCTTCAGTAATTTCGTGACCATTGTCTATCGCCTCTTGCTCCCTCTGTTGGTAGACTGAAAAACCTCAAAATCAAATAATTTTCCCCAGGAATTTCAAAATTCATTAATTTCTTCTTTTTATTTTTTTATTTAGATTTTTTTTCTAAACAGTGAGTTCTTTGGGTTTTTTCTATTTGTTTTAATAATTTAGCCTTCCTTTCGATAAGATGTTTTTCCAACCAAGCATGGGCAGCCACTGCAGATTTTTCTACTTCTAATTACCTGACATTCCTGAAATGTTCTTTCACTCTGGTTTTCAAATGTCGCTTAGTTTTTCCTATGTAGACTTTCTCACATTCTCCGCATTTAATCTGACAAATCCTTGATTTGTTTTCTTCTTCTATTTTCTCATTTTTATTGGATCTAATTAATCTAATGATGCTATAGTCGTTTTTTCGGTGATAATATTATGTTGAAATTTTTTTAAATGTTTTGAAAGTTATGGTGCATCAATGAATGATATGTTTTTTTTTTAGAAGAGTGCTTTGATTAATAATTTTTTGTTTTTTACACTTGTTTATTTTTTTGTGTATTATTCTTTCTTCAAAGTCACTCTTTGTAGCAATGTTGATTATGTGTTATTTTTCAATTTCATAATTTTCTTTGTGAACATACCCATGAACAAAGAAAATTATGAAAAAGAAAAAACACATAATCAATATTGCTACAAAGAACGTATTTGAAGAAAGAATGATACACAAGAAAATAAAAACATGTTCAAAAGACAAAAATTTATTAATTAAAGCACTCTTCTAAAAGAAAAAGTAGGAAATATAAAATTCAAGAAATTCACATATCATCCATTGAAGCACCATAAGTTTCAAAACATTTTTAAAATTCAACTTATGATTGGCACTGAAAAATGACTATAGCATCATTAATTAGATCCAACAAAAATGAGAAAATAGAAGAAAACAGATCAGGGATTATCAGATTAAATGCAGAGAATGTGAGAAAGTCTACACAGGAAAAATTAAGAGAAATTTGAATACCAGAGTGAAAGGACATCTCAGGAATGTCGAGAAAGAGGAAGTAGAAAAATCTGCAGTGGCTGCCCATGCATGGCCTGAAGGAAGGGTAAATTATTAAAACAAATAGAAAAACTCAAAGAACTCACTGTTTGGGAAAAAATCTACATTAAAAAAAACAAAAGGAGAAATTAATGAACTTTGAAATTCCCAGGGAAAATGACTTGATTTTGAGGTTTTTCAGTCTACCAACAGAGGGAGTGACAGACTGCTCTTCAAGACTACAGAATAATGGTCACAAAATTACTGAAGATGGAACTAAAATAGAAAATTCCGATACTAGTTTAAAAAGAAGAAGAATATGAGGTGAGTGATAAAATTTTACCTACATAAATTTTGAAATTCCTTATACTATTTTTAAGTTATTCAATAACTTGCTTGAAGTACAGATTAATTGGCGATATAATCACCTTAAATTCACTTTTCCAGAAATTACATAATTTATTCTTTTATTAATGGAATATTGTATCAAAGAAAAGTAAATTGTATATATTTCATGAATAACAAACAAATATTTTACAGTGTTGCCTGTTTTTGTTTTCTACAAGACCACAATGCCTTGTTTTTTAAATGATAAAGCATTATTTTGTATTTGTAGTGATTTAGAAACAAGAAGGGAAGTGAAGAAAGAAGAAGGAGAGGCATTTGCTCGTGAACATGGTCTCATTTTCATGGAGACATCTGCAAAGACAGCTGCTAATGTAGAAGAAGCTTTTATTAATACAGCAAAGGAAATCTATGAAAAAATCCAGGAAGGAGTGTTTGATATCAACAATGAGGTAAATTAACTTTATAACAAGATGTGAATTATGTTGATTGCAATCCACATTAATCTTTTATTATCACCATTAAAATATTAAGGGCAATTCTAATTTATTTATGGGGCATGCCATTCTGTAGTTGGATATGTATGACAATTTGCAACAGGCTGGAAGCTAGCTGGTTCAAGTCTCGATTGAGTGAAGATTTTTAAACTGTCCATAACCTTCTGATGGCAACACGGCCATGAAGTTGACTCAGCCTCTAATAGAAATGAGAATCAGACAGGGCTGAGAACCTGGCTGAAAACATCTTGTGCCGATTGTCTAAAAAAGTGGGAGCCTTAACCCATTCATTTCAGGTTTAAATACTCAATGCATTACCCCAGAAACCGGATTTAAATCACTTTATTCTGTGGTTTTTAACTTTCTCACAACACTATAACACATGGTATTACAAAATATTCTGTAAATAATTAACGAAAAGCAATAATCATATAAAAATTTCTCTGTAAGATGTAGAAATTTTGTACTTGCCAATAATGTTGAACTCAAAACATTGATTTTGTGTGATACGGTTCAAAACATTGATTTTGTGTGATACGGTTCAAAACATTTCGGACTATGGAGAGGAACTTCACATTTCTTACACTGTCATGTTGTTTCATTTTGTTTGTTTTATTTTGTTTGTTTTTTTTTTACACACATCTTTTCGTTGGATTTCTCTTTTTCATGGTACTCAGAATGTGGCCTGGAAAATGAGCCCAATTCTTGGATTGTAGCATAAGGGGAGTATCACCAGCAGAAGGATGCCCGTGGAATCTTTTTGATTTTTTAAATTTCTGTATATGAAACAAAAGCATTAAATATGCGTATGTCAGAAAGATAGAAAAACAGTTCTATATCCTTTCACAGTTCGCTGCCACTTTAACTTTCATAATTATTATTATTATTATGGCACCTGACCCTTCAGATTGTGGGTTGGGGTTGAGCATAGGGTTGATACCCGAATACCCCAGAAAACAAATTATAGTTCAGAAGCCTGAAACAAATAGTTGGATGCAAAACTTGACTCTGAAAGGAGACTTGTTAGACCCAGGATTAGATGGATGGATATCATGGACAGTGATTTGAGAAGAACTGAAAAATGTAATTAGAGGCAAAAAGTTGATTGGTTGCTAATGCTCTTGGAGTTGGAGGATCTCAATTTTCCTTCTGGCTTCCCAGTAACATCTAACTATTTAAGTTTCACCGGGAAAGAACCCTATGAGGTTTAATGTAAGAATTGTTTTATAAAAACATTAATTTAATTCTTAAATTAAACCTCATAGTGTTCTTTCCCTGTGAAAGTTAAATAAGTAAGTGATGACTCAAGTCAAGAGGGAACAAAGATGGCAGACGGACACATAACCTCAACACAGAATTTCAACACAAACTTGGGGGTTTAAACCAAGATATCAAAACGTACATAAAATTAAAGGAAAAAAGAAGAAAGAAAATGTTGGACATCAAATTTATAAATAAATGCTTAGACTTGGACATTTCGCCAAAATATATTAGAAAAACCGTTAAAAACAACGGTTCTAAAGAACAGAAGAACGCACAGATAAACAAAAAGGACTCACAGTGTGAGAAAAAAATCCATATCCAAAAAAACAAGAAAGAAAAACTCATGAATTTCGAAAATCCCACAAATTTTGACCTGATCCAGAGGTTCATCGGTCCACCGATAGAAGTAAGAAGAAAACCGCCAAGAAACGACATAACACCGGTCGACCAGAGGCTACTGATGATGGAGATAAGCTCCGAAACTGCAGTATAGAAGAAAAAGGATATAAGGTGAGGTAATAAAAACATTAATTTAATTCTTAACATCTAACTAGTTACAACGACAGTTCTCCAGTTGTCTTTGTAAGAGCATTACAGTGGAGTAAATGGTCTCCGTTTTATCACTGAGTTTGGATCTTCACCTAGTATACAAGATGGGGATTTAAAAATATTAATTTTGTGCAAGTGTGCTGCCAAACAGTCATGTCCAGTATTCATCCTAAAAATAGCAACAGCTCTGCTTCTTGGGTAGTCAGGAATTTATTATTTTTTAACAAACTTTTCCATTTTTTGTTAGAACTTTTTTCTGTTCATTCTTCTTTCCAGGTTAGCTTTATTTTGTAATTTATGTCTGTTTTTGATGTGTGAAATGAAATTTTGTTTGAGCTACTTTATTTTATATTTGTTCCCTTTTTTGCTAGGGAAGGACAGAATAGAATGGCAAGCTGCTGTTCTGGAGATAAAGACTAAACTCTAAGAGCTGTAGTACTGATGATGATCTATCTTGGCATATTGTTGAAATTTTCCCTATGGCTGAATTTTCAAGTCTTGTTTCCCAAATTCTAGTAAATACTTTATTTATGTATGAGGTACATCCTTTTAAGGATGTAGCAGTCTGTACCATTGGAAAGAGAGTAGTTGCTTTTTTTTTTTAGATATTTCATCTGCTTTCTCATGTCAAAGTTGTTTGTGGCTTGGGATCCTTTAGAGAACCACCTCATTTTTCTGCTCTATAAGATTATTAATCAGGTGAAATATCTGAATTGTTCTGAAATAGTATGTAGATGGTTTGGCATAGATTGGTAGTCAGAAAGTATAGATTTTCTTATTGTCTAAATTGAGGCATTGGTTATATGCTGCATTGATATAGCCTCAATTGACGGACATATTGCTTTTTTTCTGTCAATAATGTATGTGATATTAAAAGTTAATCTCAAAAGAAACTGATAATTGAATCCAATTGACCCTCAATTGGACATGTCTTTAATTATGACCGTCAACACAATTAGTGAGGCAATAATACCAAAAAGTTCTGCATCTACATTTGAGCTGGACTTAGCTGGACACTGTAGGCTTCTTTGGTACTGGGGAAAAAAGTCTTGGTCTTGATCTTTTCTTATCTCTGTTGAATGATCCATCTGTATAGATGTGGAGATGTTGGTTTATTTTTCTATATTGTTTACAGTATTACAGCATACATAATAGCTGAATCTTTATTGTGTTTTGTTGTTTCTTTGAGTGTGGTTTCAATTATTATTGGTTTTTTACCACTTCAGATGAGGTATTTTAGTTGGAGGAATGTTTTATGGTTGGAGATCTTTATCAGGAAGGAGAGTTGTATGTTTATACAGAAAAATCTATTTCAGGGGATATTTCTTATACCATAATGTTATTCACTTACATCTTCTTATCATAACAGATAATTTTATTATATGCTTCTTTAGATATAAAACTTTTTATATTGCACATGTTTAGATAGCTTTCTGAGATACATTAGGTGACAGTATACTTTTTTTGAACCCAGATAATTAATACCCCAACCTTCTCTAAAAAAAAAAATTAACCTGAAAATATATAAAACTATTATTCTCCCAGTTTTATTATATGAATGCAAAACATGGACTCTTACTTTAAGGAAGAAAAAAGATTATGAATTTGAGAATTAAGTTTCTAGAAAAAATTTTGGAGAAAAGAGAGATGAAGAGATAGGTGAATAGAGAAGACTACATAACAGTGAGCTGCATGATCTTTATGGGAAGCCAGATGTAATAAGAACAATTATGTCTCATAGATTTCAATGGATAGGACATATGGCATGAATGGGGAACAAAAGATGGGCATGGAAACTCATTGTACATAATCCAGAAGGAAAGCACCCGTAAGTAGGCCATGAATGAGGTGGGAGGATAACATTGATCATGATTCGAGGGAGGTAAATTATACCGGAGATCGTTGAAAACATTAGCTCAGGACAGGATGTATGGAGAGCTTATGTCTGCCTGATCATGAACCTGTGGGTTTAATAGTACCAGTGAGTTAGGTTGGTACACACCAAACATGAAAGGTGTCAAATAACACACTAAGGGAAACAGGAATTAACTTTAATTCTTGTAATGTAATTACAAAGAAAATCTGCAGTAGCAACATTCAGACTGCTAACGGGACATGACTGCCTGAATAAACACCTACACAGACTTGGCATAACAGATTCACCTAAATGCCCTTTTTGCAATTTAAATGAAGATATGGAAAGAAACCATCTCCTCCGTTGTCCAGCTTTTGTAGAAGAGACCAGCCTTTCTGCTAAATATTGGAGTGCAAGAGAGCAAATGATTTCATTATCAAGTGCTCAACATTAGATACCAACCAACCAACTTTAATTCTTGTCTGTCATTTCCATTTATACATCAAATTTACCAATATAACATGAAAGCTTAACTCTCCAACTATCCATGGACATTCACAGTAATTATATTAAATTAATGTTGGGAAGTAAACATTATTAGGTATAATCATTAAAATTCATCGGAGAACATATTGTTTAAACAACTCACCTCATAGGATTCATGCTTCCATGATATCGCGATTTCAAACACAGTCATGTTCATCTTCAGCCATAACTCCGACTGAGTTATGGCTGAAGATGAACATGACTGTGTGTGAAATCGCGATATCATGGAAGCATGAATCCTATGAGGTGAGTTGTTTAAACAATATGTTCTCCGATGAATTTTAATTCACAGTAATGTTCAATTTATTTTAAGTTTTCCGGTGTTGTACTTATTTTGCCCATTTTTGTTACTCCCAGGTGACATCATGGGGAGGAGAATAATTTATCTTCCACTCACAGATAAAAATTAAAATGTACCTGTTGGCAAGTGCCATCATCCTCAATTCTGTTAAAATAATGTATTTAAAATATTATTAATAATTTTATTTTTAGACAGATTTCTTATTCTCCTTAATATGATATGGGAAGGACAAGAACCACCACAAAGCTGGAACAAATCCATTGTAATACCAATCTTCAAAAAAGGAAGTCGCCAAATCAAAGATAACTATCGTGGAATTAGCTTGTTGAACTCTGGATATAAAATTTATGCTAATATAGTTAAGAATAAATTGAGGAAAATTTATGAAAATATAATTGGAGAAGAGCAGAATGGATTCAGAAAGGGTAGATCTTGTACAGACGGATTCTTTACTCCAAAACTACTATTAGAAAAGCACAAGGAATTCAATATAGAAACTCATATCGCCTTCGTTGACTTCATAAAGGCTTTTGACAAAGTAGACAGAAATATATTACTACAAATTTTAGCCACAACAATATATTACTAATATCTTCAACATCTATAAAGATAATGAAATCTCTGTTAAACAAGATGGCAAATTATCTTCTTGGGAAAAGATCAACACTGGAGTAAGACAGGGATGTGGACTTTCACCGGTGCTTTTCATTATATACATGAATAAATTAATAAATGAATGGAGGAAAACACAACGAGGGTATATACCCATCAACAGGAACCTCAAACTCGATGCTATTCTTTTTGCAGACGATTTAGCTCTTCTGGCACTTTCCGAAAATGATTTGCAACGATCAATTTATAATTTACAAAAAATAGCTGCCAAATTTAATATGGAAATATCAATTAACAAAACTAAAATTATGGCATTTCATGGGAAGGACCCCATACAAAGTAAAATCTGTCTCCAGAATAAAATTTTAGAGAGATCTAATCAATTTAAATATCTTGGATATTATCTCTCTATCTGGGATGAAAAGGATATCCCTGAAAAAGTTACTAGTTATAATAAAAGTTTAGGAATTATTAATCAAGTTATGAAACTATCCCTTGTACAAAAAAACACCAGATTACGTTTATATAACACTTTGGCTAGACCAGTGTTGACCTATGGTAGTGAAGCATGGACACTAAAAAAACAACATGAAAGCAGAATAACGGCTTGTGAAATGAGATTCATGCGCAGAACAGCGGGTTACACCAGATGGGATCGGAAAAGGAACACCGATATCTTAAAAGAATTGAAGACTACGCCAATTTTGGAATATATTAAACAGTACCAACTAAATTGGAAACACCATCTTGAAAGAATGAGTTCAAATCGGATCCCCAAAGTTGTTTATAATTATATACCAAGAGGACGAAGATCACTGGGCCGTCCTATGAAACGCTGGAGGGAAAATTTTCTATAGGATCGTAACAGGCCTTGGCCTAATACTTGGAAGGAAGAAGAAGAAGAAGATTAATAATTTTAACAGAGTTGAGGATGATGGCCCCTACCAATAGGTGCATTTTAATTTTTATCTTATGACTATTCATCTCAATGGAATTTGATATGAATTTTATTAGTATACTCTCACAGATATTTAATATGGGTGCCATATGTGACAGATGTCTAAGTGATGTAATTTCTTGCCAGGCTTGTGCTAACTGAGTTTACTGTAGTGGCTATCCACTCCCGTAACAGGTACTCCCATTTATCAGATTACATAACTTCAGCATTTAAAATTTTGTCTATCCTTTGATTGGAAGATAGATGAAAGATACTGTTTTTTCAACCACACTTAGGGTTGTATGCAAATACATTAGTCTCTACTCAAATTACTTCCAATCACTGGTGAGCTGAGATCGAAAATTACGGCCACCTTAACCGGTCATGCATGAATGTTGACATTTTCGTATATGGATATTGGCAACAAATTACCCAGAATTCTCAGCGATAAAACCACTTCCGTTATTTTCGTCTGCTATAGAGAATGCATTTATCTTGCATGCCGCAAATAATACCGTATACAAACACGTCTGCGACGTGCAATATTACACCGATTCTCCTGTTCTTCCAGTTGAATTCTTTGGTAGACTCTATCGAATTCCTCTTCTCCGCGTATACCGAAAACATGATCGAAATCTTCAAGGTCCGACATCTTGGATAAGTATCAAACTACATCGGTTCCCTTCGGGATTTTCACATAAGTTTATATCTTGAGCTACGATCTTAAGGTACCTTGTCAGTAGCTTACAATTATTACCGCGTGAATAGATTTCTGAGTAAGAAAAATGTGTTTGAATAAAACTTTATCAGCAGAGAACGCCTTTTACTGTCTAATGCGTTCAAACATTTGACCCTTAGTCCACTCATCACTCCTTTGCCTTTCAGCTTGCTTCAATTCACCATCTTCCCATCATAACTTACACATGATTGAAAAATAATTTAACTCTACTGAAAGTCTATATTGAATGTCTCACTTTTCTTTATCATTCCTTCTTTTTTTTTTTCTATACATCCCTGGAATTACCTCCCTTCTTATATCAAGGTCTGTCTGATTCAAGATCAATTAAAAAACAAACCTAATAAACACTTCCTAGATAATAAAATGTATAGCAAATTCTAGCTATATATTATTCTTTTATATTTTGTACTTTCAATATCAGTCAATAATTAATAAAGTTATAGGTTTATTTAAACTTTTATAGGAATTAATCACTATGAGGTTTAATTTATGGTGAAACTAAATGTGTCTGACCTCCCCTCATATAAATCTTTTAAGTTGATCGCGATTTCGAGACTATAACTGTCTCATTCTCAGAACTTTCTTGGCGACTGAGTCTCAGACAATCGCAATCCACTTAAAAGATTTATATGAAGGGAGGTCCAATAAACATTTAATTTCAACATTATAGGGTTTATTAGTATTATTATTATTGTTGTTGTTGTTGTTGTTGTTGTTTTCATTTTGTAATTAATTAATCTGTCAGATTATTCATCCATTTTTAATATCTGTAGAATTGAGGGAATCCTGGTGATAGTAGAAAAGAATACCTTATAGCATTTAACTTCAACAGATAAAATAATTTCGTAAATTCTAATGAATGAAGGAAGAACTAAATAAATGTCGGCTTTGAAAATTAGAGAGAAGGTTCTTTCTCTTGAAAACTAGTTTTCCCTTTTTTTAAAGAAACATAAAATATGAGGTAAGCATGTAAAAAAATGACTCATTAATTTACAACTTAATTTACGAGAATAAAATAAGTCCTGTGCAAATGGGAGTAGGTACAATCTTATCCTTCACATACACTCAAAAAAAAAAATGAACAGTCAAGGCATTAAGGAGGTCATGTTACCTGTTAACATGATACAAGCAATGGCACATCCTATCAACACCGTAATGGTCAACCCAGCATTCTGAAAGAGACGCATTACAAGTGTGATCACTCTCAAAGACTAGGCAATAACATGGTGGGGCACTATTACTGCTGAAAATGCAGTTTGGGGTATATCGTCAAATTTGGACAAACACTGCTTTGATAGCATGTGTGTGTTAAGCAGTCCCTATAACAGTAGACTCCATGAAGAAAAAAATGACATACACATCGCAAGTTGCTAGGACTCACAAAATATTACACATTTTCATTGTTTGCAAATTGAAACTTGGAGAGTTAACTTCTCATGTCATATTTGTATTTTTTATTAAATAAATTCATTACAGCAATCACAAAATGTTTCCTTTTTTTTTGTATCAGCAATTTTTTATGTATAAATTACTTCTAAGAACCAATCATTTTAAAGGGATTTCTATTCCTGTTCTTACTTTTATAAATATATATATATATATATATATATAGTATTATTCTTTACTTTTGTGGCTATGAATTTTAGAAAAAAAGGAAAGAGGGTTACAAAGATAAAGAGAAAAGATAAGAGTATTCTTAAATTGATCATGCGATTAGTAACTCAATTATAAACTTTTTAGGCAAATGGTATCAAAATTGGACCGCAGCACTCACCGACCAATCCAAGTCTACCATCGGGTAGCCAGGGCTCGATGCAAGGAGGAGGTTGCTGTTAGGAGCTGGCCCGCCTCGCCCCCTGCTCCTACTGTCCGGGGCTTTGAGTGAGGCCTCGGTGACTGACTGTCGTCCGACTGCTTCCCCTTGCCTGCCCTGCCCACCCCAAGAAGATCTGCTGCATGTAACATGGTACTTTAATATATTAGTAAAAAAAATGGAATTTGAAGTAATAATGCCAGGATTTTCTAAACCGTGGATTGCATGGCACTAGAAAATAATGAGTGTGAATTAGTGATTTAATTATATAGGTAACATTTATTACGAAGATTTTTTAAATTGGCAGCAAACGTTTAATTTTGTAGATTCATTTGGATGTAAAGAAGACCAGGGAACAAATGTAAAAATTGCATCATTTGACTTGAAAGACTGTTTTTTTTTTCTTCTCTCTATACATTATTTAAAAATTGATGTAATTGCACATGAACTGCATCGTGATCAACAAACAAGAGAATAAGGAACTTTCTTTATGCATATTATAGATTACTTTAACTAATGCACTGAAGTTCTGAATTTGCAGTTAACAATTGTAAGTCGTCATTTTCATATGATAATTATTTAATATAGAATCTTTTTTTTTTAAGTAATATCGTTATCTAGACTTTACAGCTAATGTGAAGCAGAATATTTTCTAATCTAATAAGATAGTAACTATATTTATAGATTGTGAAGTGTTAAAATACTGTGTAATGTAATAAGAAAATTATATCCTCCTATTGTTTATTTGTACTTTGCATTCATCTTGTTTCATAATTTATTTTTTATAAAACTTAATTATGGAAAAAGAGATCAAGAGGATAGGTTCACTATTGGAAATGTGATATCAGGGTATGTTTTTTCCCTAGCATCATAGTTACCACATGACTAAGACAAGTAAATGTACATATTAAATTAATGTTGGGAAGTAAACATTATGAGGTATAATCATTAAAATTCATCGGAGAACATATTGTTTAAACAACTGACCTCATAGGATTCATGCTTCCATGATATCGCGATTTCAAACACAGTCATGTTCATCTTCAGCCATAACTCAGTCGGAGTTACTACCTTTTTGCACCCAAAGTCGGAGTTCTCTACCTTTTTGCACCCAAATTTGAATTGCGACACTAATGAGCTGAGCTATTAAAGAACATCATTAAATAAAAATGATAATTTGACCTATGTCTTCCTCTGAATCACCTGCCTTTCACCTTCTATTATAACATTTTTCTTGGTAGTTTATTTCCTTCTATTCCTTGAACATGACCGAATTCCATTTCTTTTCAAAGTGGTCTGAAGCTTTCAATATTTCCCTGATATTTTCATGTTGTCTTATCTCCATTTTTGTTTTTCCCAAAATTCCTCATAAAAATCTTATTTATGTTGCACTAGTTTCAATACGAATTTTAATAAGTTATCAAATTAGGTTGTCAGTATCGGAATTCAGTATAATAATATTTAACAAATATGCGTCTCAGGTACTTTTGCCTAGTGATGAGTAATGTTTGGATTCTTATGTAATTCCATTCCTTTTCCTTCATATGTTATTTTGTAAAAACTGATAATGTTGACAATTCACATAAATCTAGATCTTACACTCAAGTTTGATATTACATATTTTACCCATTACTACATATTTATTAGAATATATTTTTTTTTTACATAAAATGGTCTTCAAATGTAAGTTTACAAAATTTTTGTGTATAGTGCTAGGAATGGGTAAAATTTCAGTATGGTTTGTTCTCAACTCTGTTTGGTAATTGCCAGGTCATGGTCATACCAGTGTACTCTGTGTAATCAATTCTGCTGATAAGGATCACTTCACATTGAAACACAGTGTAAACCCTCATAAGGTTTATGGTCTTATTCAAAAAATGACATAGAATATCCCACAATTAAACACAATGCAAACCTTCATTAAAAGTTTATTGTTTTCTAGTAGGAAAACCTTAATCTCTTCCTTTTTCCTAACTTGTGACGCTTTTAAAATCTAATCAAATGTTAAAAAAGTTTATCTTGTCCTCTCTCCTCCATTACCATGAGGATTTGATAGTGCTTTGTGTGAGAGTGAGTGTGAACAGTTTCTACTATTTCTACCCATACCAGGTTATTCCAAACAGGGTGTAGCGTACAGAAATATATTTTATAGAAAAAAATCACTATGAGGTTTAATTTAAGATTTAAATTAAAATGTTTTATGCCTCACTTCATATCCAGTCTTATAATTATACTGGTTTTAAAGCTCAGGCAGCTTCATCTTCAGTAATTTCTTATTGACTGATGTTATGTAGATCGGTAGAACTGCTTCTCTTGTAAGAGGGAGGAAGAAGCATTTCTCCTGATTGACATAACATCAGTCAACATGAATTGACTGACGATCAAACTCCTAAGCTTTGAAACCAGTATACAGCAAACTCCCAATTACCCTTAATAGTGAGTGGAGAACATATTTTAATCGACTCACCTCATACATTTTCAAACTTCTTTGATACCGACGGTTTCAGACAATATCATGTCCTTCTTCAGTCATGGCTTCCACTGATGAAATTCCGTGATTGTTGATTTCTTTAGTGACATCACCTCTTGTGCTGCCATCTTTCATTGGGATTATACACTTTGCAATTAAATTTTTATCCACCGGAATATCGAATACTTCCCAATATTAATTTAAATATATCCCAATTATCCGTTTGCTTATTATCTGGTTTGCAGATTATGCGGGCATGACTCTTTTTACTGTATTTTTAAAAATACTGTATTTTGTATTAGTATGAAAAAAAAAACTTTACTGTGAACTGCGCTTAGAAACTAGCACAACCCTCTCCCCTTACGCGTTTAACATTCTGAGAATACAATAAAAGTTCGGAAAATTTCCATTGTGGAGTCACTGAAAGTTTGTTGTTACAGATTGAAACCATGGATATGCTGTGGCAGTGGGTTTATCGCTGGTAGTAGTGTGGTCATCGGTGGTTATTAGTGTGGTCGTCAATGATTATTTGTTATCGCTGGTTATAAGTATGGATATCGATGGTTACTAGTGTGGGAATCGCTGATTATTTGTCATCACTGGTTATAAGTGTGGATATCGGTGGTCACTAGTGTAGTTGTAGTGGCCATTTTAAATAACTGTCGTAACCAGAGTGGTCATAACAGGAAATTGTCCCACTTCTTTTTTTCATATTTAGGAGTAAAATAAAATAATGATAATTACAAATTGCACCTAAATACATTTAATATAACATTTTATGAATATTTGTTGCATTTAAGTAATGTTAAAGTGGGTAAATACATTTTTGATCAACATCCAAGGTGCCGAATAACTTAATTGGTTTATCCATGTTTTTCGATTTTCCGTGCATATCTCGGTCCCAATTAACACAGATAATCAAGAGTTTGCTCTAATTAGAAGTCTGGATATGAGGTGAGGTATAAAACATTTTAATTTAAATTAGAAATCTCTCTTTCTCTTTTTACTCCTCAGTGCTCCATTACACCCTGATGTTGTTAAAAATAACTCTTTTGAAATTGAACATACTTGCATTTTCCAATGCTTTGTTATTCTGGGGTGGAGTGAGGAATGTCAGGATAGATCACAGATAAAGTGCACAAAATTAAGTGTGGAATATTCTGATCTCGTCTGACCATTTTCGGTTTAATAGTTTTGACTTAGTATATTCCTGTGTGATAGAACGTTGGTGGACACAAGGGAAAATGGCTTTGACTGCCTCATTGTCATCTGCAAAACATCGGTCATGGATAATTATCGATGATGCTTTTACTACAGACAGTAAAATAGTGTTGCACATTGTGAACAAATAATTCTTGAAGTGCAAGAAGACTGTAAGTACTGTATTTTGAAAGTTATATGTAAAATAATTTAAAAATCTAAAAAATATAAGTAAATGTATTTGAAAATTACTGTTTGGTTATATATTCCACTCAGTTCTAATATGTAGTATTTTTTAGTAATAGTATATATCTTAATTTAGGTTCAGGACCTGTGTCTTAAATATATTGAAATGCCCTTTTACATGAAGATGCTTCTCAAAAAATGTTTGTTACTTTATTATTCTTATACCATATAAAATTAAATTAACCTCTACATTCTAATGACATTATTGCATTTTGAGAGACAAATATATCATAACAAAACAAAGCTAGGACAAAGAAACAACTCATTATTTTATCAAAACATAAATTTTGATACTATATAATAAAAATGTAATATTACATATTTTGACTATTCTTACTACATACTTATGTACATATTTGGAGATTAATATTACATAAAAATCCGAACTCTAGTAATGCGGTACCTTTCTTGAGTGTACAATATATTTAAGACTTGTCATACCTTTTTCTTTGTAGATGAAATAACTCTTTCCAACATTACTATTTCTCAGCTTCCAATTTAATTATAAAGTGAAGAACATAATCTAAGCATTTATAATCAACATGCCACTGACAATTTTCTTTTGTCTTGCTGTATTCATAATAGTTTGTCATATCTGTTGGATTCAGATTTTGCTGACATAGATCTAAAGTAGTTCCAGGTTTCTGTCTGAATTTACTCTTTGTAAACTTATTATTGATCATTATGTTTTGTGTAATTGATCTGAAGATAAAAGTAATGTAAGTACAGGAATTAAAAAATTAATACATATTCATAAATTAGTACAATGCCAAAATTTGTCATTGTTGGGAAAAAGGAATATTGAGTCCAATACAGCGTTTTAGAGATATTATATGGATCAAGTCAAGAAAAGTCCAGTCATGTTTATGGAAAAGGGTGTATGCCATTCATTCATTTGTTTATAATGTCCAAATGGCATATGCCCTTTTCCACAAACAAGATATTTGACTTGTTCTGCTTAATAACTCTAAAACATAATTCTTGGACACCTTTGCCCTGACACTGGTGAATTAATCATGTGACCATTTGAAGATTTTGATTGGTTATACCTGTAACACCTATTTGTGGTTTGCCTATACCCTTATGTTACTTTAAGGTAATATGAGTAATTATCTTATCTTAAATTTAATTCTAATTGTGTATAAATATATTCTTTTTTATTTAATAATTTCACATACTATTAAAATTAATCTTTTGCTAGTTCCTTGATATTATGAAGTAAGATTATTGGATTGAAAATTTACCATAAACTGAAATTTAATAATTTCCTTCATAGCATGTCAAAGTCTATCATTTGATGGCATGTTTTAATTTTCCTATGTAGTTGCATTACAATGTGCCCTCCTACAATCATTGTGGAATGAAATTCTTATATCATATTTTTATTTATGATTATGGGTTACTAGATATTCCCTGTTTTGTATATAATTATATTAATTAATAATGTCTAAAATATGAAATAAAGAAAAAGGCACATTAAAAGAAAAAGGATCTATCCTATTTGAGTTTGCAAAGAATAGAAATATCATTGGAAAGGATTAGAATTAGAAAGTTTATAGTAAGTGTTTTTTACTAGTGGTTTGTGCTTAAAATGACAGAAAGTGCATGCTAGGATAATGTGGAAATCAATGTGCTTCTGAATAGGAAGGCAGGTTATCTCATTATTCTGTTTATTACAACTATATAAAAACTAGTCTTTGTGGAAAGAATAATGTGTAAAATGCTCTTGAAGAAATATAATCATGTAACATGGTGATTAGATTCTCAGAATTGATAGGAAGTAAGATTATGAGGAAACTTATTAAGAGATTGAATCTGTACTGTACATCTCATTTCATATTTTGCTCTCTCGCCTGGAACATGTTTCAGTGGATATCTTCACCATTTTCAGCCATAAACTGATTTTTATTAATATGAGTGGAGAACACATTTTTAACGACTCACCTCATATAATTTCCAAATTTCTTTGATACCGGCGGTTTCAGACAATATCTTGTCCCTCTTCAGTCATGGCTTCCACTGATGAAATTCTCTGATTGTTGATTTCTCTAAGGACCTCACCTCTTGTGCTGCCAGAGAATTTCATCAGTGTAAGCCATGACTGAAGAGGGACAATATATTGTCTGAAACCGCCGGTATCAAAGAAATTTGAAATTATATGAGGTGAGTCGTTAAAAATATGTTCTCCACTCACTATTAATGATATAACCTCATAATGTTTACTTCCCAATATTAATTTAAACATAAACTGATTGCTGAGTTGATCATTAAAAGTCTTGTATGTTTTCTCCCTCCTTTGGTGAGCAAATGAATCTCCAAATTAAATTCTATTCTTGGAAACTTCAAAATTCTTTATTTTATGTATGTTTTTCTGAATATAAGTTATTTTTTCGTATGGTGAGTTCTATTGGTTTTTCCCCAGTTGTTTCAGCAATTTACACTTCTCTTCAGTTCCATGATTTTCTGTTCAAACATCAGCTACAACTGAAAAATAGATGAAGATAATAAAACTCAGGAATTTATCAGATAAAATGTAGGGAAAAATCTACTTAAGAAAAACTAAAAGAAATCTAAACATCAGAAAAAAAGAGCAAAATATGGAGAAATAGAAAAATCAGCAGTAGCTGCTCATGTTGGACAGAAAAATCATGGAATTGAAGAGAAGTCAAAATTTCGTTAAAGAATTGGAAAAACCACAGAACTCACAATGTGGGGAAGAATCTACATCCAGAAAAACAGAAACAAAATAATGAATTTTGGAGTTCATGGGGAAAAGGATTTGAGGTTTGTTTTTCCACCACTAGAGGGAGAGAATATACTAGGCTTCCAATTGTCAACTCAGGAATCAGTTTCTGGCTAAGAATGCCAGAGATGTCTGCTGAAACTTGTTCCCAGGAAAACAAAATATTAGGCGAGGTGTATATTACTGATTCAATCTCTGAAATAAGGCTGGTAAGCACATTTCTACATTGTGAGACATTCCTGAGTGTAGTCATGTGCTGATATGAGAGAATTAACAACCAAAATAAAATGATATCTATAAGGTTCACTTACCTAGAGTTATGCATTTGCAGTTGCACTATTTCATCATGGTTGACAATTCCATAATCTGCTGAACACTTGAAGAGTTCTCTTCAAGATGATATAACAATAGTCGTGAAAGTACTGAGGATGGTACCAAATAAGGTTCTGAAATCGGTCAAAGGAAAAGAAGAATATGAGATGAGGTGATCAAATTTTACTTAAATAAATAATTTTTCTTAGTTTCAATGTTTTTATTATTCATTTCATACATCTCAACGATGGATAAATCATATTTGAAGAGAAAAATTATGTGCTCAGACTGGGGCTTGAATCCAGGTTCAAGCCCCAGTCTGAGTGTATAATTTTTTTCTTCAAATATAATATCTCTTAGTATTTGAGGAGAAAAATGTAATTTATCCATCATTTAACAATAAAACAATGGTCATGAAAATACTGTGGATGGAACCGAATAAGGTACCGAAAGCAGTCTAAGAATAATAATAATATGAGATAAGATGATAAAACTTTACTTAAATTAGAAAAATCACTATTTGGTAATACAAAAAGCTTTCTGATTATTTAAAATTATGACATTATATATTTCTTTTTAGCAAATTAACATTCAAAATGTAGCAGATCATTAGAATTATGAAATACATTTTAGACATATGACTTTAATCGCCCATAAATCATTGTGAAAAGGCAATAATAAAAACATTATTTATAAATTTGTTTGCAAATTTTTTAAGTGTGTCATATCTGTATATGTAAACAAATGGTGATTTTTTTAAATTCCGTATTAATTATAAAAATCAGTGTAATCCTCTAGTTTTAAACTTTTTTTTTTTTCGGTATGAGATTAATAATTTCTTGCTTGTTGCCAGCCAGTTGAGAAGAAAGACTATAATAATCTTCTGCCATGCAATCTCATTGTATTGATATTTATCATCGTTTTTATTTAATATTTTATTTTGTAGACTTTCCAGTCGGTTCAGTCAGTGTAAAGTGTTGCCAACATTCCACATGGATACAACATAAAAGTGTTGGTTCTTTAACTAAAGTTATCTTTAGCACAGGAAGTTGTGCAGTCTGTCTTTTTTTAAATGATGTCATTATTTAATAAAATGAGTGGTTTACAAAACATGACTTTTGTAGTTCTAATCAATTCAATTCTTGGATCCAATTTGGCATGCATTTATGTTGGAACATGTTATGGCCTAGGTCTTGTTTGAATTGAGAAACATGTTCAATCGGATCAGATCTGGATTCAAGTGTAATTAGTAGAGGTGATAACTAGTGTTGCCAGTCTCAAAAGATTTTGAAGTTTTGCTACTTTTCATTAGGGAATAGATTATGAATTTTATACTGCTACTATAGAAGTGAAATATTCTTTTTTACTGTATTGAATTTCAAAAACTTATTTTTTTCTTTTTACTCTTAGTAACTTATCTATTCAGTTTTGACTATTCCTCTGGACTTGTATTATTGGCAACGCTGGTGGTAACCTAACACATTTGCTCCTAGAGACTTAGATTTTTTAAGTACAGTCACAAATTACTAGCCTGTTTTCTTGTGTTAATAAATTCACATTTTCTTTAATTGTTAATACCAAAGTTATGGAATGACATGTTTTAGGGAAGAATCAAACAATATTACACATAATTGATGAAAGAGTAGCGGATGTGTTGGTTTAACTTTAAATTTATTTTTTACAATGATATGCACATTAAAATCTTAATTGATGAAATATAGGCTATTTACAGTTAAAAATTCTAATTGGGATTTAGTTAAGATATCACATAAGTTATAAATCTGTAACAAGAGAAAACACAAATTTTCATTAAGTTATGTAGATAGGAAATAACACTATGAGGTTTTTAATATTGTTTATTTTTTATTATTTCACTCACCTCATACTTCATAATTCCTAGCAGACCCAGGGTTTCTTCACATCATTTGTGACATTCTCAATGCTGTGTCACGTTCACAACTGATGTCCAACGGCCTTCATGTTTGAAGCCGCCATCTTGTTTCAGTTGTTTACGTTATTCTTGTTTTCCTATGACTTGATAGCCAACTTTATTAAGTTCGAAGCAACTCACAATTTGGGAAAAAATTTACATATGCAAGAATGAAAATACAACTATGAATTTTGAAATACCCCGGTTATAAGGAGAGAGGACTGATTTGGAAATTCTCGGTCGGCCATCAGATGGCATGGAGGTCAGTCTGCAGGATAGAAGGCCATTGGACGTCAGTTGTGAATGTGACACAGCATTGAGAATGTCACAAATGATGTGAAGAAACCCTGGGTCTGCTAGGAATTATGAAGTATGAGGTGAGTGAAATAATAAAAAATAAACAAATTTTGATGTTTTTCTTTATTTTCAGTTTTGGTACCTACATGTTCTGGCATGACAAAAAAAACAGTTACAGTTAAATAATTTTATCAAAACTCAGTATACTTCTTCTCTCTTTTTTTTTTTTTTTTTTTCACCCTGCAGCTTGCCTTTTTGAGACTTCACAACATGGCACTATATTTATTCCTTTTGAAAATCCTATTAAGTAATACTGATTTTTTACCTTCATAACAGTAAAATTCCTTTTTTTTAGTGGTATAGTTATGAGATATTATAACTCTCTTTATAAATTAAAACTGGTGCATGTTATATAGAAAATCAGTGTATAAGTAAAACATTTATCATATATATAAATTTGGTATAGTATTTGTTTGTACAAAGGTAAGTTATGTAATAGTACGATTAAATTTAAATGTTAAATTATAGAGATAGGGCAAGAGAAGTCTGGCAACTTAATTTCAAATAAAACAATAAAGAAGATACATCGCACCCAAGGAAAAGTTTGAATGTTTACAATTTACAATGAAGCACATGCATTGAAATAATCCAATATGCAACATGCTGACGTTTATATTTTAAATTCTCTTCAAAAATTTTGTCATTCAGTGTAAGTGATAAATTTGAAATAAAAACATTGAAAATATAAGCTTTACTGGCTATAATAGTAGTATTAATTTTCATTTAAAGTCTACTTGAATAAGAAGCAGCCAGATGACGTGTAGAATGAAGGTTTATTACCTCGGGCACGTGAGGATTGTATGAGGGAGAGAAAATTTCCATTTAAAGTGAGATGCCTAAGTAGCACAGTGGTTTAGTGTGCTAGTACGTAGAACCAGAGACCTTGGATTCAAATCCCAGTTTAGGCATGCATTTTTCTCTTCAAATATTAACATGCTAATATTTCATTCCAAATTAAGGATAATGGAGATTTTCAAGAGTATAATTTTTCAATGTTTGTACTTCAAGCTCATCAAGGTAATATGTTTTATTTATTACATCATGTATTGTATTATTGAATTCCGATGGAATTTATTGGTTGTGGTTATGAAAAGTTTTTATAGATCCTAACTGATTCTCTAGTACACACTGTCCATTATTGATCTAGCGGCTGCAATTTGTGTTTCATCAAAACCAAATTTGGCGTACAGCAATTAATTTAAAAAAAAGTTAGAGTTCATTAATCAGCAAAATCGGACCATTAGGTGTAGGAATTCACCGAAATAAAAATTTAATAATGCTCTAGCAGTTGGAATTTTCGATGTTTCACAACAAAAACTCAGTATATGCTATTAAAATAAATTGAGGAAGTTATTCTCCAAAATCAACAAAATTTGACTATTAGAAGTGGTGGTTTATCTGAAACCTGAGATTAAAAATTAATTCTAGCAACCATTTTATTTGGTTTGTTGCAGTGTACATCATATAGTTTAATTAATCCTTAAATTGGCAATGTGTCCTATAAGATACATAATTTAATATTTTTAATAAAGTAATGGAAAAAATGAATAGATACTTATATTAGTGCCAAATTAAACAATAATATACAAATTGATTGTAATAACTTATGGTTATGCATGATTTGTTTTCACTACAGTCTGACATTTTTATTTTAGCTGACTTCAAAAATTTAATTCCTCCAATTTAACAAAAGAAATATATATTCCATAAACCAGCAAAATGGGAACATACATTTGACTTGCTGAGGAATTTTAATTAGTTTATACAGTTCCTGCATGACATACTTTTTTATATAAAGTTAAAGTTGTAAAAATATGAATAAAAATAATTCATTTGAAATTTTATTTTTAAAATTTTGATGTACGTATAAGCATAATACATTAGTTG
The DNA here is from genome assembly GCA_030220185.1 of Diploptera punctata. Classification (NCBI taxonomy): domain Eukaryota; kingdom Metazoa; phylum Arthropoda; class Insecta; order Blattodea; family Blaberidae; genus Diploptera; species Diploptera punctata. The sequence continues at coordinate 1,804,198 of JASPKZ010000827.1, forward strand.
AAATGTATTATATTTTATATAATATTTTTGTATATAAAATTCTACTCTAGATAATAGAGTAAATTAGTTACACTTTTCAACTTTTATAAGATTCATGATGTGTTCCGTTGAGGTTTATTCAAAATTAATATAAAATTATAGAATATTCACCTGAAAGGTCCGTCTCCTCAACTTAATTATCATTTAACTGTAGCGCTTTCGGGACTTGTCCCATCATTGGCAGGATTCAAAACTGGTGTTTCACTGAAGATCTGGTAGAGGGGGTTGCATGTATTTGGTTCGTTTTCGTTTATCAATAAAACCAAGCAATTTATAAAAGAAAACAATTTCAAAAAAATAGAAAAAGATCCCACAGGAAAGTATAGCAGACAAATAAAAGAAGCACTAAAATCGTGCCCTCTAATCACCAACACAACCAATAATGAACATAACAAATACAAAAACGCCAAATGGGTAAATAATACTCCCTCACCACCAGTAATGAAAGCCCTTCCAAAAATCCATAAAGACAACATTCCCATAAGACCAGTTGTTAATTGCATGAATGCTCCTAACTATAAAATTTCCAAATTAGTCGCTCAGAAAATGAAAAATGATGTCAAACTTGAAAATCGTTACACAATTAAGAACTCATTTGAACTAGCAGACAAACTGCAGCATTTAGAAATCAATAGGAATACTAAAATGACGTCATTCGACATAAAAAACCTGTACACTAATATCCCGATAAACGAAACAGCAAACATAATAAAACAAAAACTAACAGACAGTAAACTTGAAGATAACTATATCAATCAGTTAAACAAACTAATAACAACAACAATAAAGCAAAATTACTTCCAATTTAACAATGAACTATTTATTCAAGAAGACGGGATCCCGATGGGGAGTCCTACATCTGGAATAATGGCAGAAATCTTCCTACAAGAACTGGAAAATAAACATTTTGAGGAACTAATACACAAATTCAACATAAAACTAATAACACGATATGTCGATGATGTACTAGTAATATATGAAAATGAAAACAAAAAAGAAATACTACAAGACTTAAACAACATGCATGAAAAAATCACTTTCACCGAAGAAATAGAAGTTAACAACAGCATAAACTACTTAGATTTGTCTATAACCAAAAATCTACACAACAATAAACTAGAAATCGGTATCTACCGGAAACCCACAAACAATGCTCTGGCCATAAACAAAATTCTACACACCCTTTTCAACAGAAAATTAGTACATTTAATAGCTAGTCAGTAGAATGTTGAAACTCCCATTAAGCAAAGGCAATTATATCCAAGAACTCAACTACATTAAGTATATGGCAAAAACAATGGCTATAATGAAGAATTCATAGATAAACTCGTAAAAAAACAAAAAAGGAAGAACAACATAACCAACATAACTAAACTAGAAAAAGAATCTGACAACAACAAGAAAACATGGATAACACTTACATACACAGGAAAAGAAACGACAAAATTAGCCAATGCACTAAAGAAAGCCGATAAAAACGTAAAAATAGCATACAGAACCAATAACAAATTAAACAACATAATAAACAATAACATTGAAGAAAATAACATTTTCAACAGCAAAGGAGTTTATAAACTGACATGTAAGGACTGCAACAAATTTTATATAGGAAGGACAAACAGGAGTTTTAACATCAGATTCAAAGAACATTTTCGAGACTTCATTCACGCAGAAGGTAAATCAAGCTATGCAAAACACGTCATCCATGAAGGACATCGCATGTTAAATATTGAAAACACCCTAACAGTAATGCACAGAGAAAATAATCCAGCGAAGATAAACGTACTCGAAGAGATGGAAATCATGAAAGCAGCTCACAACGACAGCCTGATAAACGAAAACGAACCAAATACATGCAACCCCCCTCTACCAGATCTTCAGTGAAACACCAGTTTTGAATCCTGCCGATGATGGGACAAGTCCCGAAAGCGCTACAGTTAAATGATAATTAAGTTGAGGAGACGGACCTTTCAGGTGAATATTCTATAATTTTATATTAATTTTAGTTAACACTTTTCAACATTTTATGCCTCTATTGCTATTGGTTTTTCATTGCCAATTGAAAATAACATTTTATGTCTGTGTTCTACAATTATTGTTTTTGATCCTTAAAATATACTTTTGTCATTGGCTGAGATTTTAGGCATGCAGTATTTATTTTTCATAATTCTTTATAATGTCGTAATTGTTAGTGTAAAATTTTATTAAATTGTCTTAATGATGAAATGAGATAAAATTTATCATTAGAATAATTTGTATATATTTTTAATTAATATGTTACTATTAAATACTTATGGTTTGAGTAGGTTAGGAATAGCACATATTGAAGCCTGTTATTTTAACAGGTATTTGGTTCTTCTTTTTACATGTCATTCTATCATTTTTCACCAAAGTAAATGCTACAATGCAATATAAAATTGGATTAAATATTCACTATATGATATAGTTTTTATTTTTTGTAAATGCAATGAAAAAAAAATTGTGTTTATGATGTCGACTCCTGAGTTCCAGAACTGCATGAATACTCAATTTAAAATAGGCACTGTATGTGCAGATAATTAATAAAAAATGAGTCATATCCTACCTCATAATGAGGTGAGATAGGCTCATTTTTAAAAATTGTTTATTAATATTACCTTGAAACCCTCATAATGTTATTTTCCATAATTACGGTAATTTATGAACTGTATGTACAGCCTGGAAAATAATACTCTAATCTCTTGTTTACTAGAACTTCAAACTATTTAGATATCTGCCTACAAATCTGCATCAATGGTTAAGTATAGATTGAATCTTCCTCTTTCTAGTATTCTGTTTATGCTAATTTGTTTTACCTGTATTTGTAACAAGTATATACACATATGCACCATGAAGAGTATTGAAGGTACGAAAACTTTTGAGATAATTTCATTGTAACATCCTCTTCTTTTTCTTGCATCTCTATAATTAATTTTTTCATTGATAAGATTATAGATAAATCACATTATAAATTAAATAATTAAAAAAAAAGCAAGAAAAAGTATGTCAGTCAGGAGATGCATAAGAAGCAAATTTGTGCTCACTTGGAACTCTAGGGGTTTTGTTATTCTAGTTTGTAATTCTCAATATTTTTCATAGAAAATCTTAGCAGACTGTTATTGTATCCCGAATAAAAGTTTTTTTTGCTTAATATTTGTATTCTTTTAATTGGTTATGATCATTTAATAGTTTATAAATCTCTGAAAATATGGGATGTAATTTGGTGTCTCTGCTTCCATTACACTACTTTAGATAATATATGTTGTTTACAAGTGAATGACTTTTCTAAGTTTTAAGAAATATTTTTTATCTCTGTTGAGGTAATAATTCATCCCGTGCTATAGCTGGGTGGTTAAGTCAAGATGCCTTGGCGCAGAGTTATGGGACTTGGGCTGGTTCAGGTCTCCATGGGGGAAGAAAGTTTCTCATGAAATTTCAGCCAGTATGGGACATGTGCCCACCCAGCATCATTAAGAATTTGGATAGCTACTATAAGTAATGGCTCTAGGTTGAGAAAACCATCTTTAACGGCTGGGGGACTCAATATGCTGACCACATGTCACCCCTATACTGGCAGGATGATTGTCTACCTCTGTGATTAACATATGTAGATGTGAGGACAGCAGCTGGATTGTAGGCCAACGGTCTTCTAGACCTGTTGCGCCATGGAGTTTTTTTTTAGGTAACAGTTCAAATTAAATTGTACCACTTACTTAAGTGGCCCAGTTTTCCTCAACTATAATTTTAAACTGCATATTTCTTTCAGACTGCTATCCATCTTCAGCGTTCATCATGTATTGCTTTCTGTGATGATTTTGTAGAAGAGCTTGTGTCACTAGGTGCTTTCAATTAATATTCTTTTAAAAGTTCAATTTCTTCCAAAAATGTTATTGTATTATATTATTTTTGGTCTGGACATCTTACCTCAATATTAATGTTGATTTGTTCTTGGACATGTTTCAAAACAATTCTGTTTTGAAACATGTCCAAGAACAAATCAACATTAATATTAAGGTAAGATGTCCAGACCAAAAATAATATAATTAAAATAACCTCAAAATATAACTTCCTAAAATTAAATATGTTATTGTATGTTTTTATTATTAATTTAACACTTCTCACTGAAGGATAAATTATATTTGAAGAGAAAAATTATACACTCAGATATATTCTCTTCAAATATAATTTATCCTTCAGTTAGAAGTGTTAAATTAATAATAAAAACATCAAAAGAAGCCCTACTGGCTTTATAAAGTAGTGTTTAAATTCCCAATAAAAGTCTTCATAAATAAGAAGCCGCCATTTGCGTGATCGAGCAAATGCTTGTAGCATTCGGCACTCAGGAATTAATGTATAAGAGAAAAATTTGTGTTTAGATTGGAGTTTCCCAGGTACTCAGTGGTAGAGCATTGGCCTAGAAAGCCAAAGGTCCTGGCTTCAAACCCTAGTCTGAGCATATAATTTTCTCTTCAAATATTATTTAGAGTGTTTTGAATTAAGTAGACTACTGTTTGTCTCATCAAGTAAAAATCCCAATATAACAATCTAAACAACTTTATAATTTTTATTCCTTTATGTTAGTAATATCAAGTCATATTTAATATATATTTTTTTAGTATTTATAATTGAATCAGAAGTTTTTTTATACTTCACCTCATAAAATGTATATTTGTCACCTGATTAATTTCAAAGGTAAATCGCCTCCATCATCAGCTAAATTGGATTGCCTTTGAAACTAGCCAGGTGAGAAATATATAATTTTATGAGGTGAGGTGTAAAAAATGTCTGATTCAATTATATAATATTGATAATTTGTCTCATAGTGTTACTTTCCATTAGAATTTTTATTAATTTTTTTTTCAGTACTTTTATTTTCCAATTTAAAAAAACCTGTTCACCTCATTTTAGAAATTCATCCCTTAATAAAGTAGTAATTTTCATAATATATTTAATTAATGTTGGGAAGTAAACATTATGAGGTATAATCATTAAAAATCATCCGAGAACATATTGTTTAAATAACTCACCTCATAGGATTCATGCTTCCATGATATCGCGATTTCAAACATAATCATGTTCATCATCAGCCATAACTCCGACTGTTGAAATTCTTCGGCCGTCAACTATTCTATTGTCGCCATCTTCAGTGCTGCTATCTATGGTTGAATTTATGAACTTCGAAATCAATGTAATTTCGTTAGGGATATCAAAATTCATTGATCTATTTTGTTTTTCTGAATGTATATTTTTTCCCAAACTGTCAATTCCAAAGGTTTCTCTACTTGTTTTAAAAGTTTAGCTTCTCTTCCAATTTTATGATGTTCTAATAAACTATGTGCAGCAATTGCAGATTTTTCAATTTCACAATTTTTAATATTTCTGAAATGTTCTTTTGTCCGAATTTCCAAATTCCTTTTTGTTTTTCCTATATAACTTTATTGCAATCTTCACAATTTATTTGATAAATTCCAGATTTCTTACTGTCTGGAACTTTGACTTTTTTATTGGTACTTAGAAGATTACCCAAACTAAATTTATTTATTGGTGCCAAAAAATGTTGTATTTGTCAAAAATTTTTTTAAATTTCCTATGCATTTCAGGATGGTAAGTAATTTTCTTGTATTTTTTCTTTTCTTTGCAATTTTGTAAAGTAGTATATTCATTAAGTCTTTTATTGTGTTTGAATTTCTTCAACTTATTTATAATTAATTCTTTATCAAAACCATTTAATCTAGCAGTGTTTAAGATATGTTTAAACTCTTTATTGAAATTTTCTTCGTTTAATGGTACATTTGTCAATCTGTAAATTAAGCTATTGAATATTGCATGCTTATGAGCAATGTGATTGAAGCCTGATGATTTAATGTAATTATCTGTATGAGTTCCTTTTCTAAATATATCAAATTCAATTTTCAGTGTTTGATCATTCCTAATTATACATAAATCCAAAAAAGGAATTTTGTTTTCTTTTTCTAATTCGACGGTAAACTTTACTGATTCATCCTGAAGGTTTAATAATTTAAGAGCATCTTCAATATCCTTAGAATTTATTATTGCAAAAATATCATCCACATATCTGTACCAAGTCTTAAACATCCATGGGTATGCTTTAGTGATTTGACACTCCAAGTATAATAAAAGACTTAATGAATATACTACTTTACAAAATTGCAAAGAAAAGAAAAAATACAAGAAAATTACTTACCATCCTGAAATGCATAGGAAATTTAAAAAATTTTTTGACAAATACAACATTTTTTGGCACCAATAAATAAATTTAGTTTGGGTAATCTTCTAAGTACCATAAAAAAGTCAAAGTTCCAGACAGTAAGAAATCTGGAATTTATCAAATAAATTGTGAAGATTGCAATAAAGTTTATATAGGAAAAACAAAAAGGAATTTGGAAATTCGGACAAAAGAACATTTCAGAAATATTAAAAATTGTGAAATTGAAAAATCTGCAATTGCTGCACATAGTTTATTAGAACATCATAAAATTGGAAGAGAAGCTAAACTTTTAAAACAAGTAGAGAAACCTTTGGAATTGACAGTTTGGGGAAAAAATATACATTCAGAAACAAAAATAGATCAATGAATTTTGATATCCCTAACGAAATTACATTGATTTCGAAGTTCATAAATTCAACCATAGATAGCAGCACTGAAGATGGCGACAATAGAATAGTTGACGGCCGAAGAATTTCAACAGTCGGAGTTATGGCTGACGATGAACATGATTATGTTTGAAATCGCGATATCATGGAAGCATGAATCCTATGAGGTGAGTTATTTAAACAATATGTTCTCCGATGATTTTTAGTAATTTTCAATTGTAGTGTTTACATCAGAAATAAAAAATCCCAAGCACCTATCCCATTACTCATTTAGTAAGCAGTAATTCATCATATTTCTTATCTTCCTAGTATCTTACTCTATTCCTTACCATTCTGTGCAAATTTTTATAGTTGTGGGCTAGTGATCAGTGTTTCTGAATACAGTTTATGAGGTCCCAAGTTCGATTCCAGGTCAGACCATAGGGATTTTCCTTAACCCTTAAATTATCAAAACAGTAATTTCTCATACAGTTATTTAAATGTGGCAGATAGCACTGAAAATGAAATTGTGCATAACTGTTATTATTAGGTAATATGTGTAATTCTGCACACATTTCAGTAATTTCTTATTGTAGTTTTCTTTTGTTTCATTAAAACTATTAATAAATTAAAACAATTGATATATCCTATGGGATACATTGTGAATGTAAGGGTTAAAGGGAATTATTCCTGTGGTTGCCCATGGTCTGGAATGTAGGTTAAGTTTAGGCTAAGGGCCTCCTATCTATCTATCTATAATGATGTATACCAGTGTTGAGCCATAGCCTCTCCTTATTAGAAGTTAATAGACCAATTCATTTAGTTACCTTATTTGTCCATAGCTGTCATGAGTGGCATACAGTAAACACACTGTCTCAATGAGACATCTAGTAGGCAACCAAGGTATTACTAGGATTTATTAAAATTCATCGGAGAATATATTGTTTAAACAACTCACCTCATAGGATTCATGCTTCCATGATATCGCGATTTCAAACATAGTCATGTTCATCATTTGAAATCGCGATATGGAAGCATGAATCCTATGAGGTGAGTTGTTTAAACAATATGTTCTCCGATGAATTTTAATGATTATACCTCATAATGTTTACTTCCCAACATTAATTTAACATAATATTACTAGGATGTTTGAAATTGGTAAATTTTGCTTAGCCCTTTTTATTCAGGCTTAAGGATCTTTTATGAACCTGAAAATCTTCACACTTGGGATCCATAGCTTAAAGTCCCTCCTGGAGGACTTGCTTCTTGGATTTTTCCATCCTAAAAAATCCATCGACCATGGTCGGGTTTGAACTCACAATCCCTGGAACCAGAGGCAAGGAGCATAACCACTAGTCCACTGCAGCCGACAAGGACTTTCCTGGTGCTTCATTATCATTTATCACCATCATATCATTCGGGTAATGTAACTCTGCCTTCCAGGTGCCCCAACCTAAGAAATTGATTACAATTCCACCAATGCCAGGGAAGAAAGCCAGAAATGTTATAAAAGACAACCTGGTGGCATTGAACAAAAAATTTTCAGAAAATGCAAAAAGAATATCCTGTTAGGCCTCTTTCATGATTGCTAATGCATCAACCTTCTTTAGATTCATTTAATGGTTTGCTATCAAGAAGTTGTGTTTGCCTTCTATTTGTTTATAATTTTTATTTGTTAATTTAACTGTATTAGTTATTTTTAAGTAGATATGAGTTACGAAGAAAATAAATCCTGGGTTTTACCCAAAATATAGTAAATGGAAGAAGAAGATACTCTTGATAGACCTATTGTGTTTTGTTTCAATTACCTGTTCTTGTAATTTAATGAGGAAACAACTGGTCAGTTTTATTTCCTGCTTTTATTCATTATTATGTACAGCCAGAAGTTTTATATAATAATTTTAGTGATAATTGTTACATAGAAGCAAGGAAAATATATTCATAATAAAAAATAATTTTTATTGATATTGTATGAAATTTTATTTGGGATCACCTCGTATATTCAATACTAGCACCACCAGCGTAAGAGTTATCAACTATTCAAAAGTCTAGTAAGGCAAATGGTTTTTAGAGTTTTAAAGTTTTTATTTCTTGTTTCTTTTTTAATGTGTAATTTATTTTAAGAAAATATGGTACACAAGAAAATAAGTTTAAAAGACAAAACTTAATTAAGAGAGTACACTTACAAAAGAAACAGAAGAAAAAAAAAATCAAGAAATTCACTTACCATCCATTGATGCACCACAAGTTTCAAAATTTTTTTAAGAACTTTAACATAAGATTGTGCACTGAAGAATGGAATACAGGCAATAAAAATTACAAAATTGAAGAAGAAAACAAATTGGGGAATTTACCAGATCAGATGCAGAGATTGTGACAACATTTATATAGAAAAAAAATTGAAAAGCAGGGTGAAAGAACATCTTAGAAATGTCAAAAATGGGAAAATCAGCAGTAGCTGCTCATGCTTGGTCTGAAAAAAATCTAATTGATATAAGAGCTAGTTTAATAAAACGAATAGGAACATCAAAAGAGCTCACAGTTTGGGAAAAAATCCACATTCAAAAAATCAAGAAAGAAAAATTTATGATTTTGAAATTCCCAGGGAATTTGATTTAATTCAGAGGTTCATCGGTCCACCAACAGGTGGAGTAAAAAGCAGTTCTCCTGAATGACATAACATGGTTGAGATATTACTTAAGAATAAACTGCCTAAGTTTTGAAATCAGTATAATTAGAAGATTGGATATGAGGTGAGATATGTAGAATTTAAATTTTGTAATTGTATATTTAATAATTGTTATATGATAATAACTAAATCCATCATAATTATGAACTGTACCTGACAATGGAAACCTTGGAGGAAGAAAGAGATGGAGACAGTGTGTAATTTTGACACTGCATTGACCCTTGAAGTTGCATTATAAGGGGAATATTCATGATATCTAATGACAATGAAAGTGGCATGACTCATGAAATGCCTCCAAGGTAATATTGTCTGACATCACTGTTAGATTAGCAAATATTTTTTAGTGTAATAGTTGAATGCAGGCTTTTTAGTGTAACTCTTGAACCACAGGGTCAGCATTAATTAAAGTGTTTCCATCCTGTCTCTTTCCTAAGACTAGTGCACATTCATCTTCACCAATAATAATTTTATCTGGTACTGCATATTTATAAACAGCTGTCTGTTATATATTGCAGTATTCATTACTATAATTTTTTAATAATATCTGTATTATAATTTTCCTTTGTTATGCAGTTCCTTTTGTGTTGTGTGGTAGCTTAATTGAAATACATGTTAATTTTTAACAGCAAGATAAAAATTATTTATTTGTATATTATTCCGTATCTAGAAGTTCCTGGGTGCAAATGAGTTGTTTAAAATGAAAATACATATGAATATCTTGATTTTCTATGTATTTCCAAGTATACAGTGGATTGTGCTCAATGAAGATGGTTAATGCAATTAAAATGTCCTCTTGTACACTATAGTAAATAAACTAAGAACAGTCTTATGTTCTTTCTCTCAGGTGTAACATTGAAAACTATTCAAATGTTTTATTTTAGAAAGAAAAATTATGTTTGAACTGGAAGTCAAACCCTGAATCTCTGACTCTTATTTGTCAGTGAGGTGACTGTCATGTCATTCGAACTTCCAATAGGAATTCATAGTTAAATATTGGAAATAACATTATGAGGTTCTTAATTCATAAATTAAGAGTCATTTTTTACATCTTACCTCGTATTTTATGTTTTCTTAAACACGGGAACTGCAGTTTTCAAAGGACACATCCCCCCTTTCGTTTATAACTGACATTATGACTACCAGATTTTCTTTGGAATCTCCATCTATAACGTTGTCATCTGATGTTCATTTGATGAACTTCGAGATCAGGTCCTGTTCATCAGGAATTTTGAAATTCATGGATTTAAATTTGTTCTTCTAAATATATATCTTCTCCCAAAGTGCCGCATGCAAATACATTAGTCTCTACTCAAATTACTTCCAATCACTGGTGAGCTGACTCACCGTGAGCAAGTGCAAGATCGAATTAGCTACCCACTAACTGGTCATGCATGAAAGTCGTCATTTTCGTAATATTGGCAAGAAATTATCCAGAATTCTCAGTGATAAAACCACTTCCGTTATTTTCGTCTGCTATAGAGGAATGCATTTACGCTTGCATCCCGCAAATAATACCGTATACAACGACATCTGCGTCGCGCAATATTACGCCGATTCTCCTGTTCTACCAGTTGAATTCTTTGGTAGACTCTATCAAATTCCTCTTCTCCACGTATACCGAAAACATGATCGAAGTCTTCAAGGTCTGACATCTTGGATAAAGCAGCAAGGTATGCGGCAAGGTTTCAAACTATATTGGTTCCCTTCGGGATTCTCACAATAAGTTTCTATCTTAAGTTACCTTGTCAGGTAACTTACAAATTTCAACAATTATCATCGCATGAATAGATTTTTGAGTAAGCAAAATCGTATTAGGATAAAACTTTCTCAGCAGAGAACGCCTTTTGCGGTCTAATGCATTCAAAGATTCGACCCTAAAGGTTTTTCCAAATGTTTTATAAGTTTGGCCTCTTTTCAATTTTATGACTCTCCAACAAACTATGTGCTGCAATAGCTCATTTTTCAATTTCACCTTTTTAATATTTCTAAAGTTCCAATAGGAACATCAAATTTCTTTCCACATATACAATTCTCCTTTCATCCAAAGGCCAATACCCATTGATGTCAACAACGCCATATGACGACTTCCATTCAAAGTATTTTTATTGAGAATTTAAACATTACTAAAAGTGGTAGAGCTTAATATTTTGATGTTATGTTTTAAATTAACACTTTCCACAGTTGGATATAGTTTTATTTAAAAAAAAAACTACACTCAAACCCCGGATCTCTGACTCTGCATGTCAGTGTGATAATGGTTACATCATTTGAACTTTGGATACGAATGCCAAATATCTTTCCACTTATACAATTCTCCTTCCATTAAATTAAAAAAAAATTATAATATAACATAAAAATATTCAAATGTTTTTTTAAATTTTAATTGGATATAATTCCACAGAACTTAAATACTGTCTTCATTTGTTTGTTTTGTAACACATTAACTTTTTCAACACTTAGATCTATTTCAAATTAAATTGAGCATAAAAGCCATGCTAAACTCACGATGGGTGTCATTGTACATACAATCACAATATCTGGATTTGGGTCTACCTCTTTCCCAGTGCTTTAGTTAGGGGGTACAGGATCCCCCAAATATTTTGAATGGATTTTTTTTAAGTCTATTTCCTTATAATTTACTTTAACAATGTTGCCAGAACTATCTGTATGTAGTGAACTTTTATAGGAAAAAATCACTGTGAGGTTTAATTTAAGATTAAATTAAAATGCCTCATACCTCCCCTCATATCCACTCTTCTAATTATACCGTGGTTTCAAAGCATTGGTAGCTTCATGTTCAGTCATTTTTTGTTGACTGATGTTATACGTCGATCAGAAGAACTACTTCTTTCTTCCCTCTGTTGGTGGACCGATAAACCTTTGGATCCAATCAGAATCTGCAGGAATTTCAAAAGAAAACTTACGAACTTAGAAATTCCCACAGATTTTTTATACCCCAACATACAGATACTATTTCAGAGTTTTATTTTTATTAACACTTTCGAATCCTGGATAGAAATTTAATTTAAGAAAGAAAAATTAACGCTTGAACTGGGACTTGAACCCTGAATCTCTAATTCTCTATATCAGTATCATTTCAATTACAACCATCCGAGGACCGATAAGAATGCCAACATTTCTTTCTACTAGTACAATTCTTGTTTGTCCAAAGGCTAACAGCTAGCTCAAAAGTAATGTATAAATTCTCAGTAAAAATACTTCTAAATAGAAGACGTCAGTTGGCATGTTGGTAATGACAGTTATCGGCCTTTGGACGAATGAGAATTGTATAAGTAGAAAGAAATGTTGACATTCTTATTGGTGCTCGGTGTGTAATTGGAATCATACTGATGTAAAGAATCAGAGATCTAGATTGCAAGTCAAAGTTTGAGTGTTAATTTTTTTTTCTTAAATTAAATACATACTAGTTTATTATCTATAAATTTCAAATTATAAACAGCTTGTGGAATTCATAACTGGCCTCAAGATTTATGTATAGTCATGGAAGTATTTTCTGGGTTCGGTCTCTATGAACACTATTTTCCAATGTTTTTATTATCCATTTCATACATCTCAATGATGGATAAATTATATTTGAAGAGAAAAATTATACACTCAGACTGGGGCTTAAACCTAGGCTTTTTGCACTCTAGGTGAATGCTCTACCGAGTGAGCTATCTGAGCAAGCTCCAATCTAATAATAATAATAATAATAATAATAATGATTTTTTTAGCTGGCAGAGTTAAGGCCATAAGGCCTAATCTAAATGCATAGAGTGCAGAAGATCCTGGGTTCGAGCCCCAGTCTGAGCATATAATTTTTTTCTTCAAATACTATTTTCCAAACTGAGTTTCAAGTAAAGAATCAAGTGGTTAATCTGAATCTACATGATAAGTATAGAAAGAGTATATGTAATTTAACAATATTGAAAAAAAGTATAAACGTACATAACAAATCATTACAAAAGCAGTGACATTAAGTAATTGAATAAATAATCATACTATCCTTGAATAGTCTCAAAATAATAAGGCAAATAAACAAAAATAGCAATTTAGGATTCAACCATTTTGCTCACAAAGAGGCAGTATTCAATAGTTTGGCACATAGATTGGTAAATACACCTATGAGCAAAAAAAAATATGAAAAAGAACACATAATTAATGTTGCAATAGGTAACAGTTATGAAGAAAATATGGTACACAAGAAAATAAATTCAAAAGACAAAAATTAATAAATGAAAGCACACTTATAAAAGAAACAGAAAAAATAAAATTCAAGAAATTCACTTATCATCCATTGAAACACCATAAATTTCAAAAAACCTTCAAAAAGTTTAATATAAGATTAACACCAAAGAATGAATACAGCTTTAATAGGATAATTAAAACCAATAAAAATGAAAAAATTGAAAACGAAAACAAATCAGGAATTTATAAGATCAAATGCAGTGATTGTGACAAAATTTATATTGGAAAAACGAAAAGAAATTTGAAAACAAGGGTGAAAGAACATCTTAGAAACATCAAAAATGGAGAAGTGGAAAAATCAGCAGTAGCTGCTCATGTTTGGTCCGAAAAACATTTAATTGAATCAAAAGCCAGTCTAATTAAACAAATAGACAAACAAAAGGAACTCACGGTTTGGGAAAAGATCCACATTCAGAAAAACAAAAGAAAACTTATGAACTTCGAAATTCCCGCAAATTTTGACCTGATCCAGAGGTTCATCGGTCCACCAACAGAGGGAAGAAGAATAGTTTCTTCCGATCGACATAACACCAGTCTATTTAATACACAAGTGATCTTCTTGGTGATATAATATTAAAATATATATGTAGTCAATATGCCCATTTCACCAATTAATGTTTTAAAATGGTCAACAAGTTTCTACAGCCAAGCTGTCATTCTCAAGACCAGATATCTGGTCTTGAGAATGACAGCTTGGCTGTAGAAACTTGTTGACCATTTTAAAACATTAATTGGTGAAATGGGCATATTGACTACATATATATTTTAATAACACCAGTCGACAACAAAGTTCTGATGATGAGACAGTTATAGTCTCGAAATCGCGATCAACTTAGAAAATATATATGAGGAGAGGTAAGAAACATTTAATTTCACCAGAAAATAGCAATACAAATATAGTTACACACTCATACCCATGCATTCCAATGTAATTTTTTTTATACTGATATACAGAATCAGAGATCCTGGGTTTCAAGTCTCGCTTTGAACATTAATTTTTCTTTCTTAAATTAAAATATCATTCTTCTTCACAGCAATGTTTCTTAGAAAATAAATTACAATAAAAATGATGCTACATATAGGTCTCAGGAGTCAGCTGATCCCCAAGATACCCTATTCCAACCAAATTGAACTAAAGACTGTTATGGTATTTGGATTTTGAATCCACATATAGGGTTTTATGCACATCCATATTCACAAGGGTGACATAATAATCAGGGAGAAGGAGATAGAAAAATGATAAAGGGCAGGGATCAAGACATGGAGAAATGGAGCTATCCATCCATCCATAGTAATTCTGCCCGAGGGCAGGTCTTTCACTGAAATCATATCATTTTCATGCTATGCTTTGTAGCTTTACTAGGGAATTGTAGGTGTGGTAGCTTCCCGTTGCTTTCCACACTGGTGAAGGATGATGATGATGATGGCCATATGATTTCGGGGACCATTCGGGCCTTAAAGTTTTCCTAACATTTGTCTTACAGGTGAGGAAAAACCCCGATAAAAACCTCACTCAGAAAAACTGCCCCGACCGGGGATCGAACCCGGGCCTGCTGTGTGACAAGGCACCATGCTACCTCGAGACCACAGCGGTGGACAATGGAGCTATAATGAGTAGTAAATAAAGAACATTCACAACATCACATATGTGCACAAATCACCTACTTTATTGAAGTTTCTGTAGAGGCATGTCCCCCCAAATATATATATTTCTTCCAATTTTTTTGCAGTTGGTTTACAAAAAAAAACTTGATGGGCTGCTCTTTTGTTTCCATTTTGTCCATAATATGAATATATAATAGAACTCTATTAAAAAAATATAGAGGCACGTAATTTAGATGAAAGAATGGAGATGGCATAATACCGTATATTATCAAAATTTAAATCAACTTTGAGGATTGAGTGAATAATGTGAGTTACGTTTCACATAAAGGGTACAGGGAAAGAACTAGGTTAATCGCCATTTTGTTGAAATGGAGTTTGAAGTGTCGTCAGATTCACCATGGAAAGCACTACCATTTAGAAGTATGAAATAGTAAAAGATACAGTTTAGTCATGGGTTATTTTCCTCCAAAGTGTGCTAAAGCACACAGTTAAGAAAGTCTGGATGTTGTACAACTAAAAGTAGCCTAAGTTTTATAGGTTCCAAGGAAAAAGTGACTTAACTGGTTTTTTCCCTATACCCCTCGTATGAGGCATTTATGTAGCTTATAAACTAATTTACATTCTCATAATACAAACCTCATAATTTCGGTTCCCCAATCAAAAATTGACAAAAATATTTTCATTAAGTTTTCTTAAATCTCTATACATAATTTGAATTTGTGTTTCAATTTACTGATGTTAACTTTTCATGCAAATTTGTAATGTTCTTTGTTATTTTCTCAATCTTTCTTCCTGATTTATCGGAAATAGTGAATTCAGTTTTATTAAGAAGACAAAAGCTGTAACCATCTTCATAAATAGTGGATAGTTGTTAGACTTAGCAATTCAGAAGTATCATTGTGTGACAATGTCCAGTGTAGTTATTGAAAGATTTGTAGAGAAGAGGTTTGTAATCTCTTGTAAGATTGTTTCAGATAACCAAATACATTAATTACAATTGTCTGAATTTAACATATTTTAGAAAACCCTAGCCCTGTATCCTGTAATTAGTATTCTGCGCCACTTTAGCGTAAAAGGTTAATAAATTAAAATAAATTGTGTGGAGTATATATAATTATGTTAATTATAGTATTCATTGTATTTTCATGAAAATTAACTTGTTAATGTAATTTGACCATGTTTTAATTAATATGTTGAATGATGTATTCCAGGGCATTATTACTTTAAAATCTTTGATTTAAATAAACTTTTGGAATGAAATAGTGACAGTTATAGTCCCAATTAACATTATTATTGTTCCCTTATGTTTTGTATAAACAAGAGATATTTTGTCATCATTAGCACTTTTTCATCTAGTATTGTGTCCCAGTCTGGGAGCTGAATAATAATAATATTAATGTTACCTGTGACAGCAACTTTTATAGTTCAGAAAACCAATCTTTTTATTTAACATTACACAATTACATCTTTCATTACACATTTTGATTTCTTAATAATGTGATGTTTAAATCAAGATGATCATATAAAAGTGATTTTGACATTTTTTTCTTAGATGAGTTTAAATCAAGTCAAGTATGTAATGTACTGCTACAATACAATTTGCAAAACTTAAGGTGTAATTATTTCCTTTCAATACTGAGCATAAGTTATCTCAAACTTAAGTTTAATTGCAAGAGCTTTAAGTTCTTATTTCAAAGAAATAATAATGATGACTTAATAGGGGAACAATGATCAATGATATCAATATTTTATCATATTTATACATGATTGTGTAATAATTATTGTATAAAAGATTTTTGTAAATGATTTGATTTCTGAATACACACTTCCTGTTAAATATCATCTTGAAATTGCAAAAAATTCACATCAAAATTATTCAAAGTTTTTATTTAATAATATTATTATTATTATTATTATAAATGGTTATTGTACTTGATTAATTTAGGGACTTACAACTGTCACTGGGTAAGTATAAAAAAAAGATGTCAATTAAAAAATTGGGAAAAACATGAAAAATTATACCTCTATTTCCTGTTCATGCTCGAGGGATTGGCCTGAGATGAGGGAATTAGGAGGGAGGGCAGGTAAGTCAAAATCAGGACTATTGTTAACGTGTATTGATTTTTTTTCAACTTAATGGGAAGTAACACTATGAGGTATTAATAATTAAATATTAAAACTGACAAAACAATGATCATGAAAATACTGACAATGGAATAATTTTGAAATCAGTCTAAAAAGTATGAGATGAGTTGATATATTTTTAATATTAATTATATTTTTATTATATTCCATGGGAATACCAATTCTATCAGTTAATTTAATTGCATATCTAGAAAGTGTAATATATTATTTTAAGATTAATATATATAAATTATGAAATTATTTACCTATTTTAAGATATTTAATAAAAAATGTGGCATCTGATAATATGATACAGTAATGACTAGTGCTCGGAAGTTGAGGAAAAATCTTTTTTTTATTTTATGTCTGAAGACAAGGCCAAACCAAATGTAATATATATATATATATATATATATATACAATTTGAGACATTTAAGCCCGGTAAAGGGTGGGTTTTATTTGTCATGTTTGTCCTTTTTACAACTTTTATGGCTTATTGGTCTTTTTTTAGCCCTTTGTTTTTTAAATCTTAACAGCTTTTTTTTTGCAACTTTACCTTATTTTGACTACATTTGTATAATTCAAGAATCTGCAGAGTTTAATCTCAATTCAATTTCTTTTAAAAACATTATCTGGTTATATTTTCTAAAGACTTCATATTCCAAACACTTTTGTTCTGCAAAAAACTATTTAGCCCTCACAAAATATCCCATTATTTTTAACCAGCCTACTGACTGCCTGATCTATTGTATTTCAACTTCAAATTTTCTAAGAAGTTGCCACTTTCTGAAAATTACTTCGAACAGAGAGTGAAGGCAGTGAGGTTGTCTTCATTCACTTGTTAGCAACTGCAACACTTTTTACGTCCTTTTTCCAGTTTTTAGGTCTTTTGTAGGATATCTTTAGGTCTTTTTAATGGTCTTTTGTAGATCCTCAACTTCCAAGCTGTAGTAATGACATTTGAGAACACAACTGCTAAATCTGAAGTAGCTAATGATCAAATTTTAAATAAATGGTTTTCAACCTATGCACCATATTGCCCTGGAGTGTTTTGAAAAGATGCCTTGAGCACCATAGGATCTTTTCATATTTATCACAGATTTCATACTTGATATTGTGTCTGATGTGAATGCTACTTTGGTCTTATTATGTGTTAATTCTTTTGTTTTAATTTTAGTTTCACTGCACAACATTTTTCTTAAGGATATTGAATAAACTGTGCAGAATGCAAATGACCCTTTTTTGGATAAAACTAATGATTTTTTAAAATGTTAGCTAGAAAATACAGTATTATATTAGCTATTTTCTTTTTTTTTTTGTGTACAACTACTCATAACAATTTTCAAAATTGACTTCCTGAATATTTTTATCTTGTACTTAAATTGTTCATTTGCATTAAAAATACATTAAAGTTACATTTTAAAAGCCTTTCCAAAGTCTCCTACTAAAAACAAAACTCCAACGCATCGCCAAAGTTTAACCAGATATCCCATAGTGGAGCCATGGAAATAGTTAGTGGATATGAGAGACAAAGAATCAAATAGGTTGAAAACCATTGCTCTGAACGAAATTCCTTTTCATCTTTTAACAGAATTAAATTGTATTATTTTTTAATATTATGTGATCAACATTAATAAATTATTTGTTACAGAAACATTGCCCATATTAGTTGTGTTTTCTATACCATATTCTCCTTGAATACGAAGGCCTATTGAAATGTTAATGGTTTTAAATGTTTGCTATGAACTATGGTTTTTATGTTACATGTTTATCATTGTTCTTCAATTTTAATTAGTAATTATTTACAGAATTTGTTTCTGTCCATTACTTGAATTCTATGGATCAGATGGCAGTGCATTTAAGGAGTGGAGATGGCTTGAGTTTGTTCCTGAGCAGCAAAGTTTGGAGGTTTTTCTTCACTTCTTTGTGTCAAATTTGATCTTGGGGCCTACTCAGCCTCTTATATAATTATTACTGAAAACTTTTCTGGGGAAGCCCTGCTTGCTCTTCATGCTGTTGCCTATGACCTGGGGTTCCTTGACTTGTTAGTGGGATATTTAACCTATGATTTGAGTTCTCCCAGTTCCAGTGCATCTTTGTTTCTTTTATGATCGCTATAAATAGGCCTATATCATATTATCCCTTGAATATATTCCACTAGTTGTAATTGATTTCTTTCCACAAATATTTCTCAAGTTTTGTTATATACTGCTAAATATTTTTTTTATTCTATTTTATCTGAAAAATTTTTGTTTCAAGTTTCTAAAATATATTAGTATTAAATATATAAATGGTTAACAATTCAGTAAAATAGCTCATGGACATGGAATTTTCTTCGCTGTTGGTGTTATGCAACCTTTTTGAAAATATGAAGGACAAAACAAAAATTATGTATTTATCTAATAAAATAGTGACTTTTACATAGTAACTCATATTGAACTGAATTGGTCAGATTCAGTTCCATATAGCAACTAGACGTCCACACTGATTTCATAGGTACACCCAGACAGTATTTAAAAATTACTAAGGTAAAGAAAAATTGATACCATTACAGCCCTTACGAAGCCTGATTCCACAATAATTATATTCATCATCATCATCATGGTAGGCTCTTGGCCTGTTCCCCCTCTCAGAATTCATCTTCCCATCATCTTCTAGGATGTCCCACATCTCTATAGCCTTGAGGCTGGTACAACAGTGCTTGTTTTGTTGGCTAGAAGAGTCCATTCTTAAAATATGTTCATGCCAGTTTTGTTTATAGCTTTGTATTTTTTCATTTAGATTAAAAATTTTGAGTTCTAGCCTTATTGTTTCATAGGAATATGGTCTTTTAGAGTATATCCAGCAACGTATCTGAGGAACTTCATCTCTGATGTTTCTAGTAATCTTCTGTCTGATCTATTCATGGCCAATTTTCTGATCCACATGTCACAATGGGAACTGCCATTACTTTATAAAACTTTAGCATTGTTTCTTTTGTTGTTTTTGTTTGTAGTGTTCTTTTAATAGCCCACATATACTTCAAAATTTTATAATTTTTTTCCTGTATATAATTTTCCCAATTGTAAAGATATGTGACAACCTAAATATTTAAAACTCTGTACTTGTTCGATAATGTCATCGTTCAAAACTATTTAATATATATATATATATATTTACTTACTTACTACTCCTGGCACTATCGAACCCATAGGTTCATGGCCGCACGGACATAAGCTCTCCATACATCCCTATCCTGAGCTAATGCTTTCCAATCATTCCCTGTATAATCTACTTCCCACCTCATTCTTGGTCTACCAACTGGGCGTTTTCCCTCTGGCTTTCCTACAAGAAGCTTCCATGCAAGTCTTTCATTCCCCATACGTGAAACATGTCCTGCCCATCGCAGTCTATGAGACTTAATTGTTCTTATTATATCTGGCTTCCTATAAAGACCATGTAGTTCAATGTTAAGTAGTCTTCTCCATTCACCTGTCTGTTCATCTCTCTTTGGTCCAAAAATTTTCCTAAGTACTTTATTCTCAAATACTTGTAATCTCCTTTCCTTCCTTAAAGTAAGAGTCCATGTTTCGCACCCATATAATATAACTGGTAGAATAATAGTTTTATATATTTTCAGTTTAACTTTTTTTGAAAGGAGTTGGGACATCAAGAGTCTCTGCAATGCATAATAGCATGCATTTCCAGAATTGAGCCTATATTTAATTTCTTTGTGCATCTCATTCCTATTTATATATATATATATATATATATATATATTTATATTATAATTATATTAGATTAATAATATATTCTCCTTGAATTTATTAAGATGAGCATCAAGCACATGGACCTTCAGCAACATTCTGCAGCCGATTGCACTGTAGTTCTTCACTAAGTTCTGGACCAGTTGCTCATAGATTTCGGCCTTGTTATTGCCCAGATAGCCTCGAACAACTGCAATGAAACTGATCCAAACAGCTTTCTCCTTCTCATCAAGCTTCTGTGGAAATTCATTGCATTGTAGGATCTTCTTTATTTGTGGTCCCACAAAAACACCTGCTTTGAGCTTTGCCTCGGACAAATTAGGGAAGAAGTCTTGAAGATATATGAAAGCTGCTGATCTTTTTCCAGGGCTCCTACATGTTGCTTCATAAGTCCCAGCTTTATATGCAGTGGAGGCTTGAGCACCTTCTTGCTTTCTACCAGTGACTTCCACTTAACATTATGTATCCCCATAGAGAACTCAGTCCGCTGAGACCAAATTTGCTTGTTGTAGTGCACCTCGGTGTCTCTGCTTTTCCAAAGACAATGATAGCAGGGAAACTTGGTAAAACCACCTTGGAGCCTCATTAGAAACCCGGTCATCTTGAAGTCACCAATAACTTCAAATCCATACTCATAATATTTTAAGGATTCTAGCAAGATCTTAATACTGCTGTTTACAGTATTCGTAGACAAAATGAGGTGTCCAGGGTTTGTCCTGATCCCCAACAGGCATGCCAAATATGCTTTGTAGGCCTCACGCATTTTAGAAGATGCTTGTACCGAGTACTTTGTTGCTCTTGTATTAATAAACTTGTCGTAGACATAACAAAAAGCATCTACCGGATGCTTGCAACCTCTTGATACCATCATTGGGACGTCTGTTATTATTTCTACTCTTTTAACTATAGATACAAAAAACTAAACCAGTTACAGCAACATTTTCACCACAAGAAGCACTCGCATACTGTTGTTGAAAGAAAATTAAAATGAGGTAGAAAAACAAAGTTTATGGAACATAATAGCTATTTTCCACACTTTTGGGGGCATAAACACTGAAATAACACTTTAAACACAAGGACAAACAGAAGTTAAAATTTGTTAAATAGCGTAAACTATCTATCTATAATGGTGTAGCCCATTGTTGAGCCATAGCCTCTCCTTTGTAAGGAGTTACTAGACCAAGTTAATTTTTTAGTTACCTTATTTGCTCGTAGATGTCATGAATGGCATGCAATCAACACATCGACCTAATGAGACATGATTCCACAATAAGATTCTGATTAAGTAGTTTCATTTGGCAATAACTTTGTATCCTGCTTATTCCTTTTTATATTTTGTCTTTTTCATTAATATCAATTCCTTAAAAGTTAAAAAAAAACACAACTCACTATTGAACATGTAAGTTCATGGTCATGTGGACATAAGTTCTCCATACACCCCTATCATGAGCTTATATTTTCCAATCATCCCCTGTATAATTTACTTCCCTCAATTCATGGTTAAAGTTATTCACTCACCTCATTCTTCGGTTATCAACTGGGCGATATCCCTCTGGTTTTCCTACAAAAAGTTTCCATGCCCCTCTTTCAATCCCGATTTGTGTCACATGTCTGCCTATTGCAGTCTATGAGACTAAAATATATATATGGGCAAAAATTGTAATAGAAGGTAATGATAGCATCTGTTTAAGGGTTAAAATTTAAATAAGTTATTTTTTATTTGGAATTGTTGATAAATAAATATATATTTATTGTTAATTTGCAAACAATAGCTATAGAATCTGTGTAAATCCAAATTTGTATTCTTAAATAACTACATACCGGTACCATAAATAAATATAAATTGCCTTTATTCCTGTATTTTACGAAATAAGTTTATTGCAGTATCATAGTCTAAAAATTGAACTTTGCAGATTTTTATATATAAATGTACTTTTTTTTACAAAAAATGAGATGGGGCCTAATTGTGAAATTGTACAAATTGTAGAATTATACTATTGATGAAAAATAATATAACGTCTGTATTATTCTGATTAAATCTCCATCTCTGTGCCAATCCCTTCCTTATTATTCTCAGTCACAAAAAAAAAATTGTAAATATGATGCAAATATTCTTAAAAGTAATTAATTTAAAATATTTAGGAATATAGATTACTATTTAAAGGGTGTAAGCATGTACATTATTGTTTTGTTTTAAATGCTGAAACTTCATTTCATTGATGGTAAAAATACTAACACTTTATTTATGAAGCATAGGTTCTAAAATAATATGTACGTCTTTATTTTGGGTTAATATAACTTGCCCAATTTACTGTAGTTGTAAGATTATATATAATACTGATAGTGTATGTGTTGGGTAAGAAAGTACACTTGTGGTGGAGAGTATTCTTTTGAAAAATTTTAATGTGCAGTGTAATACAAATAACAGTAGAATTTCTCATTGTATGAAATAACTATGAGATTCATATCATTGAAAATTTCAAAAGTAAAAATAGACTCTAAGTAAATCAAAAGTACAGTACTGAAATTTAAAAAAACAGGTGAAATTAAATTATGTTTATTTTTTCACAGAATAAAATCACTAAAAACATGATATTTAATATTTTGTAATTCTTCTGTGCTTTGTCTCAGGGAGTTAGGGAATTTAGATACAATGTGAATGTCTAGATATTGTTTGCCTACATATGATACAACTCAACTTCTCAAAATTTATCTGAAGTAACACTATGGGGTAATTTATCAATAAATTGAATCCGTAATTTATACGTCACCTCATTGTTTTCTCACCTGGAACATATTTCAGCGGACATCTCTGCCATTCTCAGCCATAAACCAATTGCTGTGTTAAGGTTGAAAGTCATATATTCTCTTCCTCTGGTAATGGAAAAATGATTCTTACAATTAAATCCTTTTTCCCAGTTGGCTACTGTGGTCTAGTGGCAAGTTCCTTGCCACTCTCTAGTCCCGAGGGCCATGAGTTCAAACTCAGCCAGGGTCAATGGATTTATAAAATGGAAAAATCCAAGGACAAGTCTTCTAGAGAGACTTTAAACCATGGATCCTGAGTATGAAGATTTTCAGCCTCAAGCCTGAAAAAAGAGGCTGCTGAGCAAAATTTAACCGACTTTCCTCCATCCAAATAATACCTTAATTGCTTTCTAGATGTTCATTGAGGCAACTCATAACATATGTAGGAAATAAACATAACTAAATCATATGATCAAGAAACCCCAAAGAAGAAAGTGAGGGTCTGACTTAGGCTGTAAGAACCATAGGAAGTAAGGAATTACAACATTCATTATTTTGTCTCTGTGGAAAGCAATGGGAAGCTACCACACCTATAATTCCCTAAGTAAAGCTGCAAGCATAGCATGAAAATGCTATGGATGGAGAAAAATGGAGACCTCACTGATAATGGACAGATGAACCACATAAATCCTTTTCCCTGGAATTTCAAAATTCATTATTATGTCTCTATTTTTCTAGGAAGATAGAAGACAAATAAAGACAGAGATACATATAACTAAAACATGGGAGTAGGCCCTACAGAGGTGACGAGGTCTATTTGTAACAGTTGATATAAAGCTCTACATGATTTCATGATTATGTTTTTTTTTTAAATCTGCATTTAATTTGACTATGTTGATATTGCCTCTAAAACTGTTCTTAGGGCAACCATCTAATGAGATAAATTTGTGGTCATCAACTGTCATTACAAATATTACTATATGGACTGTGAAATCACAACAAAATAAACATTTTTATTTGCAAATGTGTGGAATTTTAAATATATTTTTATATCAAATAATGGATGTTTGGAGAGTTGAAAAACACCCTTCAGAGAATATAAGTGCATTGGCATATATGATCATAATATTTATTTCTTTTGGTAGGAAATTTTCGGCTTTGTAATTTACTGTACACAGAAGAATTAAATTAATTTTTAATACCTCACCTCATATCCTTTATTCTTCTAGACTGCAGTTTCAGAACTATATCTTCATCAGTAGTCTCTCGTTGACTAGTGTTATTTTGCTTCTTGATTTTCTTCAGAAGAAAACCGCCAAGAAATGACATAACACCGGTCGACGAGAGACTAATGATGATGGAGATATAGCTCTGAAACTGCAGTCTATACAGGATATGAGATGAGGTATAAAGAAAATATATTAATTTAATTCTTAAATTAAAACTCATAGTGATTTTTTTCTGTGAAAGTTAAATACTGTAAACAGGTTTGTTCAAGATTTCTCCTAAGGCAGTCAAAATATTAATTTTAAGGGCTAATGATAACACAAATAATTTTAAAATATTTATTCTCTTCCTGCCAAGGATTAACCTTTGGCTGTTCATCTACAGTCAGATAATCTCAATACTGTTTGAATATAAAATACTTGTTCAAAAACATAACTCGTAAGATAAATAATCTTGTTGATTTAATATAAAACCAAAAGTATTTGGTTCTTGCTTTTATCTCTCTTGGGCATTCAAAAGGATACTTTTACTTTGGAATAGTAGAGAGCGAATGATTTCATTATCAAGTGCTCAACATTAGATACCAACCAACTTTGGAATAGTATGGTTATTACAGTAATCTAGCTCATAGGAACATTAGAATGATTTCCTCTCCTCATTTCTTACATAAAATATTATTTTAACATATTTTACCAGCCATAACTATCTAATTTTAATGTTTATATATGAGAGGTTCTACTGTATAATTGCAAGAATAAATTGTAGTTTATATGCAGAATTTAAAATTGTCCTGTTCAGAGCAATGCAGAGCTTCTCATTTATGGATTTCTAAAACTAAAAGTATTTTATAAAATACATTGTTAATTTGACTTGAAACATAATTGGAAAGTATATATTAAAATGCGAGGTTGGGAAGTGGTTTTTACAGAATTGAGGAAAATGTTTAAAAACCGAGCAATAGCAAGGTTTTTAATTTCCGAATTTCTGTAAAACACTTCACAAATGTACGTTGTACATTATTTTTTTGATGGTGTTTTTAAAATAATAAATAATAGTAAAATAGTAACATCTTTGTTGGAAATATTTTCGTTCATTACAAACAATTGACTAACTTAACAGTGTGGGCAAGGTTTAATTGAAACAACAGGAGGCTGTGAGACCAATTTAGTGATAAAATGGCAGCAAGTACATATTTATTGTTTTATATTGTTTCAAATAAAGTTAAGTTCATTTAAAATGCAGTGATTTGTTTCATATAATGTATATTAACACTACCTTTTGGATATTTTTTGTATATACATTGTATGTAGTATATATAGAGGGCAGTGGTTTTACTTCCCACACGCATGTTTGTAATATGCAATATTGCAGTATAGTTATTTAGGTTGGCAACCCCAAAATGTAGGAAGTTGAACTTTCAATCATGGTCGCCATTGTTGTAAGTACAACAAAACGCACTATCGTGCAAAAAATAATATTTTTATGAGCCAAATATTATTATAAAATTAATTATTATCTTCAATATTATATCATTATTGTTATTATCATTATTATTCTCATTAATATAATTTTTTATTAGAATTGCTTAAAAATATTTTTATAACACTAAATTCAAGCCACTGTTTTTTTTTATCTGCAAAGAATAAAAAATAATTTGAAATAGTGAGGATGAGATCTTTCAGTCAGTATTGGATAAAAATCATAGGTATAAGATATGAGATAGTAAAATTGTACAAAATTTTCCTCATGCAGATGTTTAATATGTCTCATTTCTATTATGCTGACATGCTAGTTAGAGCCTAACAAGGAAACTACAATGTGTGCATATAACTATTTATTTTGTAATGCCAGTAAATTTGACCAAATCACCTTTGGATTTTTAAATTGGCAGAAAATTGTTATGCATAGAAATATCTTCACTTTCTTTATCATCCAAATTTCTTGCCCCAAGTTATTTTTATTTTCAATTCCAATACCTTTTTAGTCACATCATAACAAACCCCTATTCATGCTATATAATGGCACTTACAATTCTACTTCATTATACTCTGCTCATCTTTCACCATAGCTGTTGCTGAACATATGCAGCCAGTCGATTGCAGAAACAAAGTTTAAACAATGACCGTGATTTCATAAATTTTATTGTTTCCTGTAATAACTAGAAAAATATAACAATATCTACAGCACCCAAAAGTTGAAAGAGGAATTATACCTCTGATATGTGGGAAAAATTCTTCGAGACTTGGTGAATGGCCACTTCCTGCCCAGTGACAGATGCATGCTAAGTATGCTGAATGTTTAGTAGCACCTTCTTTGTAGCTCTCTATATATAAAAAAAATCTCCTTTAATAGTTTTATTGTAGTATCTCTAATATTATTATGCAGAATAAGATTGAATTTTAACTTCCCCATATAAACTATTGATGAAAATATTATTTTTGAAGGACTATTATACTGAATCTGCTAGAGAAGCTACATCATAAACTGAATAAAGTATCCTGAAAATTTCATAGTCATATCTTAAGTAGTTCCTGAGAAAAAATGTACTGATAGTGCCACTTTTCGGAATTATTTATAAATTAATTTAGTATGAATGGTTTTAGACATGTAAAAATACATACTGGTATATATTTTTAAGATGAAATGTGCCCTTATTTAACATAACAAACTGTAATACTATTAAATAATTAATATCAGAGATTTTTTTTATTACAAGTTACTTTTACCCCTCCCATTCACAACCAACTCCCCTTAAATTTGTAATAGGCATTACTGTAATTATAAATGTTGTGTTATTACTTTGTCTTAAGAGAGAGAACAGAATGTCTGCATTGTCTTCTTCTTCACTTCACGGGCTAGGCAAATTGCATTCTGCCTCTCCATCTTTTCACTGGCCTTCCTACATCCCTTGAACCTCTTGGCTTGTAGTTGAATGTCGCTCTTGGTAGTCTTGATATATTCATTCTTTCCATATGTGTAAACCATTTCTCTCTATATTCTCGGATTTTCTCATCCAATTGATATATATTTAACTCTGTTCTTATATCTTCATTCCTTATCCAATTCAATCTTGTGCAGCCTTTTGTTCTTCTAAGGAAGTTCATTTCTGCACTTTGTATTCTACTTTGCAATTTTTTGGTCATTACACAGGTTTCGCTCCCATAAAGTAATGCAGGAACTGCCAATGTTTTATAAAACTTCAATCTAGTATCTCTTCTTGTTTTATTCTTTAATGTTTTATGTATAGTTCTGCATATCATTTGAAATTTCAACAGTTGCATATGTATGTCTCTTTCAGTTTTTGTGTTTATAGTAAAGTTACAACCCAAATAATTAAAATTTGTTACTTGTTCCAGAGGTTTGTTGTCTATTACGATTTTTGATCTTATATGATCGTTTCCCCAAAATGCCATTATTTTTGTTTTTTCTTTTGATATTTTGAAATTATATTCTTGGCATAACTGATTTAATTGATGTAAAGAGTGCTGCAAATTATTTTCATTTTCTTGAATAATAACCACATCGTCAGCATACATTAAAATGTTTATATTTTAAAACGGTCCATTCTTATACCTATATTAACAATACTTTTCCAATTTTGGATGATGTCATTAATATATAGATTAAAAAGGGTAGGTGATAAACTACACCCTTATCTTTATTAAAATAGCTTCGGTCTTTGATGTGCCTATATTTATTATAATTTGAGACTTTACATACAAACTTTTTATCACATAAATTTTCCAAACTCATCTCTCTCCCAGTGTTCTGCATTGTTCTGTTAGTAATATATGAGTATGATTGCAATGAAAGGGTACAGATTTCTATGACATAATCCCAGAAATTTGGCGTTTGAAGAAAATAAAATCAATTTATAAACTACTCAATAAAATGTTATGCTTTTTATTTTACCTTATTCTGTAATAAAATAATATTTTGATCAAATTTAATGTTTTTTATACTAAATGAGATTTTTAGGTAAGTCAGAGTTAATGCAGGGTTTCCACAAAATAGTGGTTTGATTGTATTGTGTAGCATGCAGTTCCAGATACAAAATAAAATGTAAAAACGTAATGACAGTAAATATGTTAATTTTATGGTAACTGAAAAATGTTTTCAACAAAGTTAAGTCCTATATTTATTTTTTTTGAAACCTTACATTTGAAAAAAATCACATACATGCAGTTATTAGATAATAAAAACTAAACCCTTTACTCGTATTTAGTTCAATGCCACATTGAGGGGATTAGATGAGATGAAACCCTTATTATTGAAGGTCTGTGATATACACAGATGCCAGCTGATCAGGCCATCACAGGATCAGATGAAAAGAAATGGTGTAATGAAATTTATGGCTGAGGAAAATGGGAGAAATCCTGAGAAAAATCTGCCTCAACACCAATTTGTCCACTCATGGAGTGACCTAGACCTGAACTCGGGATCCAGAGGTGAAAGGCGAGTGACTACTTACTTGGTGCATGGAGCTGCCAATTATTAGATAGTACAAGGACTTAAAAATCCATAGTTTAGATTTTGTCACCAAAAATAGTAACTAGAAATTAAGAAAATATTTTTCCTTGATCTCACGCTATAAATCAGAAAAGAACTGCTAGAGACAAAGCAATTGAGAGACTATTACCATTTTTATGGGAAGAATATTTTTTGGAGAAGATGACTCCATTGCTTATTACTAGAGTCCGGAAGTTAGGCACTTAAAAAGTTCAAAATAGGCAGGCAAAAAAGGCACTAAAATCATTAATATAGGCACTCAAAAACTCAAAATAGGCTCTTACAAAAAATGGACTACAATATAAATATTTACAGCCTGATGTAAAGAATATAAACATATGCTGTCGATAGCATACAAAGATATCAGAGATGGTTTTGGAACTTGATTTGCCTTTCACAAAGAGGGTACTCATGTTTTGCCGTGTGTACGTGCTGCGAAACATGGCACTTCTTCGCGCAATTCACTGAAATTTTTACACACTTTGCAAAACAATGTCACTTGAGAATATTTCTGCACCAAATTCTTTTACGAAATTGGTCAGTTTGTCTTTTACTGTTGTCCGTTCTTTAGACATCGTGAAACAACTGTTCTAAAGGTAAAAATATATATATATATAAAACTGCACAACTTTGTCTTTGAAACACCTGTCTGTGAACGAGGACTAGACTGAATTCAGTGTTATCAACAAAAAAATAATAGATATGTGTCATGAAGTTTGTCCATTTCAATTAATTTCATTGAAATACTAGGTCAATTTCGATAAAAATGGCAAATAGGCATTGTAAGCTGAAATAGGCAGTTATTGGCAAAATGAACTTCTATAAGATTCATGATGTGTTCAGGTGAATATTCCATAATTTTATATTAATTTTTAAAATGAACTTCATGGAAAACAACTCTAGGGTTGTCAATATGAACTTATATGAAGTCACTTTTACAATATCTATAATAAATAACTGTAGGCATTTTCTCTAACATCTGGTCTTTACTTATTACATAGACCCACAGTAAATTCCATGCTACTCTTCTTGTAAGGAACAGCACTTCATACAGCTAAAGTCAAGTGACTTACCAAATGATCGACTTACATTAGTCAAAGGATTAGTACAACAATACACCCCAAAATAAAGCATCTTTGTGTTTATGCCTGTATACAGGGACTGTCCTATGTTAACATTATTATACAAGATAAGTGAATGTTAAATGTGTAACATTATTATGAGTTAGTTATTTTGACACACCTCATATTTTTTTGATATTCTGCAGACTATAGTTTCATTGCATCTATGCGACATTGTCAATGCATTCTAACTCATTAGCCTGCAGATAATGATATGATTTTAAACTTTGAAAAATCCCTAACTTTTCCTTAAAATATTCAACCAGATTCCAATCCCAAACTTGAATTTTAATTTTTGGTTGTTATATTTATTTTAATGTTCCAATCCTGGACAAATTAATTTTTTGAAAAGAAAAATTAACGTATGAACTGGTAATCGAACCACAGATCTCTGATTCTGTACATCTGTGAGCAGTCCACTACACCATTCCAAACACTGCACAAATGCTAACAGTTCTTTCCAGAAATAAAAGTCCAGGACTTGAACACGTTAAAATAAATATAATATCAAAATATTAAGCATTACCGCTTAAAAGTATTGTAAAATTCTCATTAAAACACTCTGAAAAGAAGTTGTCTGATGGTGTTGTCGATAGCTCTAGCTATCTGCCTTCGGATGTTAGAGAATTGTTTAAGTAGAAAGAAATGTTAGTGTTTGGAATGGTGTAATGGGCTGCACATCGATGTACAGAATCAGAGGACCGTGGTTTGATTCCCGGTTTAAACGTTAATTTTTCTTTTAAAAACATAAAATTGAATTTTAATCCCTAAGACTTTTTTCTTTTTAAATATCTTAAGATTTGGCTACATTTAACAAAATTGATGAACACTGAGTATGAAACCTGCTTTCAGTTAAGCACCATGACAAAATAGTGGGAAATAAGAATTTTATGGATGGGGCTACATCAATTGTTTATGAAGATTTTTGTTTGAAATTTAATAATGATAAAAAATCAATAGACAATTAGAAATGTATGGCCATGTTAGAAGATAGTCAAGCAGAGATACCTAAAAAGCATTCGAAGGGCTAACCAAAGATAACATGGACACAAGAGATTAGAAGATCAATGGTGAAGAATGGATTAGATAGAAGAAGGAGATTGGGAAAATAGGAATAAATGGAGGAAAAGAATAAAGTGCTATAAGTTTGGATATTGGAAGATTTCATACACTGTAATCCTGTTCAGTAATAAAAAAAAAGTATATGCATGCTAGTATTTTATTAAAGTATTAAAAATATTTATTTTACAAATCTTAAAGCTAAAAAATGCCAAATCTCATTGTTTACATCATGTCTCATAAGAAATACCATATACAGTAGTGATATATATAAAAACTATATAGAATGAATTTGCTCCCTTTTCTGGTCTCCAAGCAATCTGATAATATATCTAGAATTCATCAAGAAGAGAATCAGAAATCACCTGTGCAAGATGCCTTCATGATCTCAGATTATCTCTCCAAAACAAGTATTAGAATATTGGAAATAATTCAATTGTGCTAAGAAAATTTAATCCCCATACCAATGTTTTAAATTTCTTAAACTTTCATTTAAGTACAGTATGACTATTGTAATGTCAATGAGTATGTGCTCATTTTGAGATTAAAATATTATTTGTACTTTCTGTTTACTGCAAATCTCTCCCCCCCACAAAAAACTAGATAATAATAAAATACTATAATAAAAAGTTGAATAGTTTATATGGTTTAGAAAGCACCATGTTCTGTCTCCATCTTTTTACACTTGATGCAGGATAACTGAAAGTTTGGCTGGCCATTAGACTCTTAAGCACTACTCTTTCACATCATCTTTAAACTGAAGCATTCCCCATTCACTAATTACATTTCCATAAACCATCCTCCTGATTTTCTTTCTCTCTCCATTTTATTATTACTACTACACTTCTACCTGCAAACTTCAGTTCTTTATTGAGTGCTGTACACTAATAAGGAATAGCTTAACAGATAATTGACAATGTTTTCTTCAGTTTAATAATATTCTCTTCACTTTGTGACCACTTCCCTGTGACGTTAGAAACTTTCAGATAACCTGCGCTCAGTGTATATTTCTACGATATCACTTATTTCATGCTGTTGTATTCCTTCCTTTCTTTTCCCCCTTATCCTGGCGACCGAGTAAGGGACAGAACTTTGACTATGAAAATCAGTCTGCAATCCAATGTATTTGTTTACCCAATTGTACACTCAAATAGATTTTCCAATCTATACTTAGATATCCAGTTAAATGATAAAATAGTTGTTAGACCCATCTTACTTACACCTAATTTATTATTAAACATGTTAGACTTTAGTGATTCTTAGATTTGCTGACTATTAGACCTACTGATTTAGAAGCGTTAAAACAACTAAAGAGAAAAATTTCTGCCTGAACTGCGATTTGAACCCAAGACATCCAATTTTATGCACTGATGCTCTATCAGTGAAGTACTAAGGAATAAATTTTTCTCTCTAATCCCTGTATTCACATAGTAGTGAAACTTTATTCACAGTACCACTGGGTCGCTTCTAAATCAAGAAGGCATTATGATGGGATTACACTGTACTTTAAGCTAATTATAAGATGGAGAAGAATGAGGCATAATAAGGAAATCTATTACCCTTTTAAGAAACCTGAATTATCAACTCTTGTGAAATTTAAAAAATGCAATGGGCCAGACATGTTCAAAGAATGCATACCTAAGAAAGTGATGATGGAGGAGATGTTTGGGAAGCAGCTAGTAGGAAAACCTAAGGAAAGACTGTCATCAAATCCTGAACTGTAGGAACTGGTAACAGAGAGCATTGGATACAAAAGATTGGAGGTCTCGCATCAAGAAGGCCTGGACCTGCTATGGACTGTAGCGCCACTGGAAGAAGAAGAAAAGCTAATTATAAAGTAACATAGAAATTAATATACATAGACAATCCATTTTTAATCAATAGTTAACACACTAAAGAGAATTTTTGGCTACAGAAGGGCTACTGTCTATCATGGCGAGGAGACCCTTTAATTCCTTCCATTGGAGGCTTGAAGGAACCAACCTGGACAGGAGCTTGGTGTCCAATTCGTCACCTTCCCATGGTGCAGCTGTTAGTAATCATGCTTTATGAATGGTGAACGAAAGGGAAGGGCTACTCGGCAATAAGCATTGATCAGCTTGGTGAGTTTTTGACCGAACTGGTATTTCTTCTAAAGCCGGATATTTTAATAATAATAGGGTTATTTTATTTATTTATATATATATATATATATATATATATATCTTTAATATTTTATTTTTGTACAAGGGAAATCAGTTAAAATGACATGAGTGTGAATATGGAAGGAATTCATATCTTTACATCATAAAAAAATATAATTGAATATAAGTTATTGTTGTCAATATTATTTGGTTCTGGAAAATATCTAGACTTCGTTAATGATTTGAAAGATATTTGAAAATATTAACTGCCTCATATTTTGAAATGATTGGATAAGTTGGTAGTGAGTGAGCCAATAGTATCATGGCCAGGTTTATTAATCACATTTGAATTGACTGGATTACGACAAGGATGTAGTTTATCACCCACTTTGTTTAATATGTCCCACGCCGTAGCCAAGTGGTTAAGGCAGGAAGCCTTGGCGCAGAGCTACGGGACTTGTGCTGGTTCGAGTCTCCATGGGGGAAGAAATTTTCTCATGGTATTTCGGCCAGTATGGGACCGGTGCCCACCCAGCATCGTGAGGCATTTGGGTAGCTACAATAAGTAGCGGCTCCAGGTTGAGAAAACCAGCTATAACGGCTGGGGGACTCGACATGCTGACCACATGTCACCCCAACACTGGCTGATGATCATCTACCTCTGTGATTGACACATGTGGATATTAGGCCAGCAGCCGGCTGGTAGGCTAAGGGCCATCTAGGTCTGTCGCACCAGGAGTTTTTTTGTTTAATATATATATAGACGATATTTTAAATAAATGGAAAGTTTTAGTGAATCCAGGAATAAGAATAGATAATAAAGTGTGCATAAATAATCTTCTATTTGCTGACGATGTAATCATAATACAGAAAAATGAAGACGACTTACAGAAATCTATGCATGCATTAAATTAAATACGTAAATTATATGATCTAAAGATTTCTGTAAGGAAAACGAAGACCATGGCTTTTAGAGGAAGAGATCCAAAATTATTTTAGAAAATCAAAGTATAGAACAGGTGTCTAGTTTCAAATATTTGGGCTGTGATGTTGGCTACAATGTGGAAAGAGATATTGACTCCAAAATAAATAAATTTCAGATGGTGTGTGGAACAATACAGAGAACATTCAAAAATAAAATTAGAAAAGAAACCAAGATAAAAATGTATAATGTTATGGCGGTTCCCACAATATTGTATGGATGTGAAACTTGGGCTCCAATGAAAAAACAGAAGGATAGAATACAGACGGCGGAGATGAGGTTCCTAAGACATGTAAAAGGATGTACAAGACTTGATAGAATAAGAAATGAGGATATAAGAGAAGAATTGAAAGTACAGCCTTTATTGGATAAGGTCACGAATTACAGACAGAAATGGATTGATCATATGAATGGAATGAGTAAGGAGAGATATCCATTGTTAGCAAAAAATTAATCAAGCAAGAGGAAGACGTGATGTTGGAAGACCTAGAAGACGTTGGGCTGATGCATTATGAAGTCGGAACGGGCAATTGCCTAATCCCTGGAGTGATGATGATGATGAGGAATTGACATAAAAAGAATATTGAATTCTAGGAAGAAAATCCTTTATGATCTGGACAGTGCACTACAAGCAGTCATGGCAACAGGTCACTAAAGTAACGGTCGCACATATCTTGTAAAATATTACGTAAAATTAAATTATAAAAAGAAAGAACAGTGTATCATTCTTCTTCTTCCTTCCAAGTATTAGGCCAAGGCCTGTTATGATCCTATAGAAAATTTTCCCTCCAGTATTTCATAGGATTGCTCAGAGATCTTCGTCCTCTTGGTATATAATTATAAACAGCTTTGGGGATCTGATTTGAACTCATTCTTTCAAGATGGTGTTTCAAATTTAGTTGGTACTGTTTAATATATTCCAAAATTGGTGTAGTCTTCAATTCTTTTAAGATTCTTTTCCGATTCCATCTGGTGTAACCCGCTGTTCTGCGCATGAATATCATTTCACAAGCCGTTTTTCTGCTTTCATGTTGTCTTTTTAGTGTATCATTTAACAACATATTAGCAGAAATATATGTGCAGTGAATTTTAATTCAAAGTAATATATTTTGAATAACTTAAGTTGTGTGATTGAGTCACAAATACTAGTTAAATTTTCTAGTGATAACGATCAAATATTACTGAAGGAAAAAAAGGATAAATACAAGTTTCATAATCACTAAAATAACAATATTTTAATAAAAACAGTGAAAATATTTTCTAATACTCACTTAGCGTTTTTATTTCAAGTGACAACCATTCCTTAGTTCCCCTGAGCAGAAACTTAGCTGAGGCAAACTGAATTCAAACCCAGACAACCTACAGAAGGATTCCACCACCTAGTGCTACACATGGTAGGTACAATATGGTGAAAACCCAACTTTTTTATCTCCTTCACTTCTTTTTCATATACCAATTCCCTCTTTCAATTTTCCTATCCAGTCTTCCTCGACTGACCTCTTGTTTTCTTCAACCCTAATGGCATCATAGTATTTGAGGCCTAGAGGTTCACTTCTCTTTCTTTCCTATTATTAGATCTAACCAAATCTTACAACACTGTAGGCACTAACTTTAATGGGTGAGAAGGATTAACCTTGTTATTGACATATTAGGTAAACAAGGAACTAAGAAATGCTCACTCACATAAGCTGCATGTACATCAATGCAGCCCCATTGCAACTTATATTATCTACACCCAAGTTATGGAACCTTTACGGGAG
Source organism: Diploptera punctata (assembly GCA_030220185.1). NCBI lineage: Eukaryota > Metazoa > Arthropoda > Insecta > Blattodea > Blaberidae > Diploptera > Diploptera punctata. The sequence goes on from JASPKZ010000827.1 coordinate 1,840,790, forward strand.
ACATAAGGGTGCAATGGATTCGTGTTGTCACACATAACGAAGAATGAATAAAGATATATTTTTTATTTGTTCTGGCAGGAAATTTTCTCTTTAGTTTTGTTAAAGAAAATGTTATTTTTGAGTCAGAATGTTAGTGTCAAAAGGAAAGCAGAAGGGAATATTGAAGTCAATTACAAAATAACTTCAAAATACTATCTTCTTCTTCGTCTAGTGTAGTGTCCCTGTTCTGAGATTTGGACAAAATCCTCCATCTATCTTGGTCATTCCATGTCTCCATCATTTCAATCCATTCAAACTCCTTTTTTCTTGACATTCTTCTTAATTTGATCTTCTCATCTATATCTCAGCACCATTTTGGTCTATTTAGATTTAATCTAAATTCTAGTGGTATTCTTCCAGTATTCAATCTTTTAACATGATCATACCATGGTAAAATTAAATGTTTCTTACCATTCCTCATATAAATCTTCTAAGTAGATCGCGATTTCGAGACCAAAAAAGTACTGAAGATGAGACCATTATGGTCTTGAAAACGCAATCTACTTAGAAGATTTATATGAGGAGAGGTAAGAAACATTTAATTTTACCATAAATTAAACCCCATAGTGAGTAATTCCTGTAAAAGTTAAATGACCATACCATCTTATTCTGCTATCCTCCATATGATCTTGCATTTTATCCAACTTCTAAACTCCTTTTACTTTAGAGTTCTGCATTATAACTTCTGTTTTCAGGCATGCTTCTTAAAAACTTCATCTTTGTTCCTTGGATTCTATTGAAGCCCATCTTTGTTATTGTCCATGTTTCAGGTTCATAAATTAATATAGATTTAAAGTATATAAATTGTCCATATGTAGCGCTAAAATTCTATGCTTTTTGTAAATTAATTTTAGCAATACATGAATGTAAGCATTACATTTTTCATACTTGTAGAGTTACCAACACATAACATACCATATATTACCTCTTGGTTTTGAAAAGCACAGTTCAATTATCTAAGATTTTAAACTATTCTGTTATCACATCTTCAGCATAGTACAAGATAGATGTAACTCAAGAATATTTAACAAGGTTTTTCTGTTCATGTTACATAATTGCACACACCCACATGCTCTATGGAAGCTATTTACATGCCACTTGTATACATTTTAATATTTCTAAAACAAGTATTGCAATGAGCACATAACAAAGTTATACAGAAGTTATTTTTACATTAAAATTACTCTCAATTAACTTTTAAACAGTCCAATTATACGACTTTCCCCGATAACATAATGAGAACAAGGGGCTGATAAAGAAGAACAATTACATAACTGAATGGAATGAATAAAATATTAGACATTTATTTTGGCTGGTGCATTTTGATATCTAATTACCTCTAATGCAAAACTGTCTGATTCACAGAGTTAGATATTATGTAGCACTGTTTTTAAATTAAGACATTGAAAACCTGTTGTATGTATCTGTGTATAAAATGTTGGTCAAAATTATAGTTAAAAACTTTATCCATCAATTATAACTCTTCCTTCAAGCTGTATACAGAGCATTTCTCTTGGACCAATTTAACACAAATGGCAAAGAGGCCAAACTTAGTATTTTGAAATAGAAATCAATGATTGTAAATTCCCATATTAGACTCCACAAGATCTTAAATGATTGATAAGTGTGGAATTTCCCCCCTCCCAAAAATTCCTTAATTTTAAATAACCATAAACAACTTAAAAACTCATAGCAGATGTAGAAAGTGCCAACTATGATACATGCATAAAGCTTATGATATTTAGCTGAATTTAAAGAGGAGGAAGGATCTCATCCCATTTTACAACTAGTGAGCCTCTCACATCTGATTTTTTTTCATACAGCACAGCAAGATTTTATTGTGTGAAAGTACAATAGAAATCAAGGGAAAATTGTTTGGAGGGTCCTAAAGCATGTGGATTATTTAAGGGCAGATAAGGTAAGACTGTTGAAGCATTTACTAATAGCTCGGCTTCTCTAATCCACAACGTTACCTAGTTGAGATCTCACAACATAAAACTGAATTTTTCTTTCCTTGTACTCAAAAAGCCTATATGATATTGAATGTTGGGGATATGTTCTAGAGGAATATAACTTCATAGCAGTGAAAATCCCATGCTTTTAGGTTCTTTAGTTACTGAGATATTATAACTTACTGCAGGTTATACTGTAAGAGAGTGCTTACTTGAAGAAAGTATAATATAAATATACTACAAAATTAAAGTCCACCGCTGTGGTCTCAAGGTAGCGTGCTGCCTTGTCACACAGCGGGCCCGGGTTCAATCCCCGGTCAGGACAGTTTTTCTGGGTGAGGTTTTTCCTCACCTGTAAGACAAATGTCAGGAAAACTTTAAGGCCCAAACGGTCCCCGAAATCATATGGCCATCATCATCCTTCATCAGTGTGGAAAGCAACGGGAAGCTACCACACCTACAATTCCCTAGTAAAGCTGCAAAGCATAGCATGAAAATGCTATGATTGCAGTGAAAGACCTGCTCTCAGGCAGAATTACTATGGATGGATGGATAAAATTAAAATATATAAATTGTCATACTAGTATGGTTAAGTTTTATTATTAAGATAGGGAGAGGGAGAAATCTGGCAACATTGGGAACTTTACAATTGGCAATGATGCATCTGCCATTAAGTAATCTATTCATTATAGTTGCCTGTATCATTTTACAACAAACATCAAGGATATATGAGAGAGTTGGCAATATGCCTCGTATTGCAGCTATCAGAGTTAGTGGTTGTCAGTTTCAGCACTGGTGTATTTTAAGTTAATAAAGTCAGTAAAACAATTTGATATACCATGAAATTGGATATAATGAAAAGAAAAGTGTGTGTTGTCTATATCTCATTTATCGTGCTTCACTCATATATATATATATATATATATATTTACTTGAAATATACTTAAATATTATTTTTACATGCTGATTTATTATTTGTATTCTAGACCACTACTTGAACCTCAGTATAATTAAGTTCAGTACAATAGTTAGTTATTTCTTGTACATATTAATGGATTATTATTATTTGTGCCTAGTAGTTTGCAAACTCAGAGTAGTGAAACATGTCCGTGAAATAGGGCCCAGACACGGATGTTCTGCTAGAAATTTATATGGTTAATCTATTTTGCTCTTTGGTTCTCATTAGATACGCGATCCGTTACATTATGTCATATTAATAAACACTTGTTGTTTACGCTATAATCTTTATTTCTATTATATTTATGTGCATGTATTCGAACTTACCGAAACCTATGGCTTTGAGCTTTAAGGTAGCAGCTCTAGTATTTATTGTTATTATATTCACGGGACCTCAGAGCACACATTATATAGTAATTCTCTTTAACACGTGCAACATAAGCATGGAAAAGTGGTGGAATTAAGTTTTTGGTAGGGAAAATGGGGGGAAAACCTGTCCTGGTTCTGATTCATCCACCTCAAACCTCATATGAAGTGACCGAGACTTGAAGTTGGGACTCAGAGGTGTCTAACCACTTGCACTATGAAGCTGGCTACAATGCATGTAAGGTTATAATTTTACTGCTGAAGAAAATGACTTATCCCACTGTAACTTTAACCTGTCCATACGACAAAGATAAGGATGTGGTTTCTCTACATGTTATGGATAACAGAGAGTCATCATCATCATCTGCATTCATGGATTAGGTCTGTTGACCCGTTCCGATTTCAGCCCAGAGAGTAGTAAATAAAAACTTTAAAAAATTGAAGGTATATCTCTTGCGAGCTAAGTTTTCCACTTGTAATATAAATAAACATGATGTATGGACTGCATTTTCTTTGGTTGAATAACTATTTTTTCCTTTAAGCGTGTAAGAAAATGTAGTTCGCTTTCTAATACTCAAATAAAATAAATATATGTATTAACCAGCACATGTCCATATAAGTTATATGGGACAACCTTCATCATTATCATCATCCATGCAAGTATTAGGTCGTGTGGCCTGTTATGATCTCAAAAGAGGAATTTTCCATCCAGCGCTTTTTTGGACGTCCCAGCGATCTTTTGCCTTGGGGGCAGTAGCGAAGTATGGCTTTTGGAATTCTATGAGATGGCATTCGTTGAAGATGGGCTTTCCAGTTGTTCTGGTAGTTTTGTATATGGTGAAGAATGGGTTCTACATCCAAATCTTCCCTAATTTCATTTCTTTTATGGTCTCACTTTGTGTAGCCTGTTGTACGGCGCATAAATCGCATCTCATTTGCTGTTATTCGGCTTTCATCTCTTCTTCGTATTGTCCATGCTTCACTACCATATCTTAATACTGGTCTTGCGAGAACCTTATAAAGCCGTAATCTTGTGTTCTTCTGTACAAAAGATGGTTTCGTTATACTGTTAATTATCCCCATTGTTTTTGTAAAATTTGTGATTTTCTTTGATATATCAGTTTCATCTTGAAATAAGAATTAAATGAATCATGATCTTCTTACTTCATACTTCTATGTTTTTTTAAACACAGCACTGCAGTATCAGCGACCCCTTGCCACCATCGTCAGCTGTTTTCATGACTGTCAATTTTTTCTTTTGCTGGTAATTATCCAAACTGCCATCTGGTGTTCTTTTGAAGGAATTATTTTTTAAACTGCCATCTGGTGTTCTTTTGAATGAATCATTTTCTAAACTGCCATCTGTTGTATTTTTGAAGAACTTTATAATCAAGCTCGGTTCGTCTGGAATCTCAAAGTTCATGGTTCTAATATGGCTTTTTGAATATATATTTTTTCCCAAACTGTTAAATCCAAAGTTTGGATAGATGTTTCAAAAGTTTTGCTTCTTTTTCAATTCTATGATGCTCTAATAAACTATGTGCTGCTATAGCTGATTTTTCAATTTCTCCATTCTTTATGTTTCTGAAGTGTCCTTTTTTACGAGTTTCCAAGTTCCTTTTTGTTTTTCCTATATATATCTTGTTGCAATCAATCTTGAAATGTTAAATTATAACCCAAATAATTAAATTTGTTTACTTGTTCTAAAATTTCATCATCCAAAAAAATTTTGCTAGGTATAGGGTATTTCCCACAAGAGGCCATCACTTTAGTTTTCTTTGTATTGATTTCCATATTGTACCTTTTTGCAATTGTATTAAAATTGTGTATAGAATACTGTAAATCTGTTTCTGTTGGAGCTATTAATACCAAATCATCTGCAAAAAGCAGTCTATTTTATGGTTTCTATTAATTTGGATAGAACCATGTCTCATCTGTCGCCAATCTTGGAGTATTCTAGCCATGTATATGATAAAGAGCAAGGGCGAGAGGCCACATCCTTGTCTTACGCCCCTATTAATTTCGGTCCATTCTGTTTGTGTGTTATTGATTTGAACTGAAATCAAATTTGTTTTATAGATATTGTATAAATTTAAAATATGCTGTAGTGGTAGATTGTTGTCAACTAAAATTTCCAACAGTTTATTCCTAATTTTGTTGAAGGCTTTTTTGAAGTCCACAAAAGCTAAATGTGTTTCTACAATGGGACAACCTTAAAATATTAATTACTATTTTAATAGATTTAATAAATAAGAATATCATTCAATGTTTCTTATTATTCATTTTATACATCTCAATGACGGATAAATCATATTTGAAGAGAAAAATTATACGCTCAGAATGGGGCTTGGACCCAGGACCTTTGGCTTTCTAGGCCAAGACTCTACCGACTGAGCTATCTGAGCAAGTTCCAATCTAAATGCAAATTTTTCTCCTATATACGCTGTTAATTCCCATACATCAAATGCTATGAAACCTTTGCTTCTATCTTGCAAATGGCGGCTCCTTTATTAAGAAGACATTTATTTGGGAATTTTACATTACATTATAAAGCCAGTAAGGCTTCTTTCGATGTTTTTATTATTCAAGCCCCAGTCTGAGCATATAATTCTTCTCTTCAAATATGATTTATCTATCATTATACATAATTGAGATGTATGAAATGAATAATGAAAACATCAAAAGAAGTCATACTGGCTTTATAATGTAATGTAAAATTCCCAAATAAATGTCTTCTTAGAAAAGAAGATAGCAGCAAAGGTTTCATGGCATTTGGTGCACAGGAATTAACAGCATATATAAGAGAAACATTTGCATTTAGATTGGAGCTTGCTCAGATAGCTCAGTCAGTAGAGTCTTGGCCTAGAAAGCCAAAGGTCCTGGGTTCAAGCCCCAGTCTGAGTGTATAATTTTTCTCTTCAAATATGAAGAATATCATTGTTTAATTCTTATGCACACGTGTGCAGAATACATTGCGACTTCTATTGTTTTAAAATGGCCACTTTCTGTAGAATTTCTTAATACACTGAAAAAGAAAGCATTTGAATAGCGGAGAGAAACAAATTATATTGAATGTTTTCAAACAGTTTAGTGAAAAATATCTACATTAGCCATTGAGAATTATAGCAGGATTTTAATATCATAATAAATATGAAAGTTTAAGTTAGTAATTTTGTATTTTAAAATTATTTTAATATTTAAACATAACTTAAATAAATAAAAACATCTAAATAATTCATTGTTGGTTATTGTTGAATAAAAATGTCTCAGTAACAATTAAAGAAATTGTATTACATAACAGTCTTTCTAAATAATGCTTTTAAAATTGTTTTAAGTCATTGTTGTCAAAATTATAACTGTAATAAGAACACCTGCTTAACTTCATATTTTTAAATGAAAGTAAACTAAACTCTGATTGGATGTTAAAACAATTAACTTTCTTGTTTAACAAATCAAATTTAAACCTTATATTTAAAGGACTATTAACCAATAGAATTTAAAATACCATCATGTGATGTAATAATGTTCTTTAAAATTATAAAAGAATTACACTAGTCATTCTGCATACAACTTTCCACAAAGATAGAAGCAAAAAAAGTTCTCAAGATAAAATGTAATATTCAATACAAGAATAATTGATTCCAGAAAAAATAATTTATTTTAATTGATAGTGAAGAATAATGCCACTTATATTTACTTAATCTGCTGGGAACCTACAAAGTGAATAAATGTGAAATTATTTCTACAAGAAACAGTTTTTTTAGTGTTCCTATCCAGTGTACCAACTTCCGACCTTGAGAAGAGAATCCGGCTCTACTGAAAAAGAACCCAACCTGAACCAGTAACTCTTTTTTGGGACACAAATCCTGCTTCAAAATGTTACTACAACATCGGGCATGAAGAGAATTACTACATCAAAATGTCACCATAACGTGGGACAAAGCAAATTACTTCTTCAGAATGTGATAAAAATAACATCAGAATTTAAGGTGAGTCAGCATGAGCCATAAATTTTGCTCGCAATGAAATTGTAAATGAAGGATATCTACCGACATCATGGAAAAAATGTAAATGTCTGATCAGACCCAAATATAATTTGCTGTCATAAATAAATGAGGAATGGAAGTTATTAATTATTGGTACCACCTTATCTTGTATTCAATCTTATTTCCATAAAATATCATGTAGTCTAAGAAAAATGTTTCTATCATTGAAACTTCCATAGACAAATAATTCATCATATGGTGGGTAAAAGTATTACCACGGAGTCGGCAGAATAATACATCATGCAAGTTTGTTTACAGTACAACTGGAACTTAGCTTGAATATAGTATAGATTCGTTACTCTCAGACAATGTATATCATACTGTTTTACCTTGGAAAAATAATAATTTAATTAAAAATTTAAAACAGTTTGGATGCTGGTGGTTGTTTTATGGTTTATCTGCTGATTCATTTTGTGATGGAGTTGTACAGTTCATGAAATGATCTCAAACACTTGCTAAGTTTAGATATAAATCAGCAAACAATCCATAAATATATTAAATTAATGTTGGGAAGTAAACATTATGAGGTATAATCATTGAACTTCATCGGAGAACATTTTTTGACAACTCATCTCATAAATTTTGTGTTTTTCATGATATTGCGGTTTCAAATCTAATCACGTTCATCTTCAGCCACAACTCTGACAAGTGTTGAACGTGATTCCGTTTAAATCATGGTATCGTGAAAAACACAAAATTTATAAGATGGGTTGTCAAAAATGTTCTGTGATGAATTTCAACCCATAAACAGTTATATATTTTTTTTGAGCTGTTAAAACTCTTTACTTCACATACATTTCATTAATATATACATTCTTCCCAAAATAGACTGAACAAATTTCTACAAAGACAATGTAATTTTAACATTAATTCTATACATTTTAACATACAAGATTTGTTCAGAAAATATCCAGCTATATTTAAGTGAACTAAACCAGAGGGAAACTACCCAGCAAGTATGCCAAGAATGAGGTGGGAGAATAACATTAACCATGCTTTAGGGAGATAGATGTGAATTAGTTGATTAATAAATGCGTAATATGTTATCTGGCAGTTTGAGAAATCACTAATATGCATACATTTTTGTTTCAAATTTGATTCACAAACATGCTTCTATGAAAATGTAAGGAGATGTCAGCCATGGTGAGCTAGTGGTTATGTTCCTTCCCCTCTCTAGGTTCGAGGAATGCGGGTTCAAACTGGCCATGGTTGATGGATTTTTAGGATGGAAAAATCCAAGGATCAAGTCCTCCAGGAGGGACTTTAAACCTTGGGTCCCAAGTCTGGAGATTATCAGGCTCATAAAAGAACCACAAGCATGAATAAAAAGGCATCTGTGCAAAATTTACTGACCGTTTCTCATCCAGTAATACCTTAGTTACCCACTAATTGTCTCATCGAGGTGCTAGGCTGACTCCCTATCACTCATTGACATCTATGGGTAAATGAGCATAACTAAATTAACCTGGTCAATAAGTTCTCATTAGGGAGCATCCTAATTCCAGAACAACTTAAGAAAAAGAAAATGTATGGAAAAGCAGATCAGAACCAAATTGAATTGACTCTATAGAAAGAAAAATAATATAGCTTTTTACATTAAAAAGTAAACACATAAAAGTAAAAGTCTTCTTCTTCACTTCCTGGTTTAGGCAAAAGTTGCCTGTTCCATCTTCACTAATAGATCTAAGACCATCTCTTCCGAGGACGTCCAACATCTCTTCTTCCTCTTGGAAAATAATGGAAGATTTTATTTGGTAATCTACTTTCTTCCATTCTTTCCACTGTATCTTGTTGTTAAATATCTTTTCTTTTATGGAGTAGATCTGCAGTTCTTCACGGATATCCTCGTTTCTTATCTGGTCCATTCTAGTGCAGCCTTTTACTCTTCTTTAAAATTTCATCTCGGCTGCTTGGATTTTACTTTCTTGTTTGGTAGTGGTAATCCAAGATTCACTCCCATACAAAAGGACAGGGACAGCCATTGTTTTATAAAATTTTAATTTTGTTTGTTTATGGGCTTTATTATTCAATGTTCTATTTATTATACCACAAATAGCTTGAAACTGATGTGTTTTGTGTTCAATATCTTTATCATACCCATAGCTGATGTCACATCCTAAATATTTAAAGTGGGATACTTGTTCAATAATTTCGTCTCTAATTACTATTTTTGCACGCAGAGTATTTCTTCCACAAAATGCCATTACTTTTGTTTTACTTATTGAAATTTTAAAATTATAATTGCTACAAATTGCATTTAGTTTGTAAGCAGCAATTGTAACAGATCTTCATCATGGTGTAGTAAGACTAAATCATCGGCGAAAATTAAGTTATTAATACTTGAGTTATTGTTCAATCTAAGGCCTTTGTCCATTATAATTTTCCATTGTTTCATAATGTCATCGATATATACACATAAAAGTAAAAAATAATTTTTTTATAAATGAGAGAAAAAAGTGATTTACTTGGAACAAAAGTGAAGAAGGTTATTCATCAAGACAAGCCTAATAAAATTGGGTACTGATGATTAAAAATCAGCCACCAGTGGTCTAGTGGTAATATCATTACTTCAGATACAGTGCGTCCAGGTTCAATCCCCAGTCAGGTCAAGTACCCTGAGTGAGTTTTTTATACTTCAACCTATAAGATAAATGTCAGGAACGTTAAAAGACCAAATAGTCCTCAACACAATCTGGCCATCACAATCATCCATATAATTAAGTTATGTAGATAGAAAATAACACTATGAGGTTTTTTAACATTGTTTATTTTTTTATTTCACTCACCTCATACTTCATAACTCCTAGCATACCCAGGGTTTCATCACATCCTTTGTGACATTCTCAATGCTGTGTCACGTTCACAACTAGTTACTAGGAGTTATGAAGTATGAGGTGAGTGAAATAAAAAATAAACAATATCCATATAATATTTAATTTGTTAATATAAATGTATGAGTGAATGGTGTGTCTTTTCTTAAATGTTGGAGGTGGTCATGGCAATGAGTTGATCACTCATCTGGGAAACCTTGTGTGGTCTAAAAATTATGTATGTAACCGAGAGTTTAAAATCCTGTCCTGACAGGTTTTGTCCTTGCAATGCCTGGGTGATATGGAACATGTAAAAGAACCTACAAAGGGAGAGGTTAAACTAAAAAAAGAAAGTCACCGAAGGTGTAGTCATAATATCCATGGCTCATGTGTAACTTTATGGAAGGGTAGTTTAATAGGAAAAGGAAATAAATAAATCCAATACATCATTCATTTCATACATCTCAATGATAGATAAATTATATTTGAAGAGAAAAATTATACACTTACGACTGAGGTTCAAACCTCAGTCAGAGCATATAATTTTTATCTTAAAATATAATCAATCCAATAAAACTTGAGATTTAAGTAAACAATTCTGAAGGAACATCAGTTTTCAATAAGAATACCAATTTTTTATATATTAAATTTGGGAATTTTTAACATTATGAGGTTCAATTAATTAATTAAATGAATCGTGATTTTTTCTTACCTCATACATCTATGTTTCTTTAAACACAGCACTGCAGTATCGGCGACCCTTTGTCAATGAAAGATAAATTATATTTGAAGAGAAAATTTTCGCCCAGAGCGAGACTCGAACCCGGGACCTTTGGCTTGTCGGGCCAAATGCTCTTTCATTGAGAAATGTTAAATTAATAATAAAACATCATTAGAAGCCTTACTAGCTTTATAACATAATGTTAAAATTCCCAATATATGTCTTCTTAAATAAGAAGCCGCCATTTGCAAAGATAGAAACAATGGTTTCAAAAGCATTTGGTGAAAGGGAATTACAACGTATATAAGAGAAAAATTTGCATCTATATCGTAACTCGCCTCGGTAGCTCAGTTGGTAGAGCGTTTGGCCCGGCAAGCCAAAGGTCCCGGGTTCGAGTCTCGGTCTAGGCGAAAATTTTTCTCTTCAAAAATAATTTTACTAATATTAATTTTTTCTATTACTTTATTTAAAATATTAAATTAATTAAACTAATATATCTTATCAACTTTTATAAGATTCATGATGTGTTCCGTTGAGGTATTATTCAAATTAATATAAAATTATGGAATATTCACCTGAAAGGTCCGTCTCCTCAACTTAATTAATCATTTACCTGTAGCGCTTTTGGGACTTGTCCCATCATCGGCAGGATTCAAAACTGGTGTTTCACTACCAGATCTTCAATGAAACACCAGTTTTGAATCCTGCCGATGATGGGACAAGTCCCGAAAGCGCTACAGTTAAATGATTAATTAAGTTGAGGAGACGGACCTTTCAGGTGAATATTCCATAATTTAATATATCTTAGCGAACACATTGCCAATATAAGGGTTAATTAAATTGTATTATATATTGATATATTAGGATGAAGCAAACATGGCAGCTACTAGAGCGACTTTTTAACCCTCACTTCTAACGGTCGGATTTCGCTGATTTTTGGAGAACATCTTCCTTATTTTATTTTAATAGCATATAAAAATTTTGTTAAAAAACATTGAAAATTACAATTTTTATATTTAACTCCTACACCTAATGGTTTGATTTTGCTTTTTTTTTATAATAATGAAGAGTGCACAATATGCATAATGTCAAGTTTTTTTTATTCATCATCGTCCACCATTCAGTCCCCTCTACAGTAAGCCCTAAGGGACACGTCATGCCTCTGACACGACACAACATGGTAACGGTCGCAGTGTTCAGAGCACAGCTCACAGATGCACTGGGAGTCTGGTTTGTGATGTTTCTTCATTCTACAGATCTTATATGAAACCCATGTGTTGCCATCCTCGTCATCAGATGTCTGAGGTCGTATTCTGCTTGTCCCCAATCCGTTGTCATCATAGCGTCCGTGGAGCAGAATTCTATCCAGATCTGGTCTTTCTTCCATCTTAACTCCTCCATTGCAGCATTGTATGCATCTGTGGACTGCAGATGCATATCATGTCGAAACTCGTTAATATAGAAGGGTTCCCTTGCCAGTTCATATATGAGGCATGACAGTGTATATTTCAACAGATAGAGAGCCTTCTTTAAGTATGTGGCTTTCACCTTCTCTTTTTTTAATTTATTGCTATATGTCAAGTTTGGTTCTGATAAAACAAAAAATGAGGCTGCTAGAGCATTAACAGATGGACACATATATATGTCCAACCATAGTACTTCGGCCCAAGGGCAGGTCTTTCACTGCAATCACAGCATTTCATGCTATGCTTGCAGCTTTACTAGGGAATTGTAGGTGTGGTAGCTTCCCGTTGCTTTCCACACCAGTGAAGGATGATGATAATGATAAGGATGATGATGATGGCCATATGATTTCGGGGACCGTTTGGGCCTTAAAGTTTTCCTGACATTTGTCTTATAGGTGAGGAAAAACCCCGATAAAAACCTCACCCAGAAAACTGCCCAGACCAGGGATCGAACCCGGGCCCGCTGCGTGACAAGGTAGCACGCTACCTCGAGACCACAGCAGTGGTATATATATAAATTTTGGTCATGGTCTTTTTCACTGTCTACTAGATAGGATCGGTGAAGATCTGGAAAATAAAAAAAAAATATATTTTCACGAGAACAACCTCAATAGGAAATAACTAAAAAAGTTTGTGTATTGAAACAATTTTTACTAATTACAACCAATTAGTAATGATGTTTGTGCAAGTAATGCAATTTCAGTAAGTATAATTTTTATTTTACATATTGAAAACATTCATTTGTTATTACAACAATCCATAACCAAGACTGTCTCAAAAGCCCATATGAGTGTTATAAGATTCATAATGCTTGGAAGTTAATATGTATAGAATAAGAATAGGAAACTTCACATATCACCTGCTTTTCTCGCTTGGCATGTTTTGAAAACCACATTGTCATGCAAAAGAAGCATATTTTACGAGATGAAATTGAAGTTTCCGATTCATTTTTTTTATATATTCTATATTCTATTGATAATTTACTCATAATGTCATTTCCCATGAATATTTATTAAAGTGAATAGATGTTTTATTATATATCGCACCTTGGGAAGAATATGGCCACAAGTGTAAAAATGTCATAAATTGAGTTAAAACTATTATCTATTAGAAAAAATAGTTACAAATGTATTCCTTTATGGCCACAAGTCATGTGTAAGAAATAGAGACTGGATAAAATTGTGTCCATATCAAATAGTGTATGTACTATACCTTTTTTTAAAAACTTTAATTGTTAATAACTCAGAACTAAACTTTGTACGCTTGTGGCTGTCTTCTTCCCAAGGTACGATATGTTCACACCCAAGTCCTAAACAAATCACTAACATCATAAAAATACATTATATAATCCTCATTGCAAGCAAGTTATCATTTATGCAGTATCCAGTCATAACACATTACTGCCATCATAAAAATATGAATGCCTCCAATAATTATCAAAAATTAATTTATATAAGTTGCTGGGATGTCCCCTGAAGTAATGGAATGAGAATTTTTTAGACAATCAGGTTAAAATAATAAAATCTTAATCTTAAAATAATAAAACATGAAGCTAGGTCTCAGTCGTACTCAACAAAATAAAATGTCCGTTAAAAGATAATACAAAATAAGTAGCAGGAATTAATTGAGGAATGCAGTAAACAAGAATACATTTCAATGAATAGCAAAACATGCAGCGATCACAACAGCATGCCTGTCTATTCTGAAAGCCTCATGCTGATCTAAGATCATAATTTTAAAAATTGTTTTAGATATGAGGAAAAATTGATGCCAGTTTCAAAGTTATTCTGGATTGTTTTGAAAAATGAGCTGCATTATTAATTATTTAAAATTGAAAGGCAAATGTTTTTGTGGAAACTAACATAATGTATATTATGATGATCTTGAAGAAGATTTTCGGGCTGTAGGCCGTGGTCGTGAGGCTTGTAGTTCCCCGACGTTTCGCCAAACGTCAGGGAACTACAAGCCTCACGACCACGGCCTACAGCCCGAAAATCTTCTTCAAGATCATCATAGCAACTCCGGCCGTGAAAGTCTACGTGAATACATAATGTATATTGTTCTTATGTTCACAGAAAATAGATGGACACTTCCTGAGAAAATCTGTTTCTGCTTATTGCATTTTTTATAATTCTAATATATTTCATCCCACATCTTCAGCAAGAGATGGAATGGCAGTATCAATTATTGTTGATGCTTCAGACAGGAACCTGAAGATCTGGTTTATTCCTTCACTTGTCTTTGCTACGAATTTACAATCTACAGTGACAGCCAGATCTTTAGATCTCATTTCCACAAGATTCAATATCCAATATCAATTTGAAAAACTTTGAAAAGTTGTTGTATTAGAGCACTCCAAAGTAGTTTAACTTCACTGTATGGAACATAATCTAATGAAGGATCGTGGATTCTGAAAATAAAAATAAATTTGATTAATGAGATGTTCTAGTGAAGGAAATATGTGATTGAATTACCTTATGTTTGGATAAATACAGTTTTTAATCATGATCACCAAAGTCCTGATATGATGACATGCCATCTTTTAATTAAGGGATTCTAGACACTCATAACTTGCACATAAATCCTGATCATAGCCCTCAGATTATAGTAATGAATATTTATTAGATAATTTTTTTTTCATTTTTGGCCTATTTTTATTACTTTTATGGCATTACTTTTGTTATAATTATTTTATGATTTTTGCCTCATTATTTTATCTTTTTCATTACTTTCCACTGAATATGTTGACATATTTGATATTAATATTCGAGGAGATAAATTTATTGGTGCATTAAACCAGAGGTCTAGGGTTCAAATCACAGTTCAGGCAAAATCTTTTCTCTTCAAATATTAATTTGTGCTTTAGTGAGAGTTATAATTTTAAATAAAAACATTGATTAAATTAATATTGAGAAGTTAAAGTTATTACTATGATAGAAATAAGTAAATTAATGAACACAAATTATTGTAATCAATGGTAAAGAGAAAAATGTTTGTCTGAACCGAGAATCGAAGCCTGAACCATTAGCTTTCCGTGCAAACGCTCTGACCATTGAGCTAATTCAGACTTCGTTCCCATCCAAGCATAAATCCTTCCCTTACCTTACTCTCTTGGTCCCACAATCAGATGCAATGAATCATCATTCACAAATACAGAATGAATGGCTTCTACATTAAGAAGACATGAAGGGACTCCACACAGCTATAGCATTATTTATTAAATTAATATTGAGAAGCTAAAGCTATTACTATGATAGAAATAAGTAAATTAATGAACACAAATTATTGTAATCAATGGTAAAGAGAAAATTTTTTGCTTGAACCGGGAATCGAAGCCTGAACCATTAGCTTTCCGTGCTAACACTCTGACCATTGAGCTAATTCAGACTTCATTCCCATCCAAGCATAAATCCTTCCCTAACCTTACTCTCTTGGTCCCACATTCAAATGCAATGAATAATCATTCACAAATACATAATGAATATTTTTATCATAGTGACAGCTTTAGCTTCTCAATATTAATTTAATAAATAATGCTATAGCCGTGTGGAGTTCCTTCATGTCTTCTTAATATAGAAGCCATTCATTGTGTATTTGTGAATGAAGATTCATTGCACCTGAATGTGGGACCAAGAGAGTAAGGTAAGAGAAGGATTTATGCTTGGATGGGAATGAAGCCTGAATTAGCTCAGTGATCAGAGCATTAGCACGGAAAGCTAAAGGTTCGGGGTTCGATTCCCGGTTCAGGCAAACATTTTTCTCTTTACCATTGATTACAATAATTTAATTGTGTTCATTAATTTACTTATTTCAATCATAGTAATAGCTTTGGCTTCTCATATTAATTTAATAAATAATGCTATAGCTGTGTGGAGTCCCTTCATGTCTTCTTAATGTAGAAGACATTCATTGTGTATTTGTGAATGATGATTCATTGCATCTGAATGTGGGACCAAGAGAGTAAGGTAAGGGAAGGAGTTATGCTTGGATGGGAATGAAGCCTGAATTAGCTCAGGTCAGAGCATTAGCGTGGAAAGCTAAAGGTTCGGGGTTCGATTCCTGGTTCAGGCAAAAAATTTTCTCTTTACCATTGATTACAAAAACATTGATATTTGATATAGTCCGAGCTATAGATAAGCACTAGCATTCAAGTATGGTAGACTCGACTAAATTGGGACAGTTTTAAATTTTGTCCTCCCCACTGAAATCTAAGACTCCCAGCAAAAGTGCTGTCATCTATTGACTAACCTCTGTACTTCACATATCAAAACCAGTTGGGTGACAATTTGCTTCTTATTTGGTTATCTGAAGATTTCACAACAAAGAATTGGTGTTTCAGGCAAGTGAAATAATAGTTTTGTACAAATAGAAAGCCCTGCAATAGTCACACATGCATGGTCAGAAAAACACAGAATCAAAACAAATGCCAAATTATTGAAATAGATAGATCTAAGGAACTCACAATTTAGGAGAAAATTTACTTATACAAAAATAGAAAGAAAATAATAAACTTTGAAATTCCCAGAGAAAAAAAAAATTGATTTGGAAGTTCATCAGTCAGCCAACAGAGGGAGCAGAAATCAACCTACAGGATCACCAACTGCCATTTCGACAGTAAGAAACAATTGACAATGATGCCTAAGGCATTCAAACTTAAGTCTTAAATAATATATGAGAGGCCAAGAGAAAGAATAAGCTAAATTCAGTTTTTAATCAATTTTACAAGGAAATATTTCATCTTAAAACATGTTTTCTCAACTTATATTAATGCAAAAATTGGATGAATATTACAGTATGCATCCATAAGGAGATAAGGATGTGATATATTCAAATTAAAAAAAGGTACAAAAAAAATACAAATTTATAAAGCCATAATTCGAAGCAAGCTAACATACAGTGCAGAAACTTGGCAGTTGAATAAAAATTTGAGTTTAAAGCATATGTCTACTGAAATGGATTATTTTAGACGCTCAACTAGATGTTCTATATTGGAAAAAATCAGAAATACCATCATCAGACAACAAATGAAAGTCCAAAATTCGATATTAGATTTTGTGAGATACAAACAACTAGATGGTATGGTCACATATGTAGAATGCCAGAGACAAGATTACCCAGACAAGCTTTGGAATGGATCCCACCTGGGAAAGGAAAGAGAGGTCAACTTAGATTTAAATGGATGGATGATGTAAGAAGAGGTATGAGGGAGCATGGTCTGGAAGAATTGGAATGGGAAGATAGATAAGAATGGAGAAAGAAGATTAACATTTAAAAAGTTTCGGGCACAGAAAGATGTTTTATTACATTGTAAACCTGTTTATAAATAAATAAAAAAAAGATAAAAGTCTTCCTTTTCCTGGATCCTTAAAGTGTAATTACTTTCTTAAAAAATCAATATATGTAAGAGTTTAAACTTAGTATGAAGTAACACGATGAGGTATTAATAATTTCCATCCATAGTAATTCTGCCTGAGGGCAGGTCTTTCACTGCAATCATAGCATTTTCATGCTATGCTTTGCAGCTTTACTAGGGAATTGTAGGTGTGGTAGCTTCCCGTTGCTTTCCATACCGGTGAAAGATGATGATGATGATAATGATAAAGATGCTAATGATGATGATGGCCATATGATTTCGGGGACTGTTTGGGCCTTAAAGTTTTCCTGACATTTGTCTTATAGGTGAGGAAAAACCCTGATAAAAACCTCACCCAGAAAAACTGTCCCGACCAGGGATCGAACCTGGGCCTGCTGCGTGACAAGGCAGCACACTACCTTGAGACCACAGCAGTAAATAATAAAAAAATATTATTACTATAAGTGTATGAGTGTTATAAAAAAGAATGAAACATACTTGTTCCACAAACTGCTGAGATTTGCGTGATGTATTTTAAAGTTGATGGAATTTTTTATAGATGGTTGAGGAAACTCAAACTTCATCAAGACATTTTGGGACTTCTCAGCAAACAAGGTACATATCCACGTAAGATCATCTTGTGATAACTTCAATGGGCTGATGTTGCAATCAAAGAACTTCTCCAACAAGTAATTGATGTTTCTAATTGTTGTGACTGGACCTTGGCAGAGCAGGATAGGCAGATAAACTTTGGACATATCCACCATTGGCTTCATGTTTCCTCGAGATATCAGATATCCAAGATAGAAACTGCTTGGCTCTTCGTCATCTTCATTGCTAGCATTACCATTTCTATACAGTTTAACAAAAATCTGTAACAAGTATTTTCTCATGTCAATGCACAATAAATTCAGACAAAAATAACAGATCCTCTAAATTGATAAGAAGGAACATTATGAGGTAATTTATTAACCCCTCAAGCTAGGTATTGTAGCATGACACTACCTTAGCAATTGAGATATATATGTTAATCACAGGGAATTAATTATACAATATAACAAATTTGCCCTGATCAGATAATAAATAAAAGACAAGAAAAAAACCTAGAAACACATTTGTTATTTATAGACTTAGATAAAGCATTTGAACAGGGAAATATTGTGGATATTCTAAAAGAAAAAGGCCTCCCTATTCAGATTATAGAAACTGTTAAGAGCTTGTACTATGGAACAAATATTTGTATTGACCCACAGCTGACTAAAAATAAGACATTTTTTCAAATAAATCAAGGAGTACGACAAGGGTGTTCACTCTCACCTATATTATTTAATATTTATATGGACGATATCCTAAAACAATGGAAGAAGGTTTTAACTAATGAAGGAATATTAATTGATAATAAAGATAAAATAAATGCTTTATTATTTGCTGACGATGTTGTACTTTTAGCAGAATCTGAAAATGAGCTCCAAATGTTAGCATATAAATTTAAATTAATAGCCAATAGATATAATTGTGAAATATCAATAAATAAGTCAAAAGTAATGGCATTTATTGGTAAATATGGAATTAGATCAAAAATTGTACTGGATAACAAAATAATAGAACAAATATCACATTTCCAATATTTAGGATGTGACATAACTTATAGAGAAAATAAAGATATAGAAAATAAAGTAAATAAATTTCAGGCTATTTGTGGAACCATAAAAAGAACCTTAGGTCGGAAAACAAGGAAAGATACAAAGCTTAAATTATATAAAACAATGGATGTTCCTTTGTTGTTGTATGGAAGTGAAAATTGGATAATGAAATCAAGGGATAAAAGCAGGATACAGACTGCAGAAATGCTATTTTTACGTAATGTGAAAGGATGCACAAGAGCGGATAGAATAAGGAATGAAACTATAAGAAAGAATTAAATATATATAAAATTGAAGCTAAAATCAGCGAAAATAATAAGAAATGGACAGAACATTTAATGAGAATGAACAACGAAAGAATACCAAAAAGAATCTTCTTGTATAATCCCAGAGGAACAAGAGATGTTGGCCGACCACGTAGAAGATGGACTCCACTTTTAACTTTGCCGGAACAGGCTGCATAGCCTAAACCTTGTAGTAGAAGAAGAAGAAGAACAAATTTTAATTTTAATCTAAAATTAAACCTCATAGTGAATTTTCCTATAAAAGTTCAACACAATGAATATTTAATTAGATATTCTATAAGATAAATATATCTTATAATATATTGTTATAACAAAATTGCAAGGATTATGAAAACAACATTAATAACATAATTCAATTAATTATTCTATCAATATTAACCCTTTAATTGGCAAAATATCCTATAGGATACAGCAACTGGTTCAATATATTTAGTATTATTAATGAAACAGAAGAAAACGAACGAGTAGTAAGAAAAATTTTTCGCCTAGACCGGGACTCGAACCCGGGACCCTTGGCTTTCCGGGCCAAGTGCTCTACCAACTGAGCTACCGAGGCGAGTTACGATCTAGACGCAAATTCCCAATAAATGTCTTCTTAACTAAGAAGCCGCCATTTGCAAGATAGAAGCTATGGTTTCAAGCATTTGGCGCAAGGGAATTACAACGTACATAAGAGAAAAATTTGCGTCTAGATCGTAACTCGCCTCGGTAGCTCAGTTGGTAGAGCACTTGGCCCGGAAAGCCAAGGGTCCCGGGTTCGAGTCCCGGTCTAGGCGAAAAAATTTTTCTCTTCAAATATAATTTATCCTTCAATGAGAAGTGTTAAATTAATAATAAAATCGTCAATAGAAGCCCTACTGGCTATAAAGTAGTGTTAAATTCCCAATAAATGTCTTCTTACTAAGAAGCCGCCATTTGCAAGATAGAAGCTATGGTTTCAAGCATTTGGCGCAAGGGAATTACAACGTACATAAGAGAAAAATTTGCGTCTAGATCGTAACTCGCCTCGGTAGCTCAGTTGGTAGAGCACTTGGCCCGGAAAGCCAAGGGTCCCGGGTTCGAGTCCCGGTCTAGGCGAAAATTTTTCTCTTCAAATATAATTTATCCTTCAATGAGAAGTGTTAAATTAATAATAAAATCGTCAATAGAAGCCCTACTGGCTATAAAGTAGTGTTAAATTCCCAATAAATGTCTTCTTAACTAAGAAGCCGCCATTTGCAAGATAGAAGCTATGGTTTCAAGCATTTGGCGCAAGGGAATTACAACGTACATAAGAGAAAAATTTGCGTCTAGATCGTAACTCGCCTCGGTAGCTCAGTTGGTAAGAGCACTTGGCCCGGAAAGCCAAGGGTCCCGGGTTCGAGTCCCGGTCTAGGCGAAAAATTTTTCTCTTCAAATATAATTTATCCTTCAATGAGAAGTGTTAAATTAATAATAAAATCGTCAATAGAAGCCCTACTGGCTTATAAAGTAGTGTTAAATTCCCAATAAATGTCTTCTTAACTAAGAAGCCGCCATTTGCAAGATAGAAGCTATGGTTTCAAGCATTTGGCGCAAGGGAATTACAACGTACATAAGAGAAAAATTTGCGTCTAGATCGTAACTCGCCTCGGTAGCTCAGTTGGTAGAGCACTTGGCCCGGAAAGCCAAGGGTCCCGGGTTCGAGTCCCGGTCTAGGCGAAAAATTTTTCTCTTCAAATATAATTTATCCTTCAATGAGAAGTGTTAAATTAATAATAAAATCGTCAATAGAAGCCCTACTGGCTATAAAGTAGTGTTAAATTCCCAATAAATGTCTTCTTAAACTAAGAAGCCGCCATTTGCAAGATAGAAGCTATGGTTTCAAGCATTTGGCGCAAGGGAATTACAACGTACATAAGAGAAAAATTTGCGTCTAGATCGTAACTCGCCTCGGTAGCTCAGTTGGTAGAGCACTTGGCCCGGAAAGCCAAGGGTCCCGGGTTCGAGTCCCGGTCTAGGCGAAAAATTTTTCTCTTCAAATATAATTTATCCTTCAATGAGAAGTGTTAAATTAATAATAAAATCGTCAATAGAAGCCCTACTGGCTATAAAGTAGTGTTAAATTCCCAATAAATGTCTTCTTAACTAAGAAGCCGCCATTTGCAAGATAGAAGCTATGGTTTCAAGCATTTGGCGCAAGGGAATTACAACGTACATAAGAGAAAAATTTGCGTCTAGATCGTAACTCGCCTCGGTAGCTCAGTTGGTAGAGCACTTGGCCCGGAAAGCCAAGGGTCCCGGGTTCGAGTCCCGGTCTAGGCGAAAAATTTTTCTCTTCAAATATAATTTATCCTTCAATGAGAAGTGTTAAATTAATAATAAAATCGTCAATAGAAGCCCTACTGGCTATAAAGTAGTGTTAAATTCCCAATAAATGTCTTCTTAACTAAGAAGCCGCCATTTGCAAGATAGAAGCTATGGTTTCAAGCATTTGGCGCAAGGGAATTACAACGTACATAAGAGAAAAATTTGCGTCTAGATCGTAACTCGCCTCGGTAGCTCAGTTGGTAGAGCACTTGGCCCGGAAAGCCAAGGGTCCCGGGTTCGAGTCCCGGTCTAGGCGAAAAATTTTTCTCTTCAAATATAATTTATCCTTCAATGAGAAGTGTTAAATTAATAATAAAATCGTCAATAGAAGCCCTACTGGCTATAAAGTAGTGTTAAATTCCCAATAAATGTCTTCTTAACCAAGAAGCCGCCATTTGCAAGATAGAAGCTATGGTTTCAAGCATTTGGCGCAAGGGAATTACAACGTACATAAGAGAAAAATTTGCGTCTAGATCGTAACTCGCCTCGGTAGCTCAGTTGGTAGAGCACTTGGCCCGGAAAGCCAAGGGTCCCGGGTTCGAGTCCCGGTCTAGGCGAAAAATTTTTCTCTTCAAATATAATTTATCCTTCAATGAGAAGTGTTAAATTAATAATAAAATCGTCAATAGAAGCCCTACTGGCTATAAAGTAGTGTTAAATTCCCAATAAATGTCTTCTTAACCAAGAAGCCGCCATTTGCAAGATAGAAGCTATGGTTTCAAGCATTTGGCGCAAGGGAATTACAACGTACATAAGAGAAAAATTTGCGTCTAGATCGTAACTCGCCTCGGTAGCTCAGTTGGTAGAGCACTTGGCCCGGAAAGCCAAGGGTCCCGGGTTCGAGTCCCGGTCTAGGCGAAAAATTTTTCTCTTCAAATATAATTTATCCTTCAATGAGAAGTGTTTAAATTAATAATAAAATCGTCAATAGAAGCCCTACTGGCTATAAAGTAGTGTTAAATTCCCAATAAATGTCTTCTTAACTAAGAAGCCGCCATTTGCAAGATAGAAGCTATGGTTTCAAGCATTTGGCGCAAGGGAATTACAACGTACATAAGAGAAAAATTTGCGTCTAGATCGTAACTCGCCTCGGTAGCTCAGTTGGTAGAGCACTTGGCCCGGAAAGCCAAGGGTCCCGGGTTCGAGTCCCGGTCTAGGCGAAAAATTTTTCTCTTCAAATATAATTATCCTTCAATGAGAAGTGTTAAATTAATAATAAAATCGTCAATAGAAGCCCTACTGGCTATAAAGTAGTGTTAAATTCCCAATAAATGTCTTCTTAACTAAGAAGCCGCCATTTGCAAGATAGAAGCTATGGTTTCAAGCATTTGGCGCAAGGGAATTACAACGTACAATAAGAGAAAAATTTGCGTCTAGATCGTAACTCGCCTCGGTAGCTCAGTTGGTAGAGCACTTGGCCCGGAAAGCCAAGGGTCCCGGGTTCGAGTCCCGGTCTAGGCGAAAAATTTTTCTCTTCAAATATAATTTATCCTTCAATGAGAAGTGTTAAATTAATAATAAAATCGTCAATAGAAGCCCTACTGGCTATAAAGTAGTGTTAAATTCCCAATAAATGTCTTCTTAACTAAGAAGCCGCCATTTGCAAGATAGAAGCTATGGTTTCAAGCATTTGGCGCAAGGGAATTACAACGTACATAAGAGAAAAATTTGCGTCTAGATCGTAACTCGCCTCGGTAGCTCAGTTGGTAGAGCACTTGGCCCGGAAAGCCAAGGGTCCCGGGTTCGAGTCCCGGTCTAGGCGAAAAATTTTTCTCTTCAAATATAATTTATCCTTCAATGAGAAGTGTTAAATTAATAATAAAATCGTCAATAGAAGCCCTACTGGCTATAAAGTAGTTGTTAATTCCCAATAAATGTCTTCTTAACTAAGAAGCCGCCATTTGCAAGATAGAAGCTATGGTTTCAAGCATTTGGCGCAAGGGAATTACAACGTACATAAGAGAAAAATTTGCGTCTAGATCGTAACTCGCCTCGGTAGCTCAGTTGGTAGAGCACTTGGCCCGGAAAGCCAAGGGTCCCGGGTTCGAGTCCCGGTCTAGGCGAAAAATTTTCTCTTCAAAATATAATTTATCCTTCAATGAGAAGTGTTAAATTAATAATAAAATCGTCAATAGAAGCCCTACTGGCTATAAAGTAGTGTTAAATTCCCAATAAATGTCTTCTTAACTAAGAAGCCGCCATTTGCAAGATAGAAGCTATGGTTTCAAGCATTTGGCGGCAAGGAATTACAACGTACATAAGAGAAAAATTTGCGTCTAGATCGTAACTCGCCTCGGTAGCTCAGTTGGTAGAGCACTTGGCCCGGAAAGCCAAGGGTCCCGGGTTCGAGTCCCGGTCTAGGCGAAAAATTTTTCTCTTCAAATATAATTTATCCTTCAATGAGAAGTGTTAAATTAATAATAAAATCGTCAATAGAAGCCCTACTGGCTATAAAGTAGTGTTAAATTCCCAATAATGTCTTCTTAACTAAGAAGCCGCCATTTGCAAGATAGAAGCTATGGTTTCAAGCATTTGGCGCAAGGGAATTACAACGTACATAAGAGAAAAATTTGCGTCTAGATCGTAACTCGCCTCGGTAGCTCAGTTGGTAGAGCACTTGGCCCGGAAAGCCAAGGGTCCCGGGTTCGAGTCCCGGTCTAGGCGAAAAATTTTTCTCTTCAAATATAATTTATCCTTCAATGAGAAGTGTTAAATTAATAATAAAATCGTGAGTAGTAAGAACTTATATTTGTGTCGAATTAAATAATAAACCTAATAACAGTCATGCCTGGTTTTGTTTTCAGTGCGGTCTGCCACATTTAAATAACTGGCATGAAAAATTAATGTTTTGCCAATTAAAGGGTTAAGAATATATTATTTTCATTATAATTTTACAAGGTGACATATGTGATAAAAAGACATAGATATTCATAGTGATCTAGAAATACTCAGGAAGTTCAAAATGTAAAAAAAAAAATAATACAATAGTATTGTGCTCTCGCTTAAACTAGTCTGCCCGAATGCATAAATAACATACCATGTTCACTTCCCATAAAAATCATATGTTAAGACTGAAAATGTCTTTGACACTAACATGACAGGTGATGAATCTAAAGAAACCAAATGCCCAGCTTCTATCATAATTATCAAAACTAATAATAATTGAGTACTTAAAAAAACTTATTAACATCTCCATCTTTTGAAATTCTAAAAAAAAACATGAATGATACACACGTGTTAATATATTAAAGCATTACATATCTGTGGTGAACTGAATTTCAATTCAGGAATTCTTGAAGGCGTAAACCTTCCTCCCAGAACACATGATTAACAAATAATATTATTTATTGTATTATTAACCAATTGTGATAATGGAGGGGTGTGAAGAATGTTAGAACCATAGGCATGGTTATCGTTTTCCTAATGGGAACCCGAACAAGAAAGTATTATTCTGTTCTGTGATCTATGATACTAAACATTTCGACCAGAAGCATCCGCTATGTGTGCTGAATTTAAAACATAATTTTAGGATTTATAAAAAGTCCAATCTCTCAGGAAAATGAACTTTAAAATATTTTGACTAAGAATAGTTTGGACTTAAGAATTTTTTATACATTCAAGAAAATTAACTTCAAATTATTTTAATAATTTTAACTTTGAATATAACTAAAGATTTTAATTATCCTGCAAAATTATATTTCTGCAATCTGAATAGTTTCGACTCCATTACTAAATAAACAGAACTGTATCAGCGAACAACTATTTTATGATAATAAAATACTATAACAAATTTCTTTAAAATTTGAACTTTAATGTAATTTAATTGACTCTGACTATAAAGTCCTATTGCTTAACCAAACCCTGAGAACTAATTGCCCATACTGCTGAATGAACCGATGCAGTCTTTAAGTACTACTGGGACAATATTTAAATTGGTGCTAGCTACTTTTTTACAAGATTTTGAAAACATTGCTACATCTAAAAAAACTACTCAATATACCATAACAAATTTTTTAAGGGATGTCGAGAAGTGAAACTACTTGACTGGGTACAGAGAAATATTTCAAATACACACCTAAATCCTGATTACAGTATGATAAAGTATAATATTTAATTTTAGGAAGTTATATTTTGAGATTATTTTAATTATATTATTTTTAGTCTGGACATCTTACCTCAATATTAATGTTGATTTGTTCTTGTTAGACATGTTTCAAAACAATTCTGTTTTATCATCAGCTTGTCCAGACTGGTTTTATTTATGTTGCACAACCTGGATGTCGATGTCAGCTCCATCCTGTGGTTGGCCAAAGAACCTCCAAACAAGGTCATGCTCCATCGGAATATCAAAATTCATAACTCTGTTTCTGTTTCTTCTGAATATAAATTTTTTCCCAAATAGTCAACTCTTTTGTATTTCTAACTGTTTTAATAATTTAGTGTCTGAATTTATATTATGTTTTTCAGACCAAACATGAGCAGCAACTATAGATTTTTCAATTTCTCCATTTTTAATATTTCTTATGTGTTCTTTGGTTCTAATTTTTAGGTTTCTTTTTGTTTTTCCTATATATATATATCTTTTCACAACCCATGCATTCAATTTGATATATTCTTGACATTTTATTTTTATCAGTTTTTTTTTTCATTTTTGTTGGTTTTTATTAGTTTATTTAAACTGTAGTTATTTTTTGGTGCTAATTTAATATTAAACTTCTCAAATATATTTTGAAATTTATTATGTACCCAAGGGTGATATGTGAATTTCCTATATTTTTTCATATGTGGTTCTTCTTTTTCAAGATTACTTCTGTTTATCATTTTTTGTTTTTTATACTTTTCTATCCTTTTATGTACCATTTTTTCATCAAACCCATTTTCTCTTGCTACTTTGCTTATGTTTTATTATCTCCTGTTTGAAATCTTCTTCGTTTAAGGGTAAGTTTACCAATCTATGAGTTAAACTATTAAAGGCTGCTAATTTATGTCCAATTGGATTGAACCCTGTTGATTTAATAAAGTTTCCCGTATGAGTTTCTTTCATATGAATCCCAAATTCAATTTTTCTTTTTTCTTTGTTTCTGACCAATTTAAGATTCAAAAAAGGTATTTGTTTATTTGAGGTAAGATGATCAGACTAAAAATAATATAATGATAAAGTATATCTTGTTTTAGTTGTTTTCAAATGCTGGGCCTTGGCAATGAAGCTATTAGTGTATGATAAGTATATCTTGAAGCAGTCATCACAACATGCCCACTCCCACAGTCCTTGCAGCAGAAGGATGTTTTCTTTCTTTTTCTTGATTTTTTTTTTTGCAATACATTGTATATCTTTTGGTGGGCTCGTGAGACTTTACTCCAAATTTGGCAGCTTTGAGGGGCAAATAAGTATTTATTCTTAATCTACCCTTCCAGTAGGTAAGTGATTCATCAACTTCAATATTTTCTCCCATACTGTAAGCTGCTTTGTAGCTCCCATTTTATAACCTTAGGGTTCTTTTCATCCTCTGTCTTATTTCTACATTATTCTAAAAATCTAAGGCAAAGTTGTTCGCATCCGTAGAACTCTTTAATCTACACGCACCTTTGGGTGGTGCAAAATGAACAACACATAAGCCCCTTTACAGAAAACAAATCAAACCCTACCCTATCATTGTGCAAAAATTATTATTAAAAGAAGCTTCCAGAAAGAATTGATGGAGCACTTTAAAAAAAAAGTAATAAGAGATCATGCGCAGCTATCTTGCAGAATAAAAACTTAATATCTGAACAACCAAGGCATAAAGCAGTAACAACATTTAGACAGTTAACAGGCCATGACTATCTGGCAGCACACCTACACAAAATTGGAATCTTCAACTCTCCAAATTGTATACTGTGTCAAGATAATAACTCAACAATGTCAAGATGTAACCTACAAGAACTCTGGCTGGACTCTATTGGGAAGCAAGAAAGTAAATGGAACACATCCAAGCTAATGGACATTAGACTACTACTACTACTACTATTACTACTACTACTATTACTACTACTACTAGTACTACTACTACTACAATGGGATATGCTTTGAATAATTTCTTATTTCTATTAAAATTCAGAAGCTTGTCATTATCAATGAAAAGAATAAACCTGTTCAAAAGTTCAAACTATCTTGTAACATAGAGTGGTCCATCCATAGTAATTCTGCCCGAGAGCAGGTCTTTCACTGCAATCATAGCATTTTAATGCTATGTTTTGCAGCTTTACTAGGGAAATGTAGGCGTGGTAGCTTCCCGTTGCTCTCCACACCGGTGAAGGATGATGATGATGATAATGATAAAGATGGTAATGATGATGATGGCCATATGATTTCGCAGACCATTTGGGCCTTAAAGTTTTCCTGACATTTGTCTTACAGGTGAGGAAAAACCCCAATAAAAACCTCACCCAGAAAAACTGTCCCGACCGGGGATCAAACCCAGGCCCGCTGCGTGACAAGGCAGCATGCTACCTCGAGACCACAGTGGTAGAGTGGTAAAGTATAGGAATGTCAAGAAGATGATTTTTGCTAAAATATGACAATATTGTTGGCTTTGAATAATACCCATCAACACATGCAATGAGAGAAAAAAACAGTGCTCATCAGCATCTATATCTTTCCATCGATAAACCCTGGACCGCAGTTTTAAATGGTTTTGTTTTGAATTTATAAATTGATTGGCATACCTGTTGGTTTCTTCGACTATATTCTCCATTATAGCACTGTAAAAAATTATATGGACAAAATAGTACCTCTAAATCCCAAAAGATGGCAGAGGAATAACAATTTTTATCTCTCAAGTAGCAATAATGCTGTTATTTTTGGACCCCCCCATGGGCTAGACCTTGTCGTGGTGGAGGGGCTCAGTACCTAATGACCCAGACGACTAGATTGGGAAGTCTGGTTTTAAACTAGCCTACTATCTAGTAAGAGGAGAAGGGAAGTGAACTAGCTCCAACGCGGGATACCTTAACAGCTTCAGAAGCTGAAGAAGAAAATTGTTCTCAACGGTAAAGAAGGCAGAAGAGGAAACTGCAAGGCAAAGGGTAGATGGGACTCCAAAACTTTGGTTAGCAACCTGTCTAGGAGAAGGAAACTCCGAAATAAATCCCCGATCCACTAGGAAATGTAGTTGTGCATCTGGACTGGTAACCCGACCACGTAAAAATATCCAAACTCATCTCTCTCACAGTGTTCAGCCAGATGGATTTAATGGATGACGACTTAAGAAGGCTAGTGAAAAGATGGACAGAACAGGCAAATTTTGCGTAGCCCGTGAAGTGAATAAGAAGATTTTGGGACTGGATAACTATTACGATAACTGGAATGTTGGGATTTGATGAAATATAATTTTCATATATATATATCTACATAAAATTTCTCATATATTTGGTAAATTATGATTTTAAAATTTTAATACCCTAAATATTTGCAACTCCATCTAAGAGTCACATGAATGCAAAATCTCTTGGTAGTTTGACAGACAGACAGATCATTAGTGAATGCAACTGAACAACTACTGAACTTCATGATTATAATATGTAAATTAATATATACAATTTATTTAGTCTGTATATTCTTACCTCTTATGGTTGTTTGAGGTAAGAAATACAGACTAAATAACTTAATTATTAAGTTAACCTCTTATTGTTACTTCCTATTGTATGTTTAAAATATACAGACAAGCTGTCTGTAAGTAAGTGTAGAAATCTCATCATAATGTCCTCTTGATTTAGATGCAACCAACTGTATTGTGAATAAATTGTACCATTACTGGGATACAGGATTAGAGAGAAACTTAAACCAGGGCAGGGAAATGGCTGAGTAGCTCAAATGTTGAGTGCCAGCACATAAGCTAGAGGTCTTGAGTTCAATTCCCAGTTCAGGCAGACATCTTTCTCTTTTTATGTGGGCTGTAACAAAAATAGTGGCAATGCTGCTGTAGAAGCAAAACCAGACAGAGTTAATTGTTGTAACTTCTGTAACATGTTAATATATGTCTGACCTATCTTACAGTAAATGGGCTCGTCCATATGTTTCAAAGTACGAGTACATTAGCTTTGGAGAGAGGAAGTTAGTCTCCTCTGAGTTGCTGCTCTAAGCTGTTGTGTTTCGCCATGTTTACAAAGCAGAAAACAGCGATCTTGGTTGAAAATTCAATGTGCCCATGGCCATACAGCACAAATGTCATGAAGGCCTTGTGGAAGCATGTGGGGAGACGATATTACCATACAGGACTGCTCGGCACACACCCTGTAGCTGATCTGTACCATCGCTAGGAGTGGGAAGTGCTTTTCCATCCACCACATTCACCGTACTTAAACACCTGTGATTATGATTTGGTCCCTAAGATGAAGGAACCATTTCATGACATTCGATTCTAGACTTTTCCCAAGATTCTGCTGGCATTAAGGCAGTCAGTCAGAAACATCAAAAGAACAGGAGCAGCTACAGGGATACTACAACTTCCACATTGCTGGCAACGAGTTTTAGACAATGCTGGGAACTACATTGAAGGACTGTAGAAGTTTTACAGATATGTCACTTGTATACCAGTAAT
Organism: Diploptera punctata; assembly: GCA_030220185.1. Lineage (NCBI taxonomy): Eukaryota > Metazoa > Arthropoda > Insecta > Blattodea > Blaberidae > Diploptera > Diploptera punctata. Next base: position 1,871,355 of record JASPKZ010000827.1, read on the forward strand.
AAATAAATAGTTGCCACTATTAAAGTTACAACCTAAGTACAAATGAGGTGAGATATTAAAACATTTTCTCTAACTCATTTATAAATTGAAAATACCTCATAGTGTTACTTCCCACTTTAATTTTGATTAAATCTTTCTCTTTACCAGTGAACAACTACTTCTCATCCACTTTGCCATCTACAGTGAATGAATTTTCCAATTAATACTTTAGTGGATTGTTCATTCACTTAGGGTCAAATCTATGAATGCATTAGACCGTAAAAGGCGTTCTCTGCTGAGAAAGTTGTATCCTAATACGATTTTGCTTTCTCAGAAATCTGTTCATGCGATAATAATTGTTGAAATTCGTAAGCTACCTGACGAGGTAACTTAAGAGAGAAATGAATCATGAGAATCCCAAAGGGAACCGATGTAGTTTGAAATCTTGCTGCTTTATCCAAGATGTCAGACCTCGAACTTGTTTTCGGTATACGCGGAGAAGAGGAATTTGATAGAGTCTACCAAAGAATTCAACTGGAAGAACAGGAGAATCAGCATAATATTGCACGATGCAGACGTCGTTGTATACGGTATTATTTGCGGGATGCAAGCGTAAATATGTGCCTCTAGCAGACGAAAATAACGGAAGTGGTTTTATCGCTGAGAAATCAGGGTAATTTCTTGCCAATATTACGAAAACGACGACTTTCATGCATGACCAGTTAGTGGTAGCTAATTCAATCTTTGCACTTGCTCACGGTGAGTCAGCTCACCAGTGATTGGAAGTAATTTGAGTAGAGACTAATGTATTTGCACGCAACCCTTAGTGTATATCCAGTTAATGAAATAAACAGTAATTTTTCTGAGGTTCTAATTTAGACAATACTGATGTATATAACATTGATGCAATTGATAGATACACATTACAATGAAACCTTGAACAGAAGTTTTAATAAGGAAAATATATCTCAAGTGCATTCAATTAGATATTTATACCTCACAAGCTATATTTCTTGGGTCCAGTTGCAATGGAAATCTCCTTTATCTTCAGCTAACAACTGGAAGATTAAGGACATTTTCCTTTGAAACAAGTTACAAGCAAATCATTTATACGAGTTAAAAATTGACCAGCCTCATGGGCTAGTGGTCAGCATTTCTGAGTACAGTTCATGAGGTCCCAGGTTCAATTCCTGGTCAGAACATAGGAATTTTTCCTTAAGGAGAATTATTCATATGGTTGCCTATGGTCTGGAATTTAGATTAAGGACTCTCCTGGCACTTTATTATCATTTATCACCCATCATAACATCGGGATAATGTAACTCTGCCTTCCCCAGTTGTCCCAACATAAGAAATGGATTACAATTCTGCCAATGCCAGGGGAGAAAGCCAGAAATATCAGAAAAGACAACGTGGTGGCATTGGAAGAAAAAAGTATAAATATTTAATTAAATTTATTTGATAAAATATATCACAGAGTGAATTCCTATTGATTTTATGTTAAAAATATTTATAATCAAGAAACAAAATCTATCACATTATAAACCTTATACACAACATATACATTAAGTCACAAGTATGCAGTTCAAACATAGCTATAGCAGATTTACCTGGTAGGTCAGAAATTAAATGAAGACTTTCTACACTCTATCCAGCCTAAGAAAAACACTTGAAGAAAATAAATGGGCAAGTAATCCATGAAGCACATGATTGCTGCAGTTACTGCGATTTGTTCATGGCCAAAGCACAGTTCAGCGGAAGCAAAAAAATAGACCATGTACTCGATTAACCATAGTTGATCAGAATACAGATACACCTAGATATTTCTTCGAAGGTCAGAGAGTAACTAAAAATTCACATATGTTTGAAATTGAAAGATTTTTAGAGGAAGTTGAATGTCTGTTATAAATATGGTGGCTGTCAGGTAGTTTATTGTAACTTAACTTGGCGATAAAATATGTAAAGTAAAGTAAAGTGATCCCACAACAGGCCTCAGGAGGCTCTTGGGGTAGTAGGAGGTTAAGGCTCCCACTTTTTCTAGACAATCGGCACTTTATGTCAGCCGGGTTGTCAGCCCTGCATGACGGCCGCCTTTACCCCAGAACAAGTGTCTGGTACTCATTTCCGTTAGAGGCTGAGTCGACCTCAGGGCCGTAGTGACGCCAGAGGGTTTGGGTCAGTTTTAAAAATCCTGACCCCAACGGGACTTGAACCCTCGACCCTCCGGCTTGTAGCTCAGTGCCTTAACCACTACGCTACGGTGTGCCCCCGATAAAATATGTGATCAACATTTTAAAAAGCTAAAACGGAAATTGTTAAAGAGTGGTGAAAAAACAAACGGTGTTAAATGTATTTTGTAAATTTTATGGAGCCTAATTTTGGCACTGTAGTGAAAGATATTGTTAAATTAACTGCAGAATATGCTGGTGTGTCGGAGAGTAGTGTTGTACATATTTGCAGGGAATTAAAAGAAACTGGTAAAATCAAAAAACCCAACAAGAAGAGGAAAAGGTCTAACCTGTTTTAAGAGTGGTGGACAATTTGAAGTGTACAGTTCATTACAAGGTGCATGGATTTTTTATTTTATTATTGTAAGTACAGTTATTTTAATTTAAATGTTTGATTTTAATTAATCTGGGGACATGCCATAGTGTAGTGGTTAAGGCACTGCGCTACAAGCCAGAAGGTCGAGGGTTCGAGCCCTGTGGGGTCAGGATTTTTAAACTGACCCAAACCCACTGGCGGCACTATGGTCCTGGGATCGACTCAGCCTCTAACAGAATGAGTACCAGACACTTGTTCTGGGGTAAAGGCAGCTGTCACGCAGGGCTGACATCAAATGCCAATTGTCTAGAAAAGGTGGGAGCCTTAACCTCCTACTACCCCAAGGGCCTCCCGAGGCTTGTCATGGGATCACTTTACTTTTATTTTTTTATTTTATTTAATCTGTGTAATATTAACAATAATTTAATTAGTTTTCGACATACCATTGTATGAGTTAATACAACCTGCAACATTAAAAATTAAAACGATTCTTGTGCATTAATTTATCAGTTTGTGTCAAACAGTTGATAGAGTGCACATGCACTTTTTACACATGCTGCGCAGAATATTACTTTCGGAAGTTAAATGTCAAACTGTGTTTCTAAGGCTGGACAGACAATAGTACACATTTACCCAAACAGTCATAACCAGTAAACAATTGAAACACAGTTACAGCAGATTTATCCGGTAGACCATAAATTAAACAAGAACTGTCTAGTAGATGTCTACCCAAACAGTCATGACCAGTAAGCACTTGGTACATAACCACAGCAGAATGAGCTGGTAGATCAGGAATTAAACGAGGATTGCTAGTAGATTTTTCAATGCATATTTTTTAAACAATGTAGTATATAGATATTATAATTATTATGATCAATTAAGTAAATTAATATTAAGCAGCTATTACTGTGATCAAAATGAGAAAAAAGTTTCTGCCTGAACCAGGAATCAAACCCTGATCAAACCTGTCCATTTAAACTTAGGTGTTAAAGGTTATAAAGCTAACAAACCAAAATGAGTGGACAGTTTTAAATATTCAATCTTCTTTTTCAGTCTTTCTTTAATAATATTTAAAAAGAAATATACCTACTTGTAGGTAAAATATACCTCATAGTGTGAATTCCTAAAATAGGTATTACCTTTATAATTGTAAGAAATTAATAATAAAAACATCCAAGTAATACCTTAATTGCTTCTCTGTCATGCGGTGTCTGGGTTAGACCCCCCTCTGCCGTAAATGTAACATCATAATGCGTTTCCTTCATGGAGGTAGTCTGTAACATAGACAGTCCTTCCCGCAATCGACGGCTGTACTGCTTCAATCGACCAGTTGTATATGAAAAATTGTTTAAAGGAGACACTCGGTACACTTTCCAGATGCGATCAAGCAGAGCTGAAAAACAAAGAATATGTGTGTGTGTGTGTGTGTGTGCATTAGAGATCACTTGCGAGCTGGTTTTCAATTTAAAACGTTAACTAAAATTACTCAAACTAACTTTATATTTAACTTTGAATAACTTTATATTTGTCCTTTTTGTGCAGCATTTATTATGGTTGGTTGGTTGGTATCTAATGTCGAGCACTTGACAATTAAATCATTCGCTCTCTTGCACTCCAATATTTAGTAGGAAGGCTGGTCTCTTCTACAAAAGCTGGACAATGGGGGAGATGGTTTTGTTCCATATCTTCATTTAAATTGCAAAAAGAATATTTTGGTGAATTTGCTATACCAAATCTGTATAGGTGTTTATTTAGACAGTCATGTCCTATTAGTAGTCTGAATGCTGTCACTGTGGATTTTCTTTGTAATGTAGCATGTTGTAAGTTTGTAAATTTTTCCATTCCTTTCCACATATCTCTAAGTTTATTGATATGCAGTATTCATTTGATGTAATTCTTTTGATAGAGTGAAAGGAGATGGAAGCAGAAGTTGGGTTGAAGACAATTTTGCTATCCTTCTTGGATAGAAATCAGCTATTGTTTATTCTTTCTTCACTCACCTCATACTTCTTAACTCCCATGCATACTTGAGTTTCGTCACTTCGTTTGTGACATTCTCAATGCTATATTACGTTCACAACTGATGTCCAGGATAGAAGGCCGTTGGACATCAGTTGTGAACGTAATACAGCATTGAGAATGTCACAAATGAAGTGACGAAACTCAAGTATGCGTGGGAGTTAAGAAGTATGAGGTGAGTGAAGAAAGAATAAACAATATTAAAATAAACCTCATAGTGTTATTTCCTAACTACATAACTTAGAAAATCAGCTGCTTCATTGCCTGTCACTCCACAATGACTGGGATCCATTGAAGTACAACTTTTTTACTTTTATTATTTTATGACATTCGATAATGTTGATGCATTTAGATCTTATATCCCATATTATAGCAAGGATGGCCACTTTGAAGTCACAGGGAATTACAACATTCATAAACTTTTTTATTTGATATAAAAGATTTTGTAAACTTAAGAAAATTGCTAGAATTTCATCATCAAAGTTTGTTCAATTTGTATTTAATTTACAATAAAAGGAGAAAGATAGGCATACTGCACCAGCCCCAGTGCCACCATCATTTGGTAGGCTGGAACCATCTCTAAAAATGTGCATCCATTCAGTAGCAGGGTACCTTAAATTTATTATTTCTAGTGACATTTGTTTTATAATAAATGGGGAGGTTTCAGATTTCTTGATGTCTTCTGTTAGATGAAGAATTTATTCAATTTCCAAAAAATTCTAGAGTTGTTTCTTATCTGTATATTTTCTTTTGCATGTGGAAGTTGTAGTTTTGTAGTTTCTGTTTGATTTCTTGTACTGTGCTTAAGAAGCTTTGTTCAGATTTCAAACATACTTCTGATTTTCTTTGAATCTAGTTATTATGGAGTAACCTTAAAAATGTTCATAGTGTAATGATTGCTGTTTTCCAATTTAAAATGCTATGCTTGGGTTATTTGTTAAAATTTGCATGGCAGTGATTGGTGTTGTTTTAACAGTTCTTGTTACCAGGCAGAGGATTTGATTATGTAATTTATTAAGTTTTTCCACATTCATAGTTACTAGGATTTCTTCACAATAATGAAGGATAGGTTTTATGTACATTTGATAGAAGGTGATTAGAATTTATGTGCTGTAACCCAACTTTTTCCCCTGCTAATCTCATTTCTATCTTTGTACATATGTTCTCTATATGTTTCTTCCATGTTAATTTCATGTCAAAGGTTATTCCTAGATATTTTGCTTCATGTGTATCAGTTAATAATTCTCCTTAATTTCAGAGTGATAGGTAGCAGTTTCTTTTTTTAAAGTAAATAGTTGATAATTTGTCTTCTGTATTCATAATTAAATATGGGAAATAACATTATGAGGTTCTTAATTCACAAATTAATGAGTCAACTTTTAACATCTTACCTCATATTTTATGTTTCTTCAAACATTGGAACTAGTTTTCGAGAGAAGGATCTCTCTCATTTTCAACCGACATTATGACTACCGGATTTTCGTTGGAATCTCCATCAATAACGTTGCCATCTGGTGTTAATTTGATGAACTTTGAGATGAGGTCACGTTCATCAGGAATCTCGAAATTCATGGATCTAAATTTGTTCTTCTGAATATATATCTTCTCCCAAACTGCCAATTCCAAAGATTTTTCCAAATGTTTTAAAAGTTGGGCTTCTTTTTCAATTTTATGATTCTCCAATAAACTATGTGCTGCAATGCTGACTTTTCAATTTCACAATTTTTAATATTTCTGAAGTGTTCCTTAGTGCGAGTGTCCAAATTTCTCTTTGCTTTTCCTATGTATACTTTATTGGAGTCCTTACAATTAATTTGATAAATTCCAGATTTTTTGCCATTTTTTGTTCAATTTCTTATTAGTTATTAATAGATTACCAAGGCTAAATTTGTTTATCGGTGCCAATGTAATATTGAATTTCTTGAAATTTTATTGAAATTGTTATGTATTTCAGGATGATACGTAATTTCTTAAATTGTTTTTCCTTTTTTTGAATCAAAATGTGACTGTATTCTTTCTTAAAATCTTCTTCATTTAATGGAACATTTAATAATCTATATATCAAACTGTTGAAAATTGTATGTTTATTGTGCAATATGATTGAAACCTGAAGATTTAATGTAATTGTCTGTATGTATATCCTTCCTATATATATTGAATTCAATTTTTCCTTGTAGTTCATTCCTTATTAAGTAAAGGTCCGAAAATGGGATTTGTTTATCCTTTTCCAATTCCATAGTAAATTTTAAAGTTCCATCTTGAAGGTTGAGTAATTTCAATGCATCTTCAATATATTTAGAATTTATCACAGAGAAAATATATCATCTACATATCTAATACCAACATTTGAATATCCAGGGATAAACATTGGTGATATGAGACTAAATAACCCATAAATAAATTTGCCAAAAATGGTGAAAGTGGGTTACCCATAGCCAGACCTGAGATTTGTTTGTCAAATTTTTTTCATTGAAGGTGAAAACATTATTATCAGTGCAAAGTTTTGTAAGACTTAAATATTCTTCTATTATTTCTCTTTTTATTTTAAGGAATTTAGCCATTTTTCTAAAATAGTTAACATCTTTCCAATTGGGATGCTCGGAAATAAAGAAATGACGTCGAAAGAAATCAATCTGTCATTACCATCCAATGATACATTATTTAGTTCTTTTACTAATTCAATAGAATTTTCAATACTTTTGTTGTTGAAACTTGGTAATTCTTTAAATTTCTTTGTAAGCCATTTTGCTAAAATATAACACGGTGAGCCAATATTATTAATAATGGGTCTCATCTTTTTCCCCTCCTTGTGTATTTTTGGGAGTCCATACAGTTTTGGATTCTGTGGGTTTGAAACTTTTAACTTATATTTGTCTTGATCCTTGATGATGAATTTTATGTTTTTCAATGTATTATTAAATGATTTTATTGATTTTGGAAGAGGATTGCGTTTAATTTCTTCATATTCATTTGAATTTAAGAGAAGTTCATTCTATTTAGATAATCATCTTGATCTAAAATAACAATTTTCTTTCCCTTATCGGCTTTAGAAGTTACTGCTTTTTGGTCATTTATATTTCTCAAAGTTTTCATATTTATAATTGCTCTATTATTTTTTGGTTTTTCTTTTATATTTTCAAAAACTTTTTCAACATTTTTTCTAATGATAATTGTGTCTTCAACTTTAAGATCTGAAGTTGCAAAATGGCTTACCAAGAAATTTAAAGAATTACCAAGTTTTGACAACAAAAGCATTGAAAATTCTATTGAATTAGTAAAAGAACTAAATGATGTATCATTGGATAGTAATGACAGATTGGTTTATTTTGACATAATTTCTTTATTTCCGAGCATCCCAATTGGAAAGATGTTAACTATTTTAGAAAAATGGCTAAATTCCCTAAAATAAAAAGAGAAATAATAGAAGAATATTTAATTCTTACAAAACTTTGCATTGATAATAATGTTTTCACCTTCAATGAAAAAAATTTTACAATCAAATCTCAGGTCTGGCTATGGGTAACCCACTTTCACCATTTTTGGCAAATTTATTTATCGGTTATTTAGAGTCTCACATCCCTGGATGTTCAAATGTTGGTATTAGATATGTAGATGATATATTTTCTCTGTGATAAATTCTAAATATATTGAAGATGCATTGAAATTACTCAACCTTCAAGATGGAACTGTAAAATTTACCATGGAATTGGAAAAGGATAAAAAATCCCATTTTTGGACTTTTACTTAATAAGGAATGAACTACAAGGAAAAATTGAATTCAATATATATATATATATATATATATATATATATATATATATATATATAGGAAGGATACTCATACAGAGAATTACATAAAATCTTTAGGTTTCAATCATATTGCGCTAAACATTCAATTTTTCTACAGTTTTGATATTATAGTTAATTAAATGTTCCATTAAATGAAGAAGATTTTAAGAAAGAAAAGAAAGCTACAATCACATTTTGATTCAAAAAAAGGAAAAAAACAATTTAAGAAAATTACGTATCATCCTGAAATACATAACAAATTTCAATAAAATTTCAAGAAATTCAATATTACATTGGCACCGATAAACAAATTTAGCCTTGGTAATCTATTAATAACTAATAAGAAATTGAACAAAAAATGGCAAAAAATCTGGAATTTATCAAATTAATTGTAAGGACTCCAATAAAGTATACATAGGAAAAGCAAAGAGAAATTTGGACACTCGCACTAAGGAACACTTCAGAAATATTAAAAATTGTGAAATTGAAAAGTCAGCATTGCAGCACATAGTTTATTGGAGAATCATAAAATTGAAAAAGAAGCCCAACTTTTAAAACATTTGGAAAAATCTTTGGAATTGGCAGTTTGGGAGAAGATATATATTCAGAAGAACAAATTTAGATCCATGAATTTCGAGATTCCTGATGAACGTGACCTCATCTCAAAGTTCATCAAATTAACACCAGATGGCAACGTTATTGATGGAGATTCCAACGAAAATCCGGTAGTCATAATGTCGGTTGAAAATGAGAGAGATCTTTCTCTCGAAAACTAGTTCCAATGTTTGAAGAAACATAAAATATGAGGTAAGATGTTAAAAGTTGACTCATTAATTTATGTCTTCTGTATGTTTATCTTCATTAAGTTTTGGGATGTCCAATTCTGTACTTAGTGATTGTTGGGCTGTGGTAATTAATTGTAAAGGTAAAGTGATCCCATGACAGGCCTCAGTAGGCCCTTGGGGTAGTAGGAGGTTAAGGCTCCCATTTTTTCTGGACAATCGGAACTTGATGTCAGCCCAGCATGATGGCTGCCTTTACCCCCAGAACAAGTGTCTGGTACTCATTTCCATTATAGGCTGATTCAACCCCAGGGCCTTGGTGCCGCCAGATGGTTTGGGTCAGTTTAAAAATCCTGACCAATCGGGACTCAAACCCTCAACCTTCTGACTTGTAGCACAATGCCTTAATCACTATGCTATGGCATGCCTCTGATAATTAATTGTTGGCTTTGATTTTAGGTTTGGAGACCCATATTACAACATCATCAGCAAAAAGTAGGGTTTTTATTTGTAGAGTTTCTATGTTCCTAGGTACATCATTGATATAGATATTGAAGAGTATGGTACTGATTACAGAATCTTGTGATAAACCTCGATGTGTTTGTTGGTACTTAGAGAGATGATTGTTATAATTAGTGGCGATGAATTGTTGGATGAGAAAATTGCTGATCCAGTGTAGCATATTCTCTTAAGTACCCAAAATCTGCGTATTTTCTAATAATTTATATCTCCAAACAGAGTCATAAGCTACTTGGAAATCAACAAATATTGCTAGAGTGTCTTTTCTGTTGAAACTGTCTTTAATATCTTGACTTAGGTGTACTATTGGTCGTAATTCTCTACATTCAGCTTGATTGGGTGAAAGTATATTATTAGTTTCTAAATACAAATTTAATTGATTTGATATAATTCTTCCATAGTTTTAACAATTAGGCCTACACTAGTTAGTGCTATTGGGCGGTAATTTGAGAATGTATTGGCTGATTTTTTTTGTTTTCAAAATATATATTATAATAGCTTTTTTCCCACTCATGAGGAACTTTTGTGTTCCAAGAAAGATTATATAACTAACTCTAACTCACTGGCATTATCAAACCCGTAGGTTCATGGCTGCATGGACATAAGCTCTCCATACATCCCTACCCTGAGCCATTGTTTTCCATTCAGCTTGATTGGGTGAAAGTATATTATTAGTTTCTAAATACAAATTTAATTGATTTGATATAATTCTTCCATAGTTTTAACAATTAGGCCTACACTAGTTAGTGCTATTGGGCGGTAATTTGAGAATGTATTGGCTGATTTTTTTGTTTTCAAAATATATATTATAATAGCTTTTTTCCCACTCATGAGGAACTTTTGTGTTCCAAGAAAGATTATATAACTAACTCTAACTCACTGGCATTATCAAACCCATAGGTTCATGGCTGCATGGACATAAGCTCTCCATACATCCCTACCCTGAGCCATTGTTTTCCATTCAGCTTGATTGGGTGAAAGTATATTATTAGTTTCTAAATACAAATTTAAATGATTTGATATAATTCTTCCATAGTTTTAACAATTAGGCCTACACTAGTTAGTGCTATTGGGCGGTAATTTGAGAATATATTGGCTGATTTTTTTGTTTTCAAAATATATATTATAATAGCTTTTTTCCCACTCATGAGGAACTTTTGTGTTCCAAGAAAGATTATATAACTAACTCTAACTCACTGGCATTATCAAGCCCGTAGGTTCATGGCTGCATGGACATCCCTACCCTGAGCCATTGTTTTCCATTCAGCTTGATTGGGTGAAAGTATATTATTAGTTTCTAAATACAAATTTAATTGATTTGATATAATTCTTCCATAGTTTTAACAATTAGGCCTACACTAGTTAGTGCTATTGGGCGGTAATTTGAGAATATATTGGCTGATTTTTTTGTTTTCAAAATATATATTATAATAGCTTTTTTCCCACTCATGAGGAACTTTTGTGTTCCAAGAAAGATTATATAACTAACTCTAACTCACTGGCACTATCAAACCCATAGGTTCATGGCCACATGGACATAAGCTCTCCATACATCCCTATCCTGAGCCATTGTTTTCCAATCATGCCCTGTATAATCTACTTCCCTCAAATCATAGTTAATGTTATTCTCCCACCTCATACTTGGTCAACCTACTGGGTATTTTCCCTCTGGTTTTCCTACAAGAAGCTTCCATGCAAGTCTTTCATTCCCCATTCGTGCCACGTTTCCTGCCCATCGCAGTCTACGAGACTTAACTGTTCTCATTATATCTGGCTTCCTCTAAAGACCATGTAATTCATTGTTATGCAGTCTTCTCCTTACCTGCCTGTTCATCTCTCTTTTGTCAAAAATTTTCCTAAGAACTTTATTCTCAAATACTCGTAATATCCTTTCCTCCCTTAAAGTAAGAGTGCATGTTTTGCATCCATATAATATAACTGGTAGAATAATAGTTTTATATATTTTCAGTTTAATGTTTTTTTGAAAGGAGTTGGGACATCAAGAGTCTCTGTAATGCATTATAGCAAGCATTTCCAGAAAGATTATATAGTGAAAGTAATTGAATTTTGGCTTTATTACCAAGGTATTTGAGAAATTCTGCATATATATTATCTGCTCCTGGAGATTTGTTTGATTTTAAAATATTAATGGTTAAGTTTAACTCTTTTCGTAAGATATAAAAAATGACTCATTCTTCATGAATAATAACCTCATAATGTTATATCCCATATTTAACTATGGATTAACTCTTTAGTGTTGAAATTCTTATTAAAAATATCTTTTTTACTGTTTGTTGATTTTATGTATTTTTTTGGGTTCTTTTTTATTGTTTTTTGTTCCTTGAGGACAAAGTATAGGTATTAACATAGTATTTATTGAATTTGTTGACTATTTCTCTTTCAATTGTAATTTGTTTGTTGTTGTAGTAAATGGCATTTTTGTCATTCTCTGTTTATTATGTATAAATCTATATGCTTTCTGGCCATCTTTCCTACAATCCATTTTTTTTTTTGAGAAAGTTATTAAAATGTTCTCTTTTATGACTTAATTATTTTTTTAAAATTGGAACTTCCGTTTTTTCTGCTTTGTTTCTAGCGAGATCTCAGTTAATTTTCATACTTTCTAGTTTTGAATACCAGAAGGGTTTGTAGTTCTACCTATTCCACATGGAATATAGTTTTTTGCTGTTTTTAATATCATTTCATATATAGATTTGTTTATTTGATCAGATTTGAAGCAATTCAAGATAAAATCAAATGTTTCATACCTCTCCTCATATTAATCTTCTAAGTAGATGTGATTTCGGGTTCATAGTGAACCCATCCTCAATACCATTTTGCCAACTGATTCTTGAATCCTGCTCTCTTTGCCTCTGGTCTGACGAATTTACTAATGAGGTTCCTTTCTCCGGGAATTTCAAAATTCATAATTATTTCCTTGTTCTTCTGAATGTAGATTTTTTCCCATATGGTGAGTACATTTTTGTTTTTTAACTGTTTTAATTATTTTGTTATTTTGTTTTTTCTGACCAAACATGAGTAGCCACGTCATTTCTTTTTCTAGTGTGAATTTGATTGTTTTCGTCTGTATATTTAAAAGTTTTAAGGTATCTTCTATGTGTTTTTCTTTAAAAAACTATGGCAACAACACATCCAGCTTATTATACGTGTGATCTACACCCAAAATTTGATCATGAGAGAGGAGGTGCTTTGGTTATTTTGTTTTCAAATTACTAATGAATAACTTAGCCAAAAAAGGGGATAATGGATTCCCCATTGACAGTCCAGATTTTTGTATATAGAAACCCTCATTATATGTAAAAAACATTTGTTTGATGAATAGTTCAGTTAATTTTAAGTATTCTTTTCTCCTTTCTTTGTCGATCTTGTTTTTGATAAGCAATTTTTCCAATACAGTATTTCTAATGTTTCTTCTTTTGGTACACTGGTGAACAATGCCGTGACGTCAAATGAAACTAATCTATCTGCTTGTTCTATTTCTATCTTATTTAATTTTTCTACAAGTTGAAGAGAATTTTCAATAGTTAGATCTTTAAAATTTTCCATTTCTTTGAATTCCCGGCTTAACCATTTAGAAATTTTGTAAGTGGGAGATCCTATGTTATTGATTATTGGTCTCATTTTTCCTCCTGCCTTATGAATTTTGGGGAGACCACGGATATTGGGGTTTCTAGGTTAGCTTCTTTTAATTTAATTTTATCTATTTCTGTGAGAATTATTTTGATAGATTTTAAACTGTTTTCAACTTCTTAAACTGTTTTTAAATATACAGAAGAAAACAATCAAATTCACACTAGAAAAGAAATGAACAAACAATTATTGTTTTCAGATCTGAAATTACCCATCAATAGGAACTTCAAACTCGATGCTATTCTTTTTGCAGACGATTTAGTGCTTCTGGCACTTTCCGAAAATGATTTGCAATGATCAATTTATAATTTACAAAAATAGCTGCCAAATTTAAATTGGAAATATCAATTAACAAAACTAAAATTATGGCATTTCATGGGGAGGACCCCATACAAAGTATAATCTGTCTCCAGAATAAAATTTTAGAGAGATCTAATCAATTTAAATATCTTAGTTATTATCTCTCCATCTGGGATGAAAAGGATATCCCTAAAAAAATTACTAGTTATAATAAAAGTTTAGGAATTATTAATCAAGTTATGAAACCATCCCTTGTACAAAAAACACCAGATTACGTTTATATAACACTTTGGCTAGACCAGTGTTGACCTATGGTATGAAACATGGACACCAAAAAGACAACATGAAAGCAGAATAACGGCTTGTGAAATGAGATTCATGTGCAGAACAGCGGGTTACACCACGTGGGATCGGAAAAGGAACACCGATATCTTAAAAGAATTGAAGACTACACCAATTTTGGAATATATTAAACAGTACCAACTAAATTGGAAACACCATCTAGAAAGAATGAGTTCAAATCGGATCCCCAAAGCTGTTTATAATTATATACCAAGAGGACGAAGATCTCTGGGCCGTCCTATGAAACGCTGGAGGAAAAATTTTCTATAGGATCGTAACTGGCCTTGGCCTAATACTTGGAAGGAAGAAGAAGAAGATATTAAATCAACAGGTTTCAACCATATTTCACACTAGAAAAAGAAATGAACAAACAATTACTGTTTTTAGATCTGAAATTACACAGGAATGAAGAAAAGAAGAAAATAGATTCAGCATTTACAGAAAAGAAACACATACAGATAACAACAGGTTTCAACCATATTTCACACAAAATGGCAATCTTCAACAGCCTAGTACATAGATTGGTAAATATATCCAAGGACAAGAAAAATTATGATAATTACACATAATTAAGGTTGCAAAAGAAATGGTTTCAGTGAAAAAAAGATACACAAAAAAAATTGAGAAGTACAAAAAGCAAAAATTGAGGAACGAAAGCACTCTTCAGATAGAAAACCCAAAAGATAAGAAATACAGGAAATTCACATATCACCCTTGGGCACACAACAAATTTCAAAAGATTTTTTAAAAATTTAATATTAATTTAGTACCAAAGAATGATTATAGTTTAAATAAACTAATAAAAACTAATAACAATGAAAAGTTATATTTCAATTAATATTGGGAAGTAAACATTATGAGGTTATATCATTAATAGTGAATGGAGAACATATTTTAATCGACTCACCTCATACATTTTCAAACTTCTTTGATACCGACGGTTTCAGACACTTCCACTCATGACTGAAGAAGGACATGATTTTGTCTGAAACCGTCGGTATCAAAGAAGTTTGAAAATGTATGAGGTGAGTCGATTAAAATATGTTCTCCACTCACTATTACCAATGAAAAGATTGATGATGGTAAAAAATCAGGAATATATCAAATAAAATGTACAGACTGTGATAAAATATATATAGGGAAAAAAAAGAAATTTAACCATTAGAACCAAAGAACACATAAGAAATGTAAAAAAGGGGGAAGTAGAAAAATCTGCAGTGGCTGCTCACGTTTAGTCAGAAAAACACAAAATAGATGTAAACACAAAATTATTAAGAGTTAAAAAATAAAAATGAACTCACCATATGGGAAAAAATCTACATACAGAAGAACAGGGAAAGAATTATGAATTTTGAAATTACCCGGAGAAAGGAACCTCATCAGTAAATTCATTGGATCAGAGGCAGAGAGAGCAGGAATCAAGAATCAGGACCGACAACTTCAGAAAATTCAGCCTGTAATCACTGACGATGAGGCTCAGAAGCCTTGAAACATATGTTCGACAAAAACAACCATAAGAGGTAAGAATGTACAGACAAAATGTCTTAATTATTAAACAAACCTCTTAATTTTTGGTGAAATTAAATGTTTCTTACCTCTCCTCATATATTTTAAGTGGATCGCGATTTCGAGACCACAACGGTCTCATCGTCAGCACTTTCTTGGCGACTGATGTTATGTTGATCAGAAGAAACTCTTCTTCTTCCCTCTGTTGGTGGACCGATGAACCTCTGGATCAGGCCAAAATTTGCAGGAATTTCGAAGTTCATAAGTTTTCCTTTGTTTTTCTGAATGTGGATCTTTTCCCAAACCGTGAGTTCTTTTAGTTTGTCTATTTGTTTCATTAGACTGGCCTTTGATTCAATTAAATGTTTTTTGGACCAAGCATGAGCAGCTACTGCTGACTTTATATGAGGAGAGGTAAGAAACATTTAATTTCACTATAAATTAAACCTCATAGTGATTAATTCCTATAAAAGTTAAACCTCTTAATGTTACTTCCTATTGTATTTTAAAATTAAAATCATTATTTATTATTAGTTAGGTTGATTTTCAGTTAGTCAGCTTTCAAGATAAGCTTATGTTGAACTGAGATAATGACTACTTTCAAATTTTTTTAAAAACTTGATGTCACTTTTAACAATGTGAGACATCATTTGAATAACTCAAATTGTAAACTTTTAAATAACCTATTTTACCTACTGTATCTGAAGAGTTCGTTTATTTGAATGATTCAAATTGAACGAAACCTGTCAGTTGAAAGTAAATAATTATCCAGCACTTTGTTTAAATTCATACCAACCTTCTAGATTTTCACCATCATTGTCTATTTCAGGGGTGTTAATATTAAAACTAAGTCTTTTTGGATTAGATGTATATCTTCTCTGATTATCTAATTCATTTCCAATTCTTGATCTTAATCCATATTCAGTACCAGAAAAACGTACATTTCGATGCGAATGGCCTGCTGCTGACATCACGATTTATAAAACAATAATATATCTTCTCTCTCATTATTGATGGTATTACCCCATCTGAAAGAAAAAAGAGAATGAATGCACTATATTAAATGAAATGAAATGAAATATTGTGTGTGTATATATAATTCACTATTTAGAGTACCGTAGTTTGATGAAAATCTACGTCCAAGTTGTATATTAATGTTAGCCTTTAGTTTAGATAGCTTGAACTTTAGAGACTGATTCTCTATAATTTTCCATACAACATTCTTATGCTACTGTTGCTCTATATATTTTTACATTTGTAATAACTAGGGAGCAGATTTTTATGTTCCAAAAGTTAAGATTGCAACATAGTATAGTGATAATATTATAAATACAACAGGGCTTAATTGCAGGTATAATAAAAAATGGATAAAAAAGATGGAAGCAGAGGCGATATTTACTTATGTTTTATACTGGACGGTAGAGGAAAAATAATCAACGTTGAAAACTCTGATAAGACCGTAATCAAATTTAGAAAAGGGCTTTAAGAAATAAAAACGAGGGAAAATTAATTAAATATTAAAATATCTGGGAAAATGCATGTCATAACCCAGCAGTTCAAGTCTTGGAAACAACATATTTTTCAAGCTATTAGGACACATTTACGAAGATACAAAAATATTGTACCTTTTGAAAACACATTATATAAGGGAAACAAACACCTTATATAATCTGTCCCTGACTAAAAACCAAATTATTACCAAAGATTAGGAAATATTTCTATGGCCGCCACTGATTCTAGCTGGAAGGGGAACAAAATTATCGAATATATACTCGCGGTTTTAGGCAAAAAGATCAGACAGAAGGCAGCCTTTAGGAACAATCTAGGACGGACATGATTTCGAATCTCGGAGTATGTAAGTATAAATGCAATTTTTATTAAAGTTCCAGGTTGAATAATTCACTTTGAAATAGTTTGAATAAATAAAGATATTAACTATCTTTTGCTTTGAATAAAATAAGTTAAAACAGAGATTATAATTCTCTGGTATTTGTGAATATTAACTTAACATAGAAATATTAAACGTAAAACAAGTTCCTCTTACATAACATGAACTACATGGTCTTTATAGGAAGCCAGATATAATAAGAACAGTTAAGTCTCGTAGACTGCAATGGGCAGGACATGTTGCGCATATGGGGAATGAAAGACATGCATGGAAACTTCTTGTAGCAAAGCCAGAAGGAAAATGCCCAGTTGGTAGACCAAGAATGAGGTGGGAGAACAACATTAACTATGATTTGAGGGAAGTAGATTATACAGGGAATGATTGGAAAGCATTAGCTCAGGATAGGGATGTATGGAGAGCTTATGTCCGCGCGGCCATGAACCTACGGGTTTGATAGTGCCAGTGAGTAAGTAAGTAAAACAAGTTCCTCTAACTTGTCCTAAATAAGAAAATATACATTAAAATATTCCGAGTTCTCTCATATTAACTCATGTAAATTAGCGTCAAAAAATAAAGATTTGTTATTTGTGTTTAAGTTATAATTATGAGTATTTTTCTAAAGGGTTTATTTAATTCAGTGCAATATATATATGTAAAATAAAAGTTGTGGTTTCGCTGGTCTTGTGTGTGGAATTTGTAACGGAACTGACATTCCAATCTATATTTAGCAGACAACCTTGAACATCTACAAACACTTCCCCCGGCCTTGACCGCTAACCTGCCTTTACCGCTCGAGCAAAGAAGTCTTAGATAAATATATGCATAGAAAATATTGACTTCATGCCCTTTTTCGCTACCTTTATAATCTGATCTATCCAGGTTGTAATAGATAAAATTAACTTAGTAAATCTTTATATCCAATCAACTGATTTTTTTATAATATAACTTTCATACGAAAAATATTTCTCAATATTTTGTGTGGCATCTAGCAATATTACATTTATATTACACATCTTGCTATTAAATTAAAAAGAAATAGTGTTCTATTTACATCTAGCAATATTACATTTATATTACACATGTTACTTTTAAATTAAAAATAAATAATGTAAATAGAACACTATTTCTTTTTAATTTAATAGTAAGATGTGTAATATAAATGTAATATTGCTAGATGTCACACAAACATTACTGAGGAACATTTTTGTAAGTTATATTATAAAAACTCAGTTGATTGGATATAAAGACTTATTAAATTAATTTTATCACTATACTATGTTGCAATCTTAACTTTTAGAACATAAAAATCCGCTCCCTAGTAATAATATTTCATACTATTTTAAACATTTTGCAATGATTCTTAAACATATTTTACAGTTATTAAACATTTATTTATGTAAACAAATTGTGCTACGTATATATCAATGAAGTTCTACAGAATCGCAGTGCACATGCACGAATGCTTAATGTAACTTCCACTAGATGGCAGGACATATCTGTGAAATCAGTTGTAACCAACATTTGCAATTAATTCCAAACCATATTTCAAGAAATTAATTTTATTTTGTTAGGTTCCGATTGGACAAATTGATGTACACAAGATAGTTTATTAAATAATATGCATGCAATTTATTTTGTTAGGTTAGAAAGAGGCAAGTTGGTGTATGTTCATTTCTTATAAACATGTTTGGGAATTTTTGCAAAGGTTGGACATTCCAATTTCACATATATATCCTGCCGCCAGGTGGAGGTTACATTAAGCATTTGCACATGCACACTGCGATTCTGTAGAACTTACAAGAATTCACTGAGTAGGTGAGAGTGAATTACTAACATTTTTCTGTTTAGTGATAAGATTTAGTTTAAAATCTATGATCTCTTAAAACACTCTTAATTATTCAAGGAGAGAAAATAAAAACCTACCAGAAAGGCTAACCTTATATACAACTGACTAACATTCAAAATAATTGCATGTGGTTTCTGTCAATTAACCTCAATTTGGATAAAATCTACCTCAATCTCAATGTAGTACCACAATGGACTGTTATTGAACATACAGTTGGAACATAATACCAAACTGGATCCACTGATGTTGGAAGTTCCGCAAAATAACATACAGCTTCCGTTGAGAATATGGAAGTAATTCAATTATTACAGTACAAGGTAATATTGCTACAAACCATATGAGTTGTTTAAAATCACAGTAATAAAATGTTCTTAATTCATTTGCGGTTAAAAATATTTAAAAATACACTTTTATTGCACATACTGTGCAGCACATTATCACATTCAAGGTATTTATTACACATAACTAATTCACTGACACTATCGAACCTGTAGATTCATGTCTGCACGGATATTAAGTTTTCCATACTTCCCTATCCTCAGCTTATATGTTCCACTCATCCCCTATATAATCTACTTCCCTCAAACCATTGTAAATGTTATTCTCCCACATCATTCTTGGCCTGACAACTGAGGACTTCCCATCTACAAGGAGTTTCCATGCTCTCTTTCATTCCCCATTCGTCCCACATGTCCTGCCCATCGCAATCTATGAGACTTAATTGTTCTTAATATATATTGTTTCTCATAAAGATCACAAAGCTCACTGTTATGAGTCTTCTCCATTTGCTTGTCTGTTTATCTCACTTTGGTAAAAAAAAATTCCTAAGAACCTTGAAGAAGAGTCCATGTTTCGCATCTATTTAATATAACTGGGAGATTATACTCAGTTTAATGTTTTTTTGAGAGAAGTGGGACAAGAGTCCCTGTAATCAAGAATTGAGCCTATGTTTAATCTCTATATTACACTGTTATGTGTTTACTACACATAACCTTAATATTGTAATTGTATACCTAATTTACGAATATTTGTAACATAATAAATCATTAATACTCAAAACGAATTTATTACCTCAAAATAAGATAAAATCTTGTTTTAAAATCAGGTTATTAATACATAAAACACTATTAAAACAATTTAAAAACACTGAAGATTTTAAAATACGCAGTACAAAGCCGTTGAACATCAACAACTCTTGTCATTGGACGATTTTGCAAACTGCTCGTTAGAACACCAATCGCCATTTGTATAACAAATCAGTAAGGAACTTTCACATGATCCCCAATATAAATTATTTCCCTTAAGAAAGGTATATTTGTAAAGATTATTATTATATGAAAACATTCTATTTACGTATATTATTACAATAGTTTGATTGTACGGATATATAACTAAAGTCAATAAAAATGATTTATTCATAGTAATATTCATGTCAATTATCATATTTGGTAGAAAAAAATAGATGCAATGGGGAATTTTATTTATTGTTGTTTCTATGAATGTTGGCAATCGTGTGTCCACTTCCGGTCAATATGGGCGCTAAAGTTGTAGAAATTGTGCTCCCGTCAGGAAAATCCGCCAAGATTTTGAAGTGGAAAGTTAAAGAAGGAACTATTGTGTCTGTTGGACGTGTTATATTGTTGTACGATATAAATATACATGATGGACAAGGAAGAACAGAAGAAATTAAAGGCAACTCAGGTGGGAACTGTACGCAAGCTGTTGGCAAAGGAAGGTGAAATTGTACATCCAGGGTACGTAGCAAAGTTGCGTTGAATTCATGCGCATTACATCATTTTCAAGGATGCTCAATTCGATTATTTACGTAGGATGTTTCAGTGGCGGTTTTTCAAAATGAGGTAGACCTACATAATGAGAAAAATTGTTGAACCAACTGGATTAAATGTTATTTTGCACAAATTACTTTATTATTTACAGATGAAGCTGTAATATGAAAGTATTGTCATGTATAAAGTTGGATAATTGGCCTCGGCTTAACTTTAGAATAGGTTGTTCTATGTTTTGCCATACAAAATTCTTGACATCGTTTTAATACATACGTAATCCATTTTTATTAACATTTCGAAGTATTTTAAACATTTATTATAGATTAGGGCTGTTGTAGGGTTCACGTCGCAAAAAAATTTCAATTTAATATCTTATTCCACTGATGCACTAAACACTTTTAAAACATTGGCTGTGCTTTCCTTCAGGTCCGAAAAATTTTTCAATTTTATATCTTATTCCACTGATGCACTAAACACTCTTAAACACTTTCAAAACATTTTGCAACACTTTTTAACACATTTTAAACATCTTCCAATGTTGCAACGAGTTTTTTTTCATATTTATATATTTTCGTAAAACACAGTCGTGCTACATTGCTTACTTCATACTCTTTGTTATTTTCCCTCCACTTCCTATGTTGTTCCAGCGTTGCCACCATCAACAACCCGAACTTACTTTTTAAATGTGATTCCACGTTCCCTGGATTTCACCTACGTTAGAGTAATTGATTTGTGTTACAGTAATTGATTTAGGTTTGGTTAGCTTTTAGGTTCCTTGCTTTTTAAAAGTGATTTGATATGTAAAATAAATTATACATTTTTAGACAAGTTCTGGGATTATTGTGTCATACTGACTTCTCATACAGATACCGCCAACTGCTGGAGGTTGCATTTATCTACCTGGGATAATTGGAGCACTAGCGCATGCGCACTGCGATTCTATAGAACTTAGAAAAATTTTCTACCGACCTAAAGGAAAGCATATCCAAAACATTTTGCAACACATTTTATCTTCCAATGTTGCAACGATCTTTTTTTTATATTTATATATTTACGTAAAACATGGTCGTGCTACATTGCTTACTTGCTACTCTCTGCTATTTTCCCTCCTCTTCCTATGTTGTTCCAGCATTGCCACCATCAACAACCCAAAATATCCAGATGTTGTCAACCATTTCCACGTTCCCTGGATTTCACCTACGTTAGAGTAATTGATTTGTGTTACAGTAATTGATTTAGGTTTGGTTAGCTTTTAGGTTCCTTGCTTTTTAAATGTGATTCCACGTTCCCTGGATTTCACCTACGTTAGAGTAATTGATTTAGGTTTGGTTAGCTTTTAGGTTCCTTGTTTTTTAAATGTGATTTGATACGTAAAATAAATTACCTCTTCATATCTGTTATTCTATGAAAAATTCAAAATATCAGACGGTTACCACGTAAAATCATATTTCCACTAGTTCATTTCATGTTAATTATACATTTTTAGACAAGTTCTGGGAATTTTGTGTCAATGTTGGTCATACTGATTTCACATACATATACCGCCAACTGCTGGAGGTTGCATTTATCTACCTGGGATAATTGGAGCACTAGCGCATGCGCACTGCGATTCTATAGAACTTAGAAGAATTTTCTTGCGATGCGAAGTGTAGCATATCCTAGATTAGTTCTCACTATTCTACATCATGCAATATTCATATGATACTGTTGCACTATTTCTAGTAACATTTCCTACTTTTTAAAATATTTTCTTATGATTTTTAATAGATTTTTTACAATCGTTAAGTATTTATATATGTACCTGCAAAATCTCTCACTAAGTTCTACAGAACTGTAGTGTGCATGTGTAAGGTTTCACCAGTGGGTGACAGGACTATCTGTGTTACCGGTATCACCAACCTTCACAATAAAAGCCTGAGGTTTACAATTAGACTCACACAATTTTCCATCTAACATTCTTATGCCACTGGTGCATTAAACACTATTCAACCATTTATAATAATGTTTCATACTATTTTAAATATTTTTAAATTATGCGAATATTGTGAATCAAGTTCTATAGATGCGCAAATGTTTCATGTAACATCCGCTAGGTGGCTCTCAAATTGGAGTTATCAACATTTGAAAATAATTCCAAATCCTATTTCAAGAAATTACTCCATTTTGTTACATTCCGATGGGACAAGTTAGTGTATGTAAAATTAGTTTAAAGTTTATTAAATAACGTGCATGTAATTTGTTTTGTTAGGTTAGGAAATGGGAAGTTAGTTTACGTCCATTTTTTTTTAGCATTTGGGAATTTATTCTGAAAGTTGGTAATGCCGACTTCAGAACCATCTACTGGAACCTATTAACCATTACAGCAACTCCTGCATGCACACTGCAATTCTGTAGAACTTAGAAGAATTCATGTGAGACTTATTGTCCACCTTATCCCAATAAGAAATTGCACTACTACTTTTTTATTTTGTTAGGTTAAGAAGGGGTAAGTTAGTTAGTGTATACCAAAATATCCATCCATCCATAGTAATTCTGCCCGAAGGCAGGTCCTTCACTGCAATCATAGCATTTTCATGCTATGCTTGCAGCTTTACTGGGGAATTGTGTAGGTGTGGTAGCTTCCCGTTGCTTTCCACACCGGTGAAGGATGATGATAATGGTAAGGATGATAATGGTAAGGATGATAATGGTAAGGATGATAATGATAAGGATGATGGCCATATGATTTCGGGGACCGTTTGGGCCTTAAAGTTTTCCTGACATTTGTCTTACAGGTGAGGAAAAACCCCGATAAAAACCTCACCCAGAAAAACTGCCCCGACCGGGGATCGAACCTGGGCCCGCTGCGTGACAAGGCAGCCCGCTACCTCGAGACCACAGCGGTGGACTACCAAAATATAGTTTATCAAAATAATCTTTTTTATCTAATTTAACCAGTTTGTCATTTTTGTCATTTCTGGTGTTTTCTCCTGGCATTGGCGTATTGTAACCCACTACTCAGGTTGGGGCACCTGGAAGGCAGGATTATGCTGCCCTAGTAATAGGATGGGTTATGATGGTAATGATGTACCAAGAGAGGCCTTAATTCTAAACCTAACTTTAATGAAGTGAATGTGATAATGATGGCCAGATGATATTTGGAGACCATTTGGGCCTTAGAATTTTCTGGCATTTGTCTTACAGGTGAGGGAAAAACTATAAACGGATCACCTAATAAAATCACATTCCCAGGAATTTCTAAATTCACTAATTTCTCCTTTTTTTTTTTTACTGTAGATTTTTTCCCAAATCGTAAGCTCTAGGTTTTATATCTATTTTATAAATTTAGCCTTTCATTCAATTTGATGTTTTTCTAGGAAATACATCAAATAAACGTCTGTAGAACTTGACTGTTCTTATTGTGCCTGCTTTCCCATAAAGATCATGTAGCTTACTGTTATGGAGTCTTCTTCATTCATCTCTCTCTGGTCCAAAAATTTCTTAAGATCTTTATTTTCAAATACTCATAATCTTTTCTTTTCCTTTGTGGAAGAGAGGGCCTTATGGCCTTAACTCTGCCAGAATAAATAAAGTATTATTATTATTATTATTATTATTATTATTATTATTATTATTATTATTATTATTATTATTATTATTATTAAGTATAAGTCCATGTTTCACATCTATTATAACTGGAAGTATACCCATTTTATATCTTTTTGGTTTAACTTTTTGGAGAGAACTTGGGATAACAAGAGTCTCTGTATGTATTTTACCACCAAGTCAACTCTGCACGGGCAGAGGGGAAGAGTTTTAGCGTTAGTGTCTCCGAACTACTGAATATATAGAAGGGATGTAGGAGAAGACTGTACATCTGATCATGTACTGAATGGTTCAATTTTAAGTGTGGGCGGAGAATCCCTAAACACATGTGAAAGATCTTAACATGGTTGTCAAATTAGTCATTTAAGCATGGAACGCTCAAGCGGTCAGATCATTTAAAATAACCGTATTTGTAGTCTCTTTGTTACCAGCCTCACAATAAATCACAAGTGGCAACATGTAATGAGAAGGGACAGCCCATTCCTACACGTAACCCCAATAGTAACAGAGTTGTCAAATTAGTAATTTTGCCAATGACCGCCTAGAAGGACGGACTATTAAAATCCGTAGTATTTGTCAGCTATCTGCCAGACAAAGGACAGGAAGTGGCAACACTGTAAGGAAGAGAAAGACAGCATGTTAGTTAACATATTTTCTGCCTGAGCAGATTACTTGGTGGAGTAATATAATAACATACATTACCAGAATTGAACCATTGTTTAATTTCTTTTGTGTCTCATTCGTATCCGAAATTATTCTTCGTAGATATTGAATTCAGCCACTTCAAAAATTTTCTTCATTTGTCATTAAGTGTCCATTTTCATTATAAAATGCATTTATATGTGTGACCGTATATCTCATTTCATTGATATTTACTTCCATCCCCAATTTCTTGGTGTTACTCAATAGAATGTGTGTATTAACCCTTTAGTATTTCCTCACTATCACCTAATAACGCCAAATCATCAGCATATTAATACCATTGAGTTGTACTACTTTATCCTCTAAAGATTTGATGGTATGCTCTTATACAAAATTGAATAGTAGAAAAAATACTGCATCTCCTTGCTTTATTCCATTATGAATTTCAAAAGTATCTGAAAACAGTTTGCCTCCCTGCACTCTACACATTGTACTAATTTCTAGTTATTCAAATTGGTTATTTAGTTGACATAAAATAAATTACTCCGTATCAATCTTTGATGGATAATTTCATTGTTTGAAATAAAAAAAGGTATTTTAATGATTTCTGATTTTTTTTTACAGAGATGTCCTTCTAGAGTTGGAAGAATGTACACATCCAACTGTGATGAAGGACATGTGTGCAGAATGTGGAGCAGATTTAAGACAAGATGATGAATCGACACTTCAGAATGCATCCATTCCCATGGTTCACTGTATCCCAGAACTAAAAGTCAGCAAGGAGGTGCGTATTCCAGGGCTTGGGAAGCGAAGTTACCATAAGACCTTGAATTAAAAATATACACACCTCTCTTTCTCTCTTTTTTTCTTCTTATTTCACTTAGACATGTTTTGGCAAAAATCTTCATTTGCAAGAAGTATCTGTCAAAACATAAATATGAGGCATGTAATTCCAAAGTAGTGTGATGATAACAATGTATTACACTTTATTTATTTCTTTTAATTGATTAGTTTAAATTTTTAGTTAAGTATGGCTTTTAAGTAAAATGGGAAGTGACACTGTGAGGTATCTTCAATTTATGAATGAGTTGAAGAAAATTTTAAGTGAGAATACAATCACATCTTAACCATAGCTATGTTAAATAGTTTTGGGAAAAAAATGATGATAATAATAAATAAGTTAAAGAAGTTCAAACAACAAAAAAGACTTAAAAGAATACACCACCCTACAAACTGATACAAAAGAAAGGAAACAATTCAAGAAAATTACTTACTGTCCTGGAACACACAGAAAATTTCAAAAAAGTATTTAACAAGATTAAATTAAAATGCTTCATACCTCACTGCATATCCAGTCTTCTAATTAGAACAGTGGAAAAGTCAGCAGTAGCTGCCCATGCTTGGTCTGAAAAACATCTTACAGAATGAAAAGCCAGTTTAATTAAACAAATAGAAAAACTTATGAACTTTGAAATTCCTGCGGATTCTGAATGGAACCGGAGGTTTATCAGTCCACCAACAGAGGGAAGAAGAAGTAATTCTTCTGATCGACATAACATCAGTCGATGAGATATTACTGAAGATGAAGCTGCCAAGGCTTTGAAACTGCGGTCTAATTAGAAGACTGGATATGACGTGAGGTATGAAGCATTTTAATTTATTCTTAAATTAAACCTCATAGTGATTTTTTCCTATAAAAGTTCAGTATTTAACAAATTCAATATTACATTAGCACCGATTAACAAAATTTAGTCTGGGTAATCTATTAATCTCTCTATCTTCGGGTTTTTACAGCTGCTACCGTCTTACCGTGCTAAACCTCCAAAGCCAATGATCTTGGGCATCTCAGCCCTCTTGATTGCATTACTGTCTTTATGTTTGCCTTCCATGTTAACTTTGGTCTCCCTTTTTTCTTATTTCTGGTCGGTTGCCATTGATATCCATCCATAGTAATTCTGCCCGAAGGCAGGTCCTTCACTACAATCATAGCATTTTCATGCTATGCTTGCAGCTTTACTAGGGAATTGTAGGTGTGATAGCTTCCCGTTGCTTTTCATACCGGTGAAGGATGATGATGATGGCCATATGATTTCAGGGACCGTTTGGGCCTTAAAGTTTTCCTGACATTTGTCTTACAGGTGAGGAAAAACCCCAATGAAAACCTTACCCAGAAAAACTGCCCCAACCGGGATCGAACCCGGGCCCGCTGCGTGACAAGGCAGCTCGCTACCTCGAGACCACAGCGGTGGACTGCCATTGATATAGTAATCTATGAATAACTAATAAAAAATATTAATGTCCCAGTTAATAAAAAATCTGGAATTTATCAAATTAGTTGCAATAACTGCAAAAAAGTGTGTGTGTATATATATGGCATGATAAGAAAAATAAATGCCTGGACAGGATTCGAACCCAGAACTCTCTCTCTCTCTCTCTCTCTCTCTCTATATATATATATATATATATATATATAGAGAGAGAGAGAGAGAGGGAGAAACTAAAAGGAATTTAGAAACTCATACAAAAGAACACCGTAGAAATATTAAAAATGGTGAAATTGAAAAATTGGCAATTGCAGCTCATAGTTTGCTAGAGAATCATAAAATTGGAAGAGAAACTAAACTTTTAAAATATTTGGAGAAACCTTTGGAATTAACAATTTGGGAGAAGAAATACATTGAGAAAAATAAATAAAGAGCCATGAATTTTTAAATTCCCGACGAGACTAATTTGATCTCCCAAGTTCATAAAATCAACACCAGATGGCAGTTTGGAAGATGGTGTTAACAGCAAAATTTCGACATTTGGAGTTTGACATTGACTGAAGATGAAAGTAAAGAACACTTTTGAAATCGGTATCATGAAAACATGCAACTTTATGAGGTGATATATTAAAAATATTTTCTCCAACTCATTCATAAAATAGCTTTTAAGTTTTCCATTACACTAGAATCAGTCTTAAAAACACATTTGTTCTTTGTATATATATATATTTTTTTTTTTTCAGCAAGCACAGACCTTAGGTAAGGCAGATGAGAGACGTTTATTAAAGGACAGAAAACTTGTTTTGTTGGTTGACCTGGATCAGACCCTAATTCATACAACCAATGACAACATTCCTGCCAACATTAAGGTATATATAATCAGTTCTGTATAATAATAATAATAATAATAATATTATTATTATTATTATTTATTTATTTTCAACTGTGCATTGCACAGATACATCTTCATATACCGGTACCCAAAATTATACAGCAATTTTTTTTCCCCTCCAGTATTCTCTATTTTTTCGATCATATTCCCCCAGCCCCTTTCTGATCATTAACTGTTAAATCTATGGTATTCAAGGAGTGACTATACTAATTCAGAGCTAAGTTCCACTTGTAATGTAAACTAACTTGCTTAATAAATTAATGAGTCATTTTTACATCTTACCTCATATTTCATGTTTTATTAAACACGGTAACTATAGTTTTCAAATGATCTTGTCATTCATTTTCAACCGCCATTATGACTACCGGATATTCGTTGGAATCTCCCTCTATAACGTTGCCATCTGGTGTTGATTTGATGAACTTCGAGATATCGTTGCCATCTGGTATTGATTTGATGAACTTCGAGATGAGGTCACATTCATCCGGAATGTCGAAATTCATGGATTTAAATTTGATTTGTTCTTCTGAATAAATATTTTCTCCCAAACTGTCAAATCCAAAGGTTTTTCCAAATGTTTTAGAAGTTTAGCTTCTTTTTCAATTTTATGACCTTCCAACAAACTATGTGCTGCAATAGCTGATTTTTCAATTTCACCATTTTTAATATTTCTAAAGTGTTCCTTTGTGCGTGTGTCCAAATTTCTTTTTGTTTTTCCTATGTATACTTTATTGCAATCTCCACAATCAATTTGATAAATTCCAGATTTTTTACTATTTGGGGTGTTCATTTTCTTATTGGTTATTAATAAGTTACCAAGGCTAAATTTATTTATCGGTGCCAATGTAATATTGAATTTCTTGAAATTTTTTTGAAATTTGTTATGTATTCCAGGATGATAAGTGATTTTCTTAAATTGTTTTCCTTTCTTTTAACTTTGAATAACTTGCTTAAGGTATTATTTCCCCGACACCATCTGTTGGGGAATTATGGTGCTACTTCTATCCACTATATGACTGAATTGTGCAAGGAACTGACATCAATAGAAACATTATTATTAGGCAACATTATATTTTACAGGAAATAAGACCGAATACAAGGTAAGATGGTACCAATAATTAGGAACTTCCATTTCTGTTAATATTATTCGTTTTTAAACATCTTAATGATGGACAAATTATATTTGAAAAGAAAAATATACGTCTAGACTGGGGTTTGAACCCAGGACCTTTGACTTTCTATGTCAATGCTCTTCCATCTGAGCCACCTAGGCTTCCAATCTAAACGCATTGACATGGAAAGTCCAAGGTCCTGGGTTCAAACCCCAGTCTAGGTGTATGTTTTTCTTTTCAACTATAACTTCCATTTCTATTTATTTATGACAAAAATAATTATATATGGGCCTATCTAATTACACATTTACTTTTTCCATGATGTCAATTAGATATCCTTTATTTGCAATTTCATTAAGAGCAGAATAATCGGTCTAGGCGAAAAATTTTTCTCTTCAAATATAATTTATCCTTCAATGAGAAAGTGTTAAATTAATAATAAAATCGTCAATAGAAGCCCTACTGGCTTTATAAAGTAGTGTTAAATTCCCAATAAATGTCTTCTTAACTAAGAAGCCGCCATTTGCAAAGATAGAAGCTATGGTTTCAAGCATTTGGCGCGAGGGAATTACAACTTATATAAGAGAAAAATTTGCGTCTAGATCGCAACTCACCTCGGTAGCTCAGTTGGTAGAGCACTTGGCCTGGAAAGCCAAGGGTCCTGGGTTCGAGTTTCGGTCTAGGCGAAAATTTTTCTCTTCAAATATAATTGCTGTATGTTGATTCACCTGTAAATTCTGCTGTTATTTTCACCACATCCTCAATGATTAATGTAGGATATTTTTCACTAAACTATTTGAAGACATTCAAAATATGTTTTTTCTCTCAGCTTTTCAAATGGTTTCATTTCTAATGTTTTGAGAAATTATACAGAAAAGCAGCCATTTTGAAAAAAATTGAAATCCCAACATACTCTGCATTGCACATACATAAGAGTATAACATTCCTATTGTATTTTTTAAAAATATAACATTGCTTATTTAATCTTACAAAGATCTTTACATCAATTTAATTTAATATAAATGCCAGAAAATACAATATGGAAATTAACACGAATAAGACAAAATGCTTAACAATATCAAAAGAACCAGTAAGATGCAAATTAGAAGTGGAAAGAAAAATTATAGAACAAGTGTCAGAATTTAATTATTTAGGTGTATTAATAACAAACACTAAAAATTTAATAAAAGAAGTAAAGAAACAAGGTGATAAAGCAGCACAAATATCAGGGTATATGAAAGATTTAATTTGGCGCAACAAACATATGTCAATAGAAAGCAAAACCCGCATATGCAAAACGATAGTTCGACCAGTTGTCGTATATGGAGCAGAAACTAGGGCTGATACAACAAAAACTAAACAAATAATAAGCACATGCGAAATGAAAATCTTAAGAACTATTCAGGGGAAAACATTATTTGATAAAATACACAACACAGAAATTAGGGACAAATGCCATATTCAAGACATAACCAAGTTTATTATAGATAGACGAAAATATTGGAAGGGTCATATAGAAAGAATGGAAGAAAACTGGCTTGCAAAAAGAGCTAAAGAAGATAGACCAATGGACAGGAGAAGAACAAGAGGAAGACCAGCCAAGAGATGGATAGACGGTGAATGCACATCCAGTACGTCTTCCTCCGAGGAGTGATTTTGGAAAATAAACAGGATGAAAAATCCTACAAATTAAGTTTAAGAAGAAGAAGCTTATTTAATCTATTAAAATTGTGATTATATACTCGTATTTTAATATTCTCCAATGTTAAGAATAAAATGAATCGTGAATTCTTCTTACCTCATACTTCTATGTTTTTTAAAACACAGCACCGCAGTATCAGCGACCATCGTCACCATCATCAGCTGTTTTCACGATGCGGTGCTGTGTTTTAAAAAACATAGAAGTATGAGGTAAGAAGAGTTCACGATTCATTTTATTCTTATGAATAAAACCCTCATAATGTTAAAAATTCCCAAATTTATTATATTAAATTCTCCAATATAACTTATATAGACATATGCTAGAAGATATATATTTTTTTATTTCCTTTACAACTGGAACTTAGCTCGGAAGAGGTATAGGTCAACTGTTTCTTCAAATTTTGTATGAGGTATTATTATTATTAATTAAATATTATTAAAATTACACCTCACCTCATATTTAGTCTTTTAATACTTAACAGCCTTTTCTTCTTATGCCTGATGGTTTCCATTCCAGAATCATGCTTAGGAATTCTTGTATCCTCCATTCTTTTCATGAGTCCATACCATGGCAACTGTTTGTATGATATTGTTTATTTTTTATTTCACTCACCTCATACTTCATAACTCCTCGCAAACCCAGGGTTTCGTCACATCATTTGTGACATTCTCAGTCTACAGGATAGAAGGCAGTCGGACGTCAGTTGTGAACGTGACACAGCATTGAGAATGTCACAAATGATGTGACGAAACCCTGGGTTTGCGAGGAGTTATGAAGTATGAGGTGAGTGAAATAAAGAATAAACAATATTAAAAAACCTCATAGTGTTATTTCCTATCTACATAACTTAATGTTTGTATGATATATAGTTCAAAATTGGATTTTCATTCTTTATTTGTTGCCTGATCACTGAATTCCTTATCCTTTTCATTTTTTAATATCTAATGAAAGTCTAAGAAATTCCATTTTAATTGAATAATAATAATCATAATTAATAGAGAGAATTTTCACGACTTACCTCATATTTGTTGATTTCTCGAGGATCGGTTTTGATACATTAAGTATCGTTATCAATTACTTATTTTAGGAATTCACACTATGAGGTATATTCATTTAGGTAAAACTTTTTTCTTGTTTTAATTTAAACTAGTTTTGGAACTTAGTTCCATCGTCAGTATCTATGCAGCCATTATTCTGTCGTCTTGAAGAGCCATCTTTTGCCCCTTCTATTGGCAGACTGAAAAAACCTTGAAACCAGGTCATTCTCCCGGGGAATTTCAAAGTTCATCGATTTCTTCTTTTTGATGAACTTTGAAATTCCCGGGGAGAATGACCTGGTTTCGAGGTTTTTCAGTCTGCCAATAGAAGGAGCGAAAGATGGCTCTTCAAGATGACAGATCAACAGTCACAGAGATGGAACTGAAATCTAAAGTTGCGAAACTAATTGAAATTAAATAAAAAAAAGAAGAAAAATATGAGGTGAGTGATTAAATTTAACTTTTAAAGGAATTAATCACTATGAGGTTTAATTTATGGTGAAATGGTCTGAAGAATATTTAATTGAATCAAAAGCCAGTCTAATTAAATAAATAGACAAACAAAAAGAACTCACGGTTTGGTAAAAGATCCATATTCAGAAAAACAAAGGAAAACTTATGAACTTCGAAATTCCCGCAAATTTTGACCTGATCCAGAGGTTCATCAGTCCACCAACAGAGGGAAGAAGAAGAGTTTCTTCCGATCGACATAACACCAGTCGCCAAGAAAGTTCTGAAAATGAGACAGTTATGGTCTCGAAATCGCGATCAACTTAGAAAATTTATATGAGGAGAGGTAAGAAACATTTAATTTCACAAGTGATTAAATGTTCAAAGTTAAAATTGGGAAACACATTATGAGGTTCTTAATTAATAAATTAATGAGTCATTTTAACATCTTACCTCATATTTCATGTTTTTCAAACACGGTAACTATAGTTTTCAAATGATCTTGTCATTCATTTTCAACCGCCATTATGACATTGAAAAACATGAAATATGAGGTAAGATGTTAAAATGACTCATTAATTTATTGATTAAATGTTACCTAAAATCATTATCAATTCTTTCTAACTGTTGAATTGTTTGTTGGTGATCCTGTTAATTTCTGCTCCCTCTTTTGGCTGACCAATGAACTTTCAAATCAAATTTCTTTCCCTGAGAATTTCAAAATTCATGATTTTATTTTTATGGATGTAAATTTTCTCTCAAATTGTGAGTTCCTTACATTTATCTAATTGTTTCAGTAATTTGGCCTTTGTTTCGATTCAGTGTTTTTTCTGACTATGCATGTGTAGCTATTACAGATTTTTTATTTCCCCATTTGTAACATACAAGCAAATGATGACAAATCAATAGCTTCAGAACATTTGAATACTACTACTACTACTACTACATTTCAATTGCAAAGTTTGTGAAAAAAATATATATACATAGGAAAAGCAAAAGGAACATAACCTTTTCACTGCTGAGATATTTCCAGCCTTTAAAACCCTCCTTGCTCAATGCAGGGAGAAATATGGAAAAAAATTATTTAGGTTCCTAAGAGATGGCAGTATATGCCTGCTTAGTTTGAAAGCAATGCAATACGTATAATGTAACTAGCAGGCGTTTGAAGTTGAGAATGGATATGCATGCCCATAGCACGGCAAGCATTTTCTTTGCCAACGCATATACCCGTTCGTAGCAGTGTAAAGGTTAAATACTAGATTGAAAGAACACCTTAGAAATAAAAAAATCTGCAATAGCTGCACATGCAGGTCAGAAAAACACAGAATCAAAACAAAGTCAAATTACAGAAACAATTACATAAATCTAAGGAACTCACAATTTATAATAATTAAATGAATCGTGATTTTTTCTTACCTCATACATCTATGTTTCTTTAAACACAGCACTGCAGTATCGGCGACCCTTTGTCGTCATCGTCAGCTGTTTTCACGACTCGATGACGATGACGACAAAGGGTCGCCGATACTGCAGTGCTGTGTTTAAAGAAACATAGATGTATGAGGTAAGAAAAAATCACGATTCATTTAATTATTATTAATTGAACCTCATAATGTTAAAAATTCCCAAATTTAATATATAAACTCACAATTTGGGAGAAAATTTACATCCACAAAAATTAAAAGAATTTTAAAATTCCCAGGGAAAGAAATTTGATTTGGAAGTTCAATGATCAGTCAACAGAGGGAGTGGAAATCAATCTACAGGATCACAGACCGCCAATTCAACAGTTAGAAAGAATTTATACGTAAACATATTGAATCAGTCTTCAAGAAATCTACAAATATGATTAAACTTTCACAGGGAAAAAACACTATGAGGTTTAATTTAAGAATTAAATTAATGTTTTTATTACCTCACCTCATATCCTTTTTCTTCTAGACTGCAGTTTTGGAGTTTATCTCCATCGTCAATAGCCTCTGGTCGACCGGTGTTATGTTGTTTCTTGGCGGTTTTGTTCTTCCTTCTATTGGTGGAGGTTCATCGGTCCACCGATAGAAGGAAGAAGAAAACTGCCAAGTAAGAACGACATAACACCGGTCGACCAGAGGCTACTGATGATGGAGATAAGCTCCGAAACTGCAGTCTAGAAGAAAAAGGATTTGAGATGAGGTAGTGAAAACATTAATTTAATTCTTAATTCTACAAATATGAGTTAAGTCATTAAAATTAACCTCATAGTGTCACTTATCATCTTTGAGATGCATTGCCATATAACGGCTGAAGATGTTTAGTTGCAAGATCTATATAATTGTGCCATCAGATGTTGAAGAATATAAATATCTGCACATTATTAAAGAAATATTAATTTGAAACCAATATTTAATATAGCAAGTTATTTATTAGAAGGCAGGGGTGTCAATCCTGCTCCAAACTCCCATTGATCCTGGAGAATCAATGTTTTCCATCAGGGTTGACCTGTCCCAATTTTAAAGCATCATGAGATTGCTTTTTACCCTTGCATCCTTAGCATTATCCAGGAGCCATGACAATGTGGATGCATCAGACTGGGCAGGAATAAATGGCTATTTCCAGGTTTTACTGGTGTATATACTAGCCAACATGATATACATCCCATTTATGATAATGTTAATATTCTGACTATAAAATGCATTTGTTTTAGAGCCAGTTATTACTTGATAGCATTTCATTTTAATAATGTTCTTTAATAGCTGAAGGTCATAAGCGCAACTATTCAAAACTGAGCATGAAAGGGCCAACAGATTTTGCTCAGAGGCAGAGATATTTGTTGTATGCAAACAGAATTAATGTCATATGGCTTTGTTATATTAATATTTGCTAATTTGTGGTATTACATTGGCAGGATGTATACCATTTCCAGCTGTATGGTGCAGGATCTCCTTGGTATCATACACGTATACGTCCTGGCACCAACAAGTTTCTAACAGAGATGAGCAAATTGTATGAACTTCACATCTGTACATTTGGAGCTCGTAACTATGCCCACATGATAGCAATGTTCCTAGATAGGGATGGAAAGTTTTTTTCTCATCGCATTCTCTCTAGAGATGAATGTTTAAATCCAGATTCTAAAACTGCTAATCTCACGTAAGTAACTTCAGTTTTGGATTCTAGTGCAAATGACTGTATTATTCTTTTAACAAAAAAAGTTCTAATATTATATCAATACTTCTGGATTAACTTTGATTACATCTCGTGCTACCGACATGTTTGCCAATGTATTTATTCATGTTTCTACATATGATTTTTTTTTTTTCCATGCATGTTGCAATTCATAACAACATTTAACAATAAAGTATGCTATGCAATATGGACAAATGTAAGATTTGGGTGAGTTATTTTGGTTAGCTTTTAAGTTTAAGACTGATATGGGTTATTCTCTTAATTAATAGGAGTTAGAATATTCACGACTCACCTCATATTTGTAGATTTCTTGAAGACCAAGGTTTCGATTCGTTACGTATCATTATCAATTCATTCTAATTCTAATGCTTTCCTCTAAATATGAAAGATTCTTTTAGTTTTTAGCATAATTTTTATAAGAATTAAATGAATCGTGATTTCTTCTTACCTCATACTTCTATGTTTTTTTAAACACAGCATAATGTTAAAAATTCCCAAATTTAATATATAAAAATAATTTTTATAAATAGGACATCCTGTTATACCCATTTTCCAACATTATATATTGTTAATATGGCTTTTTTAGACCGTTTCTATCTCAACTTCAGATTCAATTTTCTACATTTTGTTTGAGTAAAAAACTATATATATATATATATATATATATATTTCTCAGGTCGCTATTCACATGCTGCTGCAATAATTTGTACATTTTTCTTATTATTATTATTATTTACATTACTGTCTACTGTCATTTGCACTAGAATCTCCTTATCTTTTTTTCTATAGAGTAATTATTGTATCCATTGTATTATGTGACTCACAAATCACTAAGACTCCTAAAGAAACAGGTTGTAATTAATTAAATAATATTACTACCTCATTGCGTTACATCCTACACATTTTGAACAAAAGTTTATAATTAGCTTTGACAAAAATGCATTAAAATTTAATGATGAGGACAATGGTCAAATTAGTTTAAACTGGGTTTTAACCAGCCACCTGTAGTCATTATAGGTTAAATCATATACTTTATTTCTACTTAAAGATAGTTAAAAATTTTAATTCTAACTGAAATCAATTACAAAATATTCTCGTTGTTTAAATGCAAATTTGAGCTAAACTTTACAACTAAACTGTAGTTTTTTTATTCCTTCATAAACTCCTGTCAAATTTTATTCTTAGGGTTTCATTTTTCAAATTATTTCCCACCATTTGCAATGATTTTCACATTTTTTCTGATTATTTCAATATATTTTTCTATGATATTTAACTACATATGTAGCATGAAGATATGGCAGCCATTTTCATTTTAACGAATATTCTATGCAACAACAAAGATGTGTTCCAGTGCAGCCAACGTAGAGTATGTACTAATTAACTGTATACATATAAGATATTAAATATAAAATTGGTACCTGGTAAGTCAGTCATCCTCAACTAACACTAACTTACCAGGTACCAATTTTATATTTAATATCTTATTACATAACCTCAATGATGCTTTAATATGAATTTTAAAAGTGTTGATTGTATACATATACTTCAGATTTTCAGAACTTACTATTTATTTTTGGGTGTTGCATTCTTTCACAGATTAGAGTGCTTAAATTGTGTTATGTTAGCTTTTAGGTTGGTCTTTCACAGGTTAGAGTACTTAAATTGCGTTAGGTTAGCTTTTAAGTACGTTAAATATTGTGTATAAGACTTGAAAGCATAATAATATGCCAATTTTGGAATATATTAAACAGTACCAACTAAATTGGAAACACCATCTTGAAAGATTGAGTTCAAATTGGATCCCCAAAGCTGTTTATAATTATATACCAAGAGGACGAAGATCTTTGGGCTGTCCTATGAAATGCTGGAGGGAAAATTTTCTATAGGATCATAACAGGCCTTGGCCTAATACTTGGAAGGAAGAAGAAGAAATATTGTGTATATGTTGGCTGCATCCGTGATTCCATAGTGTAAACCGCTTCGCATTTGTTGGCACATGCACATGGTATATGATTGGAATTTGCAAAAAATGTTGCATCACATGTTGTAAAGTATTTCCCAAATTTGATATGAAGTCACACTTTGTGATAATTTATTGAAGAAATGAAATCTATTCTTTACACTTCACCTCATATTAGCTCTCTCATCTGAAGATTTCACCTTTATAATCAGTCTAAACTAATCTATATTTTAGTTCTATTTGCATATTTTCTAATTGTTCCATTAATAAAACTGAATTTAAGAAATTAAGAGAACTCATGGTTTGGGAAAAAAATGTATCCATAGTTAAATATGGGAAATAACATTATGAGGTTCTTAATTCGTAAATTAATTAGTCATTTTTTACATCTTACCTCATACTTCATGTTTTCTTTAAACACGGAAACTAATTTTCAAGAGAAACATCTCTCTCATTTTCAACCGATAGTCATAATGTCGGTTGAAAATGAGAGAGATGTTTCTCTTCAAAACTTGTTCCCGTGTTTAAAGAAAATATGATATATGAGGTAAGATGTAAGAAATTACTCATTAATTTACGAAAAAAATGTATATCTAAAAATAAAAAGGTAAAATTTTGTTCTCAGGAAAAAAAGATTTGATTTGGAAGTTCACTGGTCCACCAACAGAGGGAGGAAATGTAAAGGACTACCAACAGTCAGATGCCAGTTGAGAATGGGGCAAGTTCCTGAAAACTAGTCCTGGAGAGGAAACAAAATATGAAGTGAGGCGTAAAATCTCCATTTCATTTACTAATTATGTAAATAAATCCTCATAGTGTTACTTCTTAACAAATATCTAATAAACATTTTAAATCAGAAAATAAACACCTCACCTCATAACTTGTAGAAATTCTTGAGAACATATTTGAGAAGACTTGTCTTCCATCGTCAGCTCGTTCTGACTGTTAAATTGGTGATTAGCATTCCAGCAGTTTGCTTCCTGCTCCCTCTTTAGGTTGACCGATGAACTTCCAAATCAAATCCTTTTCTCCGGGAATTTCAAAATTCATAACTTTTTATTTATTTATTTTTCTGGATGTAAATCTTCTCCTAAATTTTGAGTTCTTTAACTTTATCTAATTGTTTCAATGATTTTGTGTTTACTTTGATTCTGTTTTTTTCTGACCAACCGTGAGATCAGGTATTGCAGATTTATCTATTTTCCCAAGCACTCCCTAATGCCTGCAGTGGATTCACTTTAACTGTTTTACTAATTTTATGTGTATATTTTTAATTACAGATCTTTGTTTCCATGTGGTGATAATTTGGTGTGTATTATTGATGATAGAGAAGATGTTTGGAACTTTGCACCTAACCTGGTGCATGTGAAGCCATATCACTTTTTCCAGCATACTGGTGACATTAATGCTCCTCCTGGTCTTGCTAAGTGTGAGAATGATGACAAGGAAGGTTTTGATTTTACTAAAATATCAGGTTTGTCATTTTGCTAGTTATATTTTGTGTTTAGCTCTGAAGGTTATTTCATGAAATGTTTTCAATCATGGAGATATATTCCTTAGCTAGTATTTCTTAGAAGAGAGTAACCTGGAAATTAAATATGTTTCAAAGCAGCATAAGAGCTAAAATAACCATAATGTTTAAAGAAAAGTTGAAAATTATCAAGGTATATTGTTTTATTTTTATTTTGTATAAAATAAAATTATTATGAGGTTAGTCGAGTTTCTATAATTTAACTTCACAAATGTTTATATAAAGTTCCCAAATCTTAGTACGGCTATTTTCGATGTTTTTATTATTAATTTCATACATCTCAATGATGGATAAATCATATTTAAAGAGTCCCGGTCTGAGCGTATAATTTTTCTCTTTAAATATGATTTCCCAAATCTTGTTTATTTCTTTCTCAAAACACACACATTAATTATCTGCTATAAGACTGTCTTCTTCACAGTTTATGTTATAATTCAGTTCTTCGCTTTTGCTCATCCAGAGCTTGGACATGACTGGCTGGTCGACTGACTCGCATCTCTTTATATTCAGTGGTCAGAACCATGTGGAAGCCAGTTTCAACCTATCTCAAATAGAAAGTCATAGAGGCTGATTCTTCTAGAATCGCTGCATAGATGCATATAGATAGATCTCAGTGGACCCCTCAGACTTGTAGGGTCACCAATTCACAAATCTCCTTCTAAAATACAAGCTGAGATCTAACTCCCACTGCTGTCCATGAATTTCAAATGCCAGTCCAACAAGGTTAAATCCTATATTACATTTTTTAAGTCTTATACTATAGAGAAAGGTTAATATTCCTGTGTTTAGTATAATATTTAGAATAATACTTTTCTTTCGATAATTGACGTGACTTTAAAAAAAGCCATAATAATCAGGGAAGGAGAATAGAACAACGATCTCTGTAAAGATTTCACTTATACTTTTGAGAACATCAAATACATACTATTATTAAATAGTACAAGAATCTAAAAACCCATAGTTTAGGTTAAGTCACTAAACATATTGGCTAAAAAATAAAGGTAAATTTTATTTCAATAATCAATATTAAAAACACTAATTAAGATTATATTATTTTTTTTAGTCTGATCATCTTACCTCAATATTAATCCAGACTGGACAAGCTGACTATAAAACAGAATTGTTTTGAAACATGTTCAAGAACAAATCAACATTAATATTGAGGTAAGATGATCAGACTAAAAAAAATAATATAATTAAAATAACCTCAAAATATCACTTCCTACAATTAAATACTAATTAAGATATTTGGTATGTTTATTCTTACCTCTTATGGTTGTTTTTGTTGAAACATATGTTCAACAGAAACAATCATAAGAGGTAAAAATAAACAGACCAGATATCTTAATTATTAAATAAACCTCTTAATCGTATTTGAAGAGAAAAATTATATGCTCAGACCGCGGCTAGAACCCAGGACCTTTGGCTTTCTGGGCCAATGCTTTACCGACTGAGCTATCTGAGCGAGCATTTTGGTAGCTACAATAAGTAGTGGCTCCAGGTTGAGAAAACCAGCTATAATGGCTGGGGGACCTGACGTGCTGACCGCATGTCACCCCTACACTGGCTGGATGATCATCTATCTCTGTGATTAACACATGTGAATGTGAGCCCAGTAGCCGGCTGGCAGGCCAAGGGCCTTCTAGGCCTGTCATACTGTGGAGAGATGGTATTATCTGGATGTAGCCACTTCCATATTCCTAATAGTACTGTATGTAAAAAAAGGGAGATAATTTATTGTATCAGGCTTCTTTGGATATAAATAATTTTTTAGATATTGTACATGTTTAGATAGCTCCCTAATATACAGTTAGTCACTTTAATATTGAAGAATGTTGGTTTAGTTAATTTTTTCCAGTTATGAACATTATTAAGTGTAATGAAGAATTAAAAGAGAAGAAGAATATGAGTGAGGTGAGGTGAAAACATTTTACTTAATTAAATAATTATTAAGTGTACTTACTTATTTTAGGAATTCACACTATGAGGTTTCAAGGTTTTCCAGTCTGCCAATGGAAGGAGCGAAAGACGGCTCTTCAAGGCGACAGAACAATGGTCATGATGATGGTGAAATTAAATGTTTCTTACCTCTCCCCATATAAATCTTCTAAAATAGATCGCGATTTCGAGACCACAACGGTCTCATCTTCACTTTAAGAAGAAACGAAGAAAACAAGATAGAATTTGGAATTTATAGAAAGAATACACCATATTGACAACTATATTAAAGCTTCAGGATTCAACCATTTTGCTCATAAAGAGGCAGTATTCAATAGTTTGACACATAGATTGGTAAATATACCTATGAGCAAAGAAAACTATGAAAAATAAAAGAACACATAATTAATGTTGCAATAGATAACGGTTATGAAGAAATTATGGTACACAAGAAAATAAATAAATTTAAAAGACAAAAATTAATTAATGAATGCACGCTTATAAAAGAAACAGAAAAAATAAAATTCAAGAAATTCACTTACCATCCATTGAAACACTATAAATTTCAAAAAAATTTCAAAAAGTTTAATAAGATTAGCACCAAATGATCAGCCAATAGGATAATTAAAACAATAAAAATGAAAAGAATTGAAAATGAAAACAAATCAGGAATTTATCAGATCAAATGCAGGGATTGTGACAAAATTTATATTGGAAAAACGAAAAGAAATTTAAAAACAAGGGTGAAAGAACATCTTAGAAACATCAAAAATGGAGAGAAGTGGAAAAGTCAGCAGTAGCTGCTCATGCTTGGTCTGAAAAACATTTAATTGAATCAAAAGCCAGTCTAATTAAACAAATAGACAAACAAAAGGAACTCACAGTTTGGGAAAAGATCCACATTCAGAAAAACAAAGGGAAACTTATGAACTTCGAAATTCCTGCAAATATTGACCTGATCCAGAGGTTCATCGGTCCACCAACAGAGGGAAGAAGAAGAGTTTCTTCCGATCGACATAACATCAG
The DNA here is from genome assembly GCA_030220185.1 of Diploptera punctata. NCBI lineage: Eukaryota > Metazoa > Arthropoda > Insecta > Blattodea > Blaberidae > Diploptera > Diploptera punctata. Next base: position 1,913,611 of record JASPKZ010000827.1, read on the forward strand.
TCGCCAAGAAAATACTGAAGATGAGACCGTTGTGGTCTCGAAATCGCGATCTACTTAGAAGATTTATGTGAGGAAAGGTAACATTTAATTTCACCATAAATTAAACCTCATAGTGATTAATTCCTATAAAAGTTAAATAGGTCATGATGATACTGAAGATGAAACGGAAATAAAGTTCCGAAACTAGTTTATATTAAAATAAGAAGAATAATATGAGGTGAATGATAAAATTTTACTTAAATTATTAAGTGTATTTCATCATGTTCATCACATTCCCTGCTTTCTTATGTAATTAAAGGCATTACTATGAATTTTCCTCTCTTGCACATACCCACACACAGAGGATGATTTACTAATCTCTCTCAATCCTAAATGTCTTTTATTTTCTATCAGATATTAAAAATAAAAATTGACGTTATTTTAGAGTAAATGTGAAAACTTCTTCTTACATAGGTAAATTTTGTTACAGGTATAAATTATTTTTTTAAATAACATCATGTATATTTGATGAAGTCCGATATTTTATAAATTGCTCATGATGAACAAGCACTAGTTTTTATTATTGATTTAACATTTCTCACTGAAAGATAAATTATATTTGAAGAGAAAAATGTTTGCCTAGACCGAGACTCGAACCCGGGACCCTTGGCTTTCCGGGCCAAGTGCTCTACCAACTGAGCTACCGAGGCGAGTTACGATCTAGACGCAAATTTTTCTCTTATATACGTTGTAATTCCCTATCGCCAAATGCTTTTGAAACCATTGCTTCTATCTTTGCAAATGGCGGCTTCTTAGTTAAGAAGACATTTATTGGGAATTTAACATTACTTTATAAAGCTAGTAAGGCTTCTAATGATGTTTTTATTATTGATTTAACATTTCTCACTGAAAGATAAATTATATTTGAAGAGAAAAATTTTCGCCTAGACCGAAATACAACGTATATAAGAGAAAAATTTGCATCTAGATCGTAACTCGCCTCGGTAGCTCAGTTGGTAGAGCACTTGGCCCAGAAAGCCAAGGGTCCCTGTTCGAGTCTCAGTCTAGGCGAAAATTTTTCTCTTCAAATATAAGCACTAGTTTATTTTATGTTTATCATGTGATAAAATTATACCCATGTTCTTGAGCTTAAAAATTCAACTCAGGGCCTGGGAGCTTTTCAAATTTTCACATTTTATAAATTGCTCATGATTAACAAAACACTTTTTTTACTTAATGTTCCGAGAATGTGGTTTAATTAACATTTGTAAACTTTACAGAAACTAATGAAAACAAAGCTGCAAATAGAAAAGTAAAAGAAAATGGGGAATTTAATTCTAAAAATAAAAGGGATGGAGGTGATAGTGAAAGAGAGGATGGGGAAGTAAGTGAAGATAGTCGACTGGGAGTAGGAGATGCAACCAAAATTAGTACAAAGAAAGTGGAAACAAAGCAGACAGATAAAACCAATGTTGTGATAGAAAGTGACAGTGATAGCATTAAGAACAAAATTGAAGTAGTTCAAGAAGTAGAAAAATCGGACAAAGTGCTTCCTGATTGCTTACAAGATGATCTAGAACTTACAGAAGATGAAGAAAGTCGTTCTGCTTTACCAGAAACTGCATCTGTGACAAAAACAAAAGAGGAAAGTGACAAGGTTGTGAAAGAAATAACAGATGATAGTATAAAAAAACCCGAGACTGAAACTGTGATTGAAAAAATTGAAGAAAATGATCAAATTTTGAAAGAACAGATTGAAAATGTTAGCAATCAGGACTCTTCTGAATTTGGTGTACGTGAAATAGAAAATAGGACGGAATTGGCTAAAAGTGAAGTAACTGTTAGTGAACCAGAAGATAGAGGTGGAGGGGAAAACAAAGGTGGTGGTGGTGATGATGAATTAGTAGAAGTTGAGGACACAGATGATTACCTTATGTACCTGGAAGAAATTCTTAAAATAATTCACAAAGCTTTCTATGAACTTTATGATGAACTTAGTGGGGAAATACCAGATCTCAAATCTGTGATACCATATGTACGACGTAAGGTGTTAATGGGTACAAGTCTCGTGTTCAGTGGACTTGTTCCTACACATGTTCCTCTAGAGAAGAGCCGGGCCTATTTGGTAGCTCGATCTCTTGGGGCACAAATTACACAAGATTTGACATCAGAGACAACACATCTAGTTGCTGTACGAGCAGGAACTGCAAAGGTTAATGCTGTGCGGCGTGGTAGTCGTGATACCACTATTGTAACTCCTGATTGGCTATGGAGTTGTGCAGAGCGATGGGAAAGAGTTGATGAACGGTGAGTATTTAGTGCATAGTATAAATATTATTTTATAATAATAAAATTCTATTCAATCACTATATCCATCCATAGTAATTCTGCCTGAAGGCAGGTCCTTCACTGCAATCATAGCATTTTCATGCTATCCTTGCAGCTTTACTAGGGAATTGTAGGTGTGTTGCTTTCCACACTGGTAAAGGATGATGATGATGATGATGGCCATATGATTTCTGGGACCGTTTGGGCCTTAAAGTTTTCCCGACATTTGTTTTACAGATGAGGAAAAACCCCAATAAAAACCTCACCCAGAAAAACTGCCCTGACCGGGGATCAAACTTGGGCCCACTGCGTGACAAGGCAGCATGCTACCTCGAGACCACAGCAGTGGACAATCACTATATAACATTTTTAATATAAAATTAAATTTAACACTTTCCAATACTTGATAATATTATTTTGAAAAAAAAATTAAGATTTGAACCCTGGACCTCACATTCTCCGTACAATTTGAGAACTGTATATATGGAAAGAAATGTTAACATTTGTATCATCTGGTTTATTTTAGGAAGTAATATTTTGAGGTTCTTTTTTATATCGTCGTTTGTATGGTGTAATGGACAGCATACTCGTACAGAGAATGAGAGGTCCTGGGTTCAAATCCCGGTTCAAAAATTAATTTTTTTCTTTTCAAAATAATATTACCTCAACTTGTATAAAAGTTTTTTTAAAATCCTGTTAGGCTGTTGACTATTGCTTGTGATAATTCTATAGCGAGAGTTGTACATATTGAGTACATTCTTGTTTAAAATCATATTGTTGATTTCTTTTAAAATTTCTATCTCCTCCAGTGTGTTTATTTTTGCTGTGTTTCTCCCACAAGTGTATTATAATGATAGTGTTTTCATATAATGATCAGCTTCAATTATATGTTTAGCTTAACTGGATTTTCCTTCTGCATATTTAAAAATCTTTATAAATCTGATATAAAAATTTCTGTTGGTTCTGCCTATGTCAATTTTGTTACGGTTTCTAAATATTAATTTGTGTATGCCTTTGTTCTTTAAATTATTTCTTCTATGGATTATTATATTTACTTTACTTTCAATTTTTTGTTTATATTTGTAACTTTTTAAAGTTTTAGCTAATTTTGTAGTTTCTTTCCTGTGTATGTAATTTTATTATTTTATACACAAATTTTAAATATATTTTGACTATAGAAAATATAAATTTACACATAAACAAATAAATAATATAGTTTTTCTTTTCAAAAAATAAATCTATCCAGGATTGATATAAGTTAAACTAAATATAATATCAAAATTTATATAGTACTAGAAAGATTGTGATTTGTTAAAAATTATACTTTTTTAATAAGGAACTAATGCTCAGGAACAATTCATTAGGATACTATAAAGAGTGCATTAGTGTAGATACCTTGAAAGTAATTGAATTACAATGAAATTAATTAATCTCTGGACTTCTGGCAGTTACAACTGGAGTCTATAGGAGGAGCATGATGTTGCCCATCATACATGGAGTGACAGTTATGATGATAGGAGGAACACCAGATCACCTAATTTTTAATTCAGATTGATAACATAACTAATCATTAACAATTATAACAGAATACTAAAATTTACAATAAAAAATTAAAATTGAGCACAATGAACAAAATATGAATAAAATCACATTGGATGCATTTTGGAGAATTTACGTTCCAAAACATTTTTTGAGAGTGTTTGAGTTTGTTAGCAGGAACATAACTGATGACTGGTTGTTGTCAAGGTCTAATGTGTTACAGCACAATTCTCAAATGTCAGAAATCTAAAGATCTGTTACTTCTGTAGGTGGGTGTCTTGAACATAACAGAAATACACATTTTTTTACATGATTTGATGAAACCTGTTGTGTTTGTATAATTAGAGGTAATACTTTTGTTCATGATATAATCCAAGACATCAGCAAAGTGAATATTATGGAACTAATTATCCAAGAAAGAGCAATTTACTCGTTAGATGCAAACTTTTTTTCTCCCCAACATTCATTAAAAGTACAAATATAATAAATATTTTTTTAAATTCAATGCCACCATGTTGTCATTTCGACATTCTAGTATTCTCTCCTGGCATGGTGTTATTGTAACCTACTTCTGAGGTTGGGGCACCTGTATGGCGGAGTTACACTGCTCCGATGATATATGATGTATGGTGATGATGGTAGTGATGCACCAAGAGAGGCCTTAATCCTAAACTTAATGAATATGTTTATGATGATAATGATGGCCAGATGATGTTTCGGGATCGTTTGCCTTACAGGTAAGGAAAAACCCCGAAAAAAAACCATCACCTAGGAAACTTGTCCCGACCGGGGATCGAATCAGGGCCCACTGCGTGACAGGGCAGCATGCTACCTTGAGACCATAGCGGTGGACTATATAACAAATATTCATTTTACTTATATTATTTTTGGTCTGGACATCTTACCTCAATATTAATGTTGATTTTATAACTTCCTAAAATTAAATATTAATTTTACTGTTATGCAGTTACAACTTATTCTAAAATAGCACGCAATATAAATATATATATATATATATACACACACACAGCGGTATAAGATTGAACTTTTCCTTGTGAATACATTATTATTTTTTAATGTAGGTTGTTTCCTTTATCGCGAGGTGGGGCTGCAAGCAGACATCCTCCTGCTCATTGTGGCAGCCCCGAGCATTATCCCACACATCAACAGCCTGTTGCAAGACATCGCACACCAAGCGGGAGATTCATGGACACCATCAACCCTCTAATGTCATTTTCTTCAGAGGATATTGCCAACATGGATAGGGAAGTAGAAGATATCTTCAATGAGTCTGAAAGTGATGGAGAAACTCCAAGCGTACCTGTTAAGAGCAAAGTAGGGAATAATTTGGATGTTGCAGATGAGACCAGTAGTAGTTCTGCAGATTCTCTGTCAGGTGAGGAGCTGATTCATGTACTGAGAATTAAATTTTTTGTATATAAACTGCACTTTTCAATGTTCCTTTTTCCAGGCCTTCCAAGTATCAGCTTTTTTAAACAAATAAGTAGGAATCGGATTTATATGCTCTATAATTTCTGAAATATGTATGCATGAAAAAATTCCAAAATATACAAATAAAATATGCACATAGCATCCATATATTTCAATGTTTTTATTATTCATTTGATACATCTCAATGAAGGATAAATTATATTTGAAGAAAAAAATATACGCTCAGACTGGGATTTGAACCCAGGACCTTTCACTTTCTATGCAAATGCTCTACAGACTGAGCTACTGTTGTTTGTTTCCCCTTGAATGCAGGTTTCCTTCGTTATTATGTTAAAAATTTCATTGTCAAAAAAAAGGTTAAAATATTCCACTGGTCCGGTATCCTGATCAAAATGAAATGGTAATACCAGCCCCTGTTGAATTTTATATATTGTTATATTAGAAGTTGGACTAGGCTCTAAATTACTCACCTCTACCCAGCTAGGTGCACTATTGCCAGCGGTATCACTCTCGCATTCACTTTCACTACTTGATGATATTTCATAAGAATCCCCTTCACTGTCACTAAATAACAATACTGAAATTTCAGTACCACTTTCATTCACTACTTGTTCTATTTCTTCCCATGTATACAGCTTTCTTTTTGCTATTTTACCGAAAAAAACAGGATAAATATGTTATGAATGAACCACTGTAATATGTAACGACACATTACACAAGAACTCCACTGATTATCACACAAGAAAATATTCCCAACTGAATTAAAAAGGGAATTCCCCACTCAGAATGGTAGAAAGAACATTCTCCTGCCATTTCTTGAAAAATATCTGGAACTACGTGGACCAGAACTGCTGGCAAATTAAGATGTATTTTTCCTTCCCATATATGGGTTTCCACCCGCGAGGGAATGGACAAGCCACCCATATATGGGTTTTCGCCTGTGAAGGGTTAAGACAGTTCCCTGGACATATTCGTCAATAAAATACAGAGTTATAATTTTTTTTTTAGTTTATTATGTACAAAAAAAGAAAGAGTTAAGTTGATCTTGATTTTTTATTTAATTAATAATTGTGGAATTATGTGTAAACTATAGGAGAGCATCCTCATGGCTGGGGAAGGTTTGAACCAACAAAACGAAAACGGCATGGTACAGGGACTGCAACAGAGTCTGATAATGAAGAGGAAGAAGATGAGGAAACCCCTAGTGCAAAGTTCCGTCGTGGTGAAGCTCTGCCAAGTGATATGGAACTTGGTGAAGAAGACAGTTTTGGTAGCGATGAACCTCCTGATGAAATTGATGATGGAGACTGGAACATGATGGGTGCTGCCCTTGAGAGAGAATTCTTATCAGGTCGTGATGATTAAAAACTTTTGTTTCTTGGTAAGTATTGTCTTTAACATAATATTTTAATTTACTTTTTTTTAGGAATTCGCACAATGAGGTATTTTCATTTAGGTAAACTTTTATCATTCACCTAATTTTTTGTAGTGACTATTTAACTCATGCCCCAAATGGGAGTCAATGACCAATCACATTTCAATGATTTTTTTATTTACAACCAATCACAGTCTTTTTCACCTCGATTTTATCAGTTTAATTTTATCATTTTAAAATTGAGCTCCTCCTTTTTAACATTCTGAATACGTCGCATTATTTTGCAGTGACTTCATGTGGCTACCAGATTGTATATATAGTGCACGAATGTTAACACACAGTGCTTGCGTGATATAATATAAAAACATTTGTAGCAATTGATTATACCACAAAAAAAAAAAAGAAACCACTGTTCGCACTTTCTTAAACAAATTATTTTGCAGGAAATAATGTTGCAGAAAAATATAATTAACATATTTAAATCATAGGACATCAGAAATTAATTAATACCTATAATGTTGGTTATAAATTTCTCCACTAGGGTGCATTCTTACAATATTGCGATCCTTTGGCAATAAATAATATGATCTGATTACAGTGATGAACAAATGAAGCGTAACAATTGTTTCTCATTGTTTTGAAACATCTCCGTTCAAACTTAATATTTTAAAATAACTATAGTTAAATAATAATTTGTGAGTAAACAGCTTAATTTTATTTGTTATATAGTCCTAACAAATGCCACTCTTTATTTCCAAATTCTCTAGATATATTGGAAATCATTTGTGGCATTACTTATGATAAAAGTTTATCTAAATAAAAAAATTATTTTTTTTTAAATAAAAACAAAACTTTTTCAAAGCTCCTTTCAGGCCATGAATAAAACAGTACAAAACAAAACTTAGAAATAAAATACTATTTAATTTAATTCAATTTAATAATAATAATAAGAAGAAGAAGATGCTATTTTTATTTGGGAGTTAAATTCTCCTTTACTGTACAATTTATTTTCAACTCTTTAACTTATAAGTATTTAGATGGTAGTATTATAGATTGTATCCACCAATGTTGTGATCATTATTCTCCTTTGGTTAAACTTTATAGTATTACTGTTAAAGAAATCATAAATAAAATTAGTTCAGAAAATGACATACTCAATTGCTTTTAGGATATTTGCCTCATTCATTTCAACTTTAAGGGTCGAATGTTTGAACGCATTAGACAGTAAAAGGCGTTCTCTGCTGATAAAGTTTTATTAAAACACATTTTTCTTACTCAGAAATCTATTCACGCGGTAATAATTGTAAAGCTACCTGACAAGGTACCTTAAGATCGTAGCTCAAGATATAAACTTATGTGAAAATCCCGAAGGGAACCGATGGTAACCGATGTAGTTTGAAACTTATCCAAGATGTCGGACCTTGAAGACTTCGATCATGTTTTCGGTATATGCGGAGAAGAGGAATTTGATAGAGTCTACCAAAGAATTCAACTGGAAGAACAGGAGAATCGGCGTAATATTGCACATCGCAGACGTGTTTGTATACGGTATTATTTGTGGGATGCAAGCATAAATGCATTCCTCTATAGCAGACGAAAATAACGGAAGTGGTTTTATCGCTGAGAATTCTGGGTAATTCGTTGCCAATATTACGAAAACGTCAACATTCATGCATGACCGGTTAAGGCGGCCGTTAATTCGATCTCAGCTCACCAGTGATTGGAAGTAATTTGAGTAGAGAGTAATGTATTTGCATACGACCCTAAATGTCCTCTATCAGAAACTACTTTTTTTTATAAAGAGTTGGAATATAGTTAATAAATTTAGTTAGCTTTTACAACTCATCTCATAATTGTAGTTATGTATTTTTGACACTGCCATCTTGTTATCCATTATTCAAAAGTTAACAACACTTATGATTTTGTTTATTTTTTATTTCACTCACCTCATACTTCATAACTCCTCGCAAACCCAGGGTTTCGTCACATCATTTGTGACATTCTCAATGCTGTGTCATGTTCACAACTGAAGTCCAACGGCCTTCTATCCTGCAGACTGACCTCCACGCCATCTGATGGCTGACCGACGAACTTCCAAATCAGTCCTCTCTCCTTATAACCAGGTATTTCAAAATTCATAGTTGTATTTTCATTCTTGCATATGTAAATTTTTTCCCAAATTGTGAGTTCCTTCGGTTTTTCCAATTGTTTAAGTAATTTTGTTTTGGTTTCTATTCTATGTTTTTCTGACCAGGCATGTGCAGCTATTGCACATTTTTCGGTTTCTCCATTTTTAACATTTCTGAGGTGTTCCTAATTTTGATTAAGATTAAAGGAACACCTCAGAAATGTTAAAAATGGAGAAACCGAAAAATGTGCAATAGCTGCACATGCCTGGTCAGAAAAACATAGAATAGAAACCAAAACAAAATTACTTAAACAATTGGAAAAACCAAAGGAACTCACAGTTTGGGAAAAATTTTACATATGCAAGAATGAAAATACAACTGTGAATTTTGAAATACCCGGTTATAAGGAGAGAGGACTGAGGAAGTTTGTCGGTCAGCCATCAGATGGCGTGGAGGTCAGTCTGCAGGATAGAAGGCCGTTGGACTTCAGTTGTGATCATGACACAGCATTGAGAATGTCACAAATGATGTGACGAAACCCTGGGTTTGCGAGGAGTTATGAAGTATGAGGTGAGTGAAATAAAAAATAAACAATATTAAAAAATAATAATTAAATGAATCATGATTTTTTCTTACCTCTTACATCTATGTTTTTTTAAACACAGCACTGCAGTATCGGCGACACCTTTGTCGTCATCGTCAGCTGTTTTCACGACTGTCAATTTTTTCTCCTTTTTGCCGGAATTCCTTCAAAAGAACACCAGATGGCAGTCTGGATAATTACCGGCAAAAAGGAGAAAAAATTGACAGTAGTGAAAACAGCTGATGATGACGACAAAGGTGTCGCCGATACTGCAGTGCTGTGTTTAAAAAAACATAGATGTATGAGGTAAGAAAAAATCACAATTCATTTAATTATTATTAATTGAACCTCATAATGTTAAAAATTCCCAAATTTAATATATAAATATTAAAAAACCTCATAGTGTTATTTCCTATCTACTAACTTAACACTTATGATGTGTTTTTGTCTTCCTATGACTTGAGTAGACAAAATTTTTCATTAATATTTAAAGGAAATGACACTATGAGGCTTATTTAATAAATAATTTGGAATATAAATAATTTTATGTATTTAAAATAAATTCCGTTCTCCACACCTCATATCCTGTCTTCTAATTACACCAGTTTCAAAACCTAAGTGGTTTCATCATCTATAATTTCACAGATTATGAAACCATCTAGATTTTGAAATTGGTCTAATAAGAAGATGGGATATGAGGTGAGGTGAACAGATTTTATTTTAAATTTTAAATTATACCTCATAGCAATATTTCCTATAATGGTTTAATTTTATGTATATTTTTGGAGGCCTTTGTGTCTCCATTCACAATTACAGTACAAGCCCAATTTAACACAGTTTGATAAATCATGAATTTGATTATAATGCAGAAGAAAGTGTGTTCCCAATAAAATTACAATATTAATTTTATAAATCTTTTATTTTAAAAATTAAAATAAATTGGTACTCTATTCTACACCAGCCAGAATAGACAGTTTCTACAGTACAATAATCCACCTTCTAGGTGCCCCAATCTCAGAAGTAGGTTACATTTCTGCCAATGCCAGACAATTGGTGGCATTGGACAAAAAAAATATTGGAAGTAGTCAGGTACAATGCAACCCTCAATGGATGATGATCTGTTCACCTTTGTTTCAGGATTGTTGAACAGTATCCGAGCATAAAGGAAAACAATGTGTTCAATATATTGTCTAAAATACTTTCACTTTGCAGTAATCTTACTTTTAGTCTGTATTAACCTGTCCCGAGAGATAAGTCTTGAGTGTAATAATAATAATAATCATATGATAGTGTCGCCCAAAAATGGAAAGTTGTATAAATAAATCATTTCTTGGATGAAGAGAAAAGTAAATCATTGTATCAAATTGCATGTAGAGAGAAAATGCAATGCTTTTAGCCCCCAAAAAATGTATGGATCAGTTAAGACAATGAAAAATTAGATTTACTATAGATGTGAAAATTAAGTGATAAATAATTATTTACATTTTTAAGTTTCATGGAAAAAATTACATAGAACAATTGGTGAGTGATTTTCATTTTATATTTTAAACTATTGTATAATTACTTTATCCTTCATGCAATCTGCACTTTGATATTCTGGTACTCTCTTTTGTCACATTCTACAGTAGCGGCCTGTGATAGTGTTTTGGGTGAAAAGTAATTGATAGAAACCATGCATGAAGGCAATGAACTATGAACCGGGACTGAATTCTGATAGCACAATTATACTATCATGGAAGGGTGAAGCTTGTGTCTCAAACATCGTATTATATTGAGCTTGTACTGTAGTTTATATATTACTTAATAATAAAGTTAAAATATTTACTTTGTTCTTCCTCAGCATATATTTTTATACGTATAATTTAATAAAATCCTTGTATTTCTAATTTTATATTCAAACATTGTTCTTGAGAGCATATAAATTGCAATTCTTTACATCTCACCTCATATTTTGCTTTCTTTTTTTTTTTGAGAAGATAAAGAAGAAGTTTAAAATGAAAATAAAAAATCAGGAATTTACCAGATTTTTTTATCAATGCCACAAGGTTGTCTTTATGACATTTCTGGTATTCTCTCCTTTCGTTGCAAAAATTGTAATCCACTTCTTAATTTGGTGAGCCTGGAAGGCAGAGTTATGTTACCCTGATGATATGTAGGTAATGAATGATAAACTGAAACTTAGTCTAAATCAGACCATGGGCGACCACAGGAACAATTCCCTTTTAGAAAAAATCCTGTGGTCTGACCAGGAACCAGAACCCAGGACCCCATGAACTGTAGTCAGAAGCTCTAACCACTAGCCCATGAGGCTGATCAGGTAAAATGTATGGAACATGAAAAAAATTACGTATGTAAAAGTAAACTTAATATATTATTTAAATATGATTTATCCATCATTGAGATGTATGAAATTAATAATAAAAACATCGAAAATAGCCGTACTGGCATTTATAATGTAATGTATAATTCCCAAATATGTCTTCTTAATATAGAAGCCGCCATTTGCAAAGATAGAAGCAAAGGCTTCAAAGCATTTGGGGCGGGAATTACAACGTATATAGAGAAAGATTTGCGTTTACATCGGTACTTGCTCAGGTAGCTCAAATGGTAGAGCACTTGGACTAGAAAACCAAGGGTCCCGGGTTCAAGTCCCGGTCAGAGCGTATAATTTTTCTCTTTAAATATGATTTATCCATCATTGAGATGTATGAAATTAATAATAAAAACATTGAAAATAGCCGTACTGGCATTTATAATGTAATGTATAATTCCCAAATATGTCTTCTTAATATAGGAGCTGCCATTTGCAAAGATAGAAACAAAGGCTTCAAAGCATTTGGTGGGCGGGAATTACAACGTATATAGAGAAAGATTTGCGTTTAGATCGGTACTTGCTCAGGTAGCTCAAATGGTAGAGCACTTGGACTAGAAAACCAAGGGTCCCGGGTTCAAGTCCCGGTCTGAGCGTATAATTTTTCTCTTTAAATATGATTTATCCATCATTGAGATGTATGAAATTAATAATAAAAACATTGAAAATAGCCGTACTGGCATTTATAATGTAATGTATAATTCCCAAATATGTCTTCTTAATATAGGAGCTGCCATTTGCAAAGATAGAAACAAAGGCTTCAAAGCATTTGGTGGGCGGGAATTACAACGTATATAGAGAAAGATTTGCATTTAGATCGGTACTTGCTCAGGTAGCTCAAATGGTAGAGCACTTGGACTAGAAAACCAAGGGTCCCGGGTTCAAGTCCCGGTCTGAGCGTATAATTTTTCTCTTTAAATATGATTTATCCATCATTGAGATGTATGAAATTAATAATAAAAACATCGAAAATAGCCGTACTGGCATTTATAATGTAATGTATAATTCCCAAATATGTCTTCTTAATATAGAAGCCGCCATTTGCAAAGATAGAAGCAAAGGCTTCAAAGCATTTGGGGCGGGAATTACAACGTATATAGAGAAAGATTTGCGTTTAGATCGGTACTTGCTCAGGTAGCTCAAATGGTAGAGCACTTGGACTAGAAAACCAAGGGTCCCGGGTTCAAGTCCCGGTCTGAGCGTATAATTTTTCTCTTTAAATATGATTTATCCATCATTGAGATGTATGAAATTAATAATAAAAACATCGAAAATAGCCGTACTGGCATTTATAATGTAATGTATAATTCCCAAATATGTCTTCTTAATATAGAAGCCGCCATTTGCAAAGATAGAAGCAAAGGCTTCAAAGCATTTGGGGCGGGAATTACAACGGATATAGAGAAAGATTTGCGTTTAGATCGGTACTTGCTCAGGTAGCTCAAATGGTAGAGCACTTGGACTAGAAAACCAAGGGTCCCGGGTTCAAGTCCCGGTCTGAGCGTATAATTTTTCTCTTTAAATATGATTTATCCATCATTGAGATGTATGAAATTAATAATAAAAACATCGAAAATAGCCGTACTGGCATTTATAATGTAATGTATAATTCCCAAATATGTCTTCTTAATATAGAAGCCGCCATTTGCAAAGATAGAAGCAAAGGCTTCAAAGCATTTGGGGCGGGAATTACAACGTATATAGAGAAAGATTTGCGTTTAGATCGGTACTTGCTCAGGTAGCTCAAATGGTAGAGCACTTGGACTAGAAAACCAAGGGTCCCAGGTTCAAGTCCCGGTCTGAGCGTATAATTTTTTCTCTTTAAATATGATTTATCCATCATTGAGATGTATGAAATTAATAATAAAAACATCGAAAATAGCCGTACTGGCATTTATAATGTAATGTATAATTCCCAAATATGTCTTCTTAATATAGAAGCCGCCATTTGCAAAGATAGAAGCAAAGGCTTCAAAGCATTTGGGGCGGGAATTACAACGTATATAGAGAAAGATTTGCGTTTAGATCGGTACTTGCTCAGGTAGCTCAAATGGTAGAGCACTTGGACTAGAAAACCAAGGGTCCCGGGTTCAAGTCCCGGTCTGAGCGTATAATTTTTCTCTTTAAATATGATTTATCCATCATTGAGATGTATGAAATTAATAATAAAAACATCAAAAGTAAACTTAATTTATACACCAGAATAAATGTGAAATATGGACAAATAGAAAAATCAACAGTAGCTGCTCATGTGAAACAGAAAATTGAGAAAAGATCAAAATTATTAAAACAACTGTAAATACCAGAATTCACATTTTGGGAGAAGATTTATGCCAGAAGAATAGAGAAAAGAGAATTTCAAAATTTCCTGGGAGAAGTATTAGATCATGAGGTTTGTCTGTCCAAACGAGATGGAGAGAATGTACAAGGCTTCCAATGGCCATCTCAACATTTGATTTTGGCTGAAAATGGGGACTTCCAAAACTAGTAAAAAATCAGATGAGAGAACAAAATAAAAGGTGAGGTGTAAAGAACCAATAAAATGTTTTATAAAATACCTCATTGTATTACTTCCTGTTAATTTTGTGTTTAAATGATGAGAGGAATTTGTGCTTGCTCTAGGTATCTAAATAGCTTAAAGGTAGAATATCGTGCATAAAGCTGAAGTCTTGGTTAAAATCCTGGCTCAGGTACAAATTGAACTTTCATATCAAAAATCACTATGAGGTTATTAATAAATGAGTTGGAGAAAATGTTTTAATATCTCACCTCACAAAGTTGCGTGTCTTCACAATACCAGTTTCAAAAGTATAGTATTACTTCCATCTTCAGTCAAATTCCAGTAATACTATACTTTTGAAACCGGTATCGTGAAGACACGCAACTTTGTGAGGTGAGATGTTAAAACATTTTCTCCAACTCATTTATTAATATAAATACCTCATAGTGTTTCCTCCCACTGTAAATTTAATTAAAATCACTATGAGGTTATAATTAATATTTAATTTTAGGAAGTTATATTTTGAGGTTATTTTAATTATATTATTTTTGGTCTGGACATCTTACCTCAATATTAATGTTGATTTGTTCTTGGACATGTTTCAAAACAATTCTGTTTTTTCGTCAGCTTTCCCAGAGTCTGGGACATGTTTCAAAACAATTCTGTTTTTTCGTCAGCTTTCCCAGACTCTGGGAAAGCTGACGAAAAAACAGAATTGTTTTGAAACATGTCCAAGAACAAATCAACATTAATATTGAGGTAAGATGTCCAGACCAAAAATAATATAATCACTATGAGGTTTAATTTAATATTTAAAAAAAAAGAAAGAATTAAATGAATCATGAATTCTTCTTACCTCATACTTCTATGTTTTTTTTAACACAGCACTGCAGTATCAGCGACCATTATCACCATCCTCAGCTGTTTTCACAACTGTCAATTTTTTTTCTTTTGCCGGTAATTATCCAAACTGCCATCTGGTGTTCTTTTGGAGGAATTATTTTCTAAACTGCCATCTGGTGTTCTTCTGAAGGAATAATTTTCTAAACTGCCATCTGTTTTTTTGAAGAACTTTGTAATCAAGCCCGGTTTGTCTGGAATCTCGAAGTTCATGGTTCTAGTATGGTTTTTTTGAACCATGAACTTCGAGATTCCAGATGAATCGAGCTTGATTATAAAGTTCTTCAAAAATACAACAGATGGCAGTTTAAAAATGATTCCTTCAAAAGAACACCAGATGGCAGTTTAGAAAATAATTCCTCCAAAAGAACACCAGATGGCAGTTTGGATAATTACCGGCAAAAGAAAAAATTGACAGTCGTGGAAACAGCTGAAGATGGTGACAATGGCCGTTGATACTGCAGTGCTGTGTTTAAAAAACATAGAAGTATGAGGTAAGAAGAATTCACGATTCATTTAATTCTTATTAATAAAACCTCATAATTTATATATTAAATTTGAAAACAGCTGATGATGACGACAACGTGTCGCTGATACTGCAGTGCTGTGTTTAAAAAAAACATAGAAGTATGAGGTAAGAAGAAATCACGATTCATTTAATTATTATTAAACCTCATAATGTTAAAAATTCCCAAATTTATTATATAAATTTAATATTTAAATTAAAATTCTTTATACCTCACCTCATAACCAGGCTTCTAATTAAACTGGTTTCAAAACCAATATAGTTTTATCTTCAGTAATATGTCAAGTTATTACTGAAGACGAAACCATATAGGTTTTGTAACTGGTTTAATTAGAAGCCTGGATATGAGGTGAGGCGCATAAAGAATTTTATTTAAATATTAAGTTTTAAATATCAGGTACAAATTTTTCTCTCTAGCCACAGGTAGCATTAATTTCTATGATTTGCTTTTTTTATCAGGGCATGTGATGGTTCTTGCAAGATGTGTGGTTTCTGACATAATAAATCAGCTTGGCAAGTTTCTTGGATCGTTGCACAATGAAGAAACCATTCTCTTCACTTGAAGACAGGAAAATAGCTCAAATTAATGCAAATAATTCTGTGAGTTATGGAAATCTTATTTTGGTTCATATTACCATTTCTCTTTCTTCAGTTATGAAATTACGTACATCTACAGCTAGTCATAATCACATTGAATTGCTTTGATTTTGATGAAAATACATATTTTTTTCTGTTCAAAACAGTTAAGGACAAATCAACAATATAGCATTGTTCAAATTTGTGATGCTTGTATGCAAATTATGTACATTTTTTGTCTTAAGGCACAATAATAAATATTCAATTTAGATCTCCATACATATATATATCTTGATCTCTGTTATGTATGACCATGTATGAATTACTGAGTATATTGCAGAATTATTATGGTTAACAGTAATTTGTTCAATGATGTTTATATCCAATTGGCAATAACTTTTTAAGTAAGCATGATTGACCACACTGTAATAATTACTTCTGCTTATTGCCGTATTACTATGTTTTTTATCTCTACTAGATACTTAATTTGAGATTTCTAGCAACATTAAAAAATAATTTAAAAAAGAAAAAAATTAACACTCAAACCCTGGATTTCTGACTCTAAGCATCAGTACTATATCGGTGCTCGAATGTAACTGATATTATACTGTCACATATAGTCAAGAGATCCGGGGTTCAAGCGTTAATTTTTCTTTCTTAAATTAAATTAAATTTTGTCCAGGTTTTTGGAAAGGAAAAGTAATGTTAATTTCAATGTAACATCGTAATTTAAAAAATAATTTGATGAAGAAAAAATCTTTTTTTTTAACTCTAGTTGATTTGTTTAAATTCAAATTATGGTGTTCTTGAAAATTGTTATTATTAGCCAGACATTTAAAAATCAGATAATTATATTCTTTCAAAAAATAAATTTGATTTAAAGTTAACAGATTTTAAGAGATTTATTTATATGTTATATCTAATGACAAAGGTGATTAACAAAAAATTACTGACCTTGCTGATCCATCAAACATCTGTCTTCCCAGTATTCTGAAAAGCATCGTAGAATTTATGTTGTTGAAGGTGATCCATATCCATGTCTTCTTAGAAATCACATAATATGTATCAAGCTGTGAACTAGGATCTGTAAAGGTGTTTGGCAAGAATGTCATGTCCAATGTGGAGGGAAAAGATTAAAACAGCTTACTTTCTTGGGCAATCTGGGACTGCCTGTAATGATTATTTTAAATTCAAATAATGGTGTTCTATGAAATAGTTATTATTAGCCAGACATTTAAAATCAGATAATTATATTTGAAGAGAAAAATTATACGCTCAGACTGGGGCTTGAACCCAGGACCTTTGGCTTTCTAAGCCAATACTCCACCGACTGAGCTACCTGAGCAAGTTCCAATTTAAATGCAAACTTTTCTGTTATATACGCTGTTAATTCCTGTGCACCAAATGCTATCAAACCTTTGCTTCTATCTTGCAAATGGCGGCTTCTTTATTAATAAGACATTTATTTGGGAATTTTACATTACATTATAAAGCCAGTATGGCTTCTTTCAATGCTTTTATTATTCATTTCATACATCTCAATGATGGATAAATCATATTTGAAGGGAAAAATTATTATACGCTCAGACTGGGGTTTGAACCCAGGACTTTGGCTTTCTAGGCCAATACTGTACTCACTGAGCTACCTGAGCCAGTTTCACTCTGAATGCAAATTTTTCTCTTATATATGCTGTTAATTCCCATGCACTAAATGCTATGAAACCTTTGCTTCTATAAATATAAATGTAACACGGTTCTGCGTAATTTGGTTTTATATGTAAATGTTTTAAGTCCTGTTAAGTGCAGTTTAAAATTCAGATAATTAAACCTTATTTGTATGTAATGCATTTATACATAATTTGTGGTTATACGTATAAAACTTCGTAAATGTACCTGAGTTGTAAGTAAGCAACGAATACAATCACTGTATTTTTAAAATGGATGGCAATACCAACGCATGGTGAGTTTGATAAACACGAGATAACATAGGCAGCATTTAATAAGGGCTTGCACCGAAATTCTAGTTACAAAGTAAGAAGGGGCGATGTATTGTCATTGATGAGTCATGAGACTGTGTGATTTAATTCAAATTACTATTTAATTCATGCCCCAAATGGGAGTCAATGACCAATCACGTTTCAGTGAATTTTGTTTTACAACCAATGACAGTCGGATTTCACCTAGCTTTTTATCAAATTCTCTTCACCACCTCCTTATTTTGTGATAAAGAAAACTCCTCCTTTTTAAAATTTTGAACAGGTCAGAGCATTATTTTGTAGTGACTGACTCTCCAACAGATACATTGAATATATCAAATAATGAAGTTTCCTTTGAACTCAATATTAAATTAAAAGATTCTTACCTCTCCTCACATTATTCTGTTAAGTAGATCGCGATTTCAGGCCTATAGCAGGCCCATCTTCAGTACACTGTTGTTGACCGGTGTTATGTCGCTCGGAAGAACCACTTCTTCTTCCCTCTGTTGGTGGACCGATGAACCTCTTGATAAGGTCAAAATTTGCGGGAACTTCGAAGTTCATAAGTTTTCCATTGTTTTTCTGAATGTGGATTTTTTCCCAAACTGTAAGTTCCTTATGTGTCTCTATTTGTTTAATTAGACTAGCTTTTGATTCAATTCGATGTTTTTCGTACCAAGCATGAGCAGCTACTGCTGACTTTTCCACTTCTCCATTTTTGACATTTCTAAGATGTTCCCTTCACCCTTGTTTTTCAAATTTCTTTTCGTTTTTCCTATATAAATTTTGTCACAATCTTTACATTTGATCTGATAAATTCCTGATTTATTTTCTTCTTCAATTTTTTCATTTTTGTTGGTTTTAATTATCCTATTAAGGCTGTATTCATTCTTAGGTGCCAATCTTATATTAAACTTTTTGAAAATTTTTGAAATTTGTAGTGTTTCAATGGATGGTAAGTGAATTTCTTGAATTTTATTTTTTCTGTTTGTTTTATCAGTGTGCTTTCATTAATTAATTTTTGTCTTTTGAATTTATTTACAGAAAAACAGAAAAAATAAAATTCAAGAAATTCACTTACCATCCATTGAAACACTACAAATTTCAAAAAATTTTCAAAAAGTTTAATATAAGATTGGCACCTAAGAATGAATACAGCCTTAATAGGATAATTAAAACCAACAAAAATGAAAAAAATTGAAGAAGAAAATAAATCAGGAATTTATCAGATCAAATGTAAAGATTGTGACAAAATTTATATAGGAAAAACGAAAAGAAATTTGAAAACAAGGGTGAAGGAACATCTAGAAATGTCAAAAATGGAGAAGTGGAAAAGTCAGCAGTAGCTGCTCATGCTTGGTACGAAAAACATCGAATTGAATCAAAAGCTAGTCTAATTAAACAAATAGAGACACATAAGGAACTTACAGTTTGGGAAAAAATCCACATTCAGAAAAACAATGGAAAACTTATGAACTTCGAAGTTCCCGCAAATTTTGACCTTATCAAGAGGTTCATCGGTCCACCAACAGAGGGAAGAAGAAGTGGTTCTTCCGAGCGACATAACACCGGTCAACAACAGTGTACTGAAGATGGGCCTGCTATAGGCCTGAAATCGCGATCTACTTAACAGAATAATGTGAGGAGAGGTAAGAATCTTTTAATTTAATATTGAATTGAACCTCACAGTGATAATTCCTATAAAAGGTTAATTTCCTTTGAACTACTTACTTACTTATTTACTTACTCACTGGCACTGTCAAGCCTGTAGGTTCATGGCCACGCGGACATAAGCTCGCCATACATCCCTATCCTGAGCTAATGCTTTCCAATCATTCCCTGTATAATCTACTTCCCTCAAATCATAGTTAATGTTGTTCTCCCACCTCATTCTTGGTCTACCAACTGGGGTTTTCCCTCTGGCTTTCCCACAAGAAGCTTCCATGCACGTGTTTCATTCCCCATGCGTGCAACATTCCCGCCCATCATAGTCTACGAGACTTAACTGTTCTTATTATATCTGGCTTCCTATAAAGACCATGTAGTTCATTGTTATGTAGTCTTCTCCATTCACCTGTCTGTTTATCTCTCTTTGGTCCAAAAAGTTTCCTAAGAACTTTATTCCTTCGAACTGCACATTTGATAATTGTGTGTTCAATAATTGTGTTTTTAAATAATAATTTCACTGAGTTGTTTACCAAAAAAAAATTAATAACCTATAATATTGGTTATAATATACAGTTTAATGTGTTTGATTTTTTCTCCACTAGGATGCATTCTTACAATATTGCGATCCTATTTGGCAGTAAATAATATGATCAAATTGCAGTTAATAAACAAATGAAACATAACCACATATTTCTGATTTGTTTTCAAACATCACCGTTTACATTAAATAATGATCTTTTAGTATTGTATTGTATTGTAAGCCTATGTTTTCCCTTTACAGAGATTTAGGCGCTATCCCCCTACAGGGAAGAATTTGAACCATACTAATTTAGTTACACTTGTTTTCGTATAGATGTCATTTTGAGTGGTAAGTGGTCAGCTTTCCGCCTCATACTGACATCTAGGAAACCAAGGTAGTACTAGGACGGGAAAATTCGGTAAATTTTGCTTAGAGGCCTTTTCATTCGGGCTTAAGGATTTTTTACGAGCCTGAAAATCCTCAGTCCCTCCCGGAGGACTTGCTCCTTGGATTTTTCCATCCTAAAAAATCTATCAACCCCGCTCGGGTTTGAACCCGCGACTCTTGGGACCAGAGGCAAGGAGCATAACCACTAGTCCACTAGTAAACAGGTTAATTTTATTCGTTAAATAGTCCTAACAAATGCCACTCTTTATTTTCCAAATCTTCTAGATAAATTCACAAGTCACTTTGTGTGAATTTATCAATGATTTGAAAATCACTGTGACACTACTTATGATAAAGACTGTTAAAAACATATCCATTTGTTTCTAATAAAAATGGAGAAACCGAAAAATCTGCAATAGCTGCACATGCCTGGTCAGAAAAACATAGAATAGAAACCAAAACAAAATTACTTAAACAATTGGAAAAACCGAAGGAACTCACAATTTGGGAAAAAATTTACATATGCAAGAATGAAAATACAACTATGAATTTTGAAATACCCGGTTATAAAGAAAGAGGCCTGATTTGGAAATTCTTCGGTCGGCCACCAGATGGCGCGGAGGTCAGTCTGCAGGATAGAAGGCCGTTGGACGTCAGTTGTGAACATGACGCAGCATTGACAATGTCACGAATTACGTGAAGAAACCCTGGGTCTGCTATAAATTATGAAGTATGAGGTGAGTGAAATGATAAAAAATAAACAATTCTAATAAGATATTCACTTTCGTGGGAACAATTGGGTAAAATATATACGCGATATAAAAAGATCCCGATAAGTACAACTGTTTTGAATACAAGACGCACTTTCCTGAAAACAATTGGGAAATTTAAAGTACATAATAAAATATACTGACAGCTTTGTTCTATAATGAGAATAAAACATTAGTTCCTTCGGTTGGACTTGGCCTGCCATGGAGAATAGAAAGAGGAAAAGTTACTCACTTGACCAGAAGGTAAAATTTATTTGAGAGGCGATAGTGATCTACATGATGACCTTGATTCTTGAAACAACTAAACTGATTGAAGTGTTAAGTGAAATTGATATCAATACTAATAAAATTCATTGTTAAAACCGTTGAGGTGGAGAGTCATAAAATAAGTTACAATACCTTCTTAGGTAAAATCCGTCGTCCTCAACTTTTAAAATATGTAATCTTTATGCCTGTAGCCCTTTCAGGACATCCGTTCCATCTTCAGCAATTCATTCTTCGCTACAGCATCCAGTATAATGTTTGATGCTGCTGGTCCTAATGTGACTTTGTCGTGAAATTGATATGTGTAGGGGTTAAGTTATAGTTAAAAATCTATGAATGCATTAATAAGTTTGCAAAATTAATTATGTTAAAATTGGGAAGTAAACATTATGAGGTTATAATCAATAAAATTCAATGGAGATAATTTAAAAAAATTGCAAAATGAAGTTAGCATTTCTTCTTCTTCTTCCTTCCAAGTATTAGGCCAAGGCCTGTTACGATCCTATAGAAAATTTTCCCTCCAGTGTCTTCCGGGAAATTCTCGTATAAGACTTCAAAGCATAATAATAGTCCCTTCGATTGGTTGCTGGTCAAAGGAAGGCAAGACCAGTGATGGGGCTGCCATCTTATAGCCTCTGGTCAGGCTTTTCTGGAGAAGAAAAGAAAATAAAGGAAAGAAGAAAGGAAAGACTCCCTAGCCCTCGGATGCCCTAATAGCGTCGGGGTCGAACAAACAAGAGTTAACCAAGAGAGGTTAGATGGTAAAGTAAAAAGAGTGCAAAACACAAGTAAGGGGAAGAAATGTTTTGCTCAGCTTGGGCACCTTGTGGTCGCCATCCACATATCCCCTAGATGAGGACCCAGCATTTAATATAAGAAAATATCCAAAATTATATTATTTTTGGTCTGGACATCTTACCTCAATATTAATGTTGATTTGTTCTTGGACATGTTTCAAAACAATTCTCTGTTTTATCTTCAGCTTTCCCAGACTGGTTTTATTTATGTTGCATTATGTTGCACCACCTGGATGTCGATGTCAGCTCCATCCTGTGGTTGGCCAAAGAACCTCCAAACAAGGTCACCCTCCATCGGAATATCAAAATTCATAACTCTGTTTCTGTTCTTCTGACTATAAATTTTTTCCAAAATAGTCAGCTCGGCTGGGTGTATTTTATAAATGTGTTAATAATTTAGTGTTCTGAATTTATATTATGTGTTTCAGAACCAAAACATGAGCAGCAACTGCAAGATTTTTCAATTTCTCCATTTTTAATATTTCTTATGTGTTCTTTGGTTCTAATTTTTAGGTTTCTTTTTGTTTTCCCTATATATATCTTTTCACAACCCATGCATTCAATTTGATATATTCCTGACTTTTATTTTTATCAGTTTTTTCATTTTTGTTGGTTTTTATTAGTTTATTAAACTGTAGTTATTTTTTGGTGCTAATTTAATATTAAACTTCTCAAATATATTTTGAAATTTATTATGTACCCAGGGGTGATATGTGAATTTCCTATATTTTTCATAGGTGGTTCTTCTTTTTCAAGATTACTTCTGTTTATCATTTTTTGTTTTTATACTTTTCTATCCTTTTATGTACCATTTTTTCATCAAACCCATTTCTCTTGCTACTTTGATTATGTGTTTTTTCTCATGTTTGAAATCTTCTTCGTTTAAGGGTAAGTTTACCAATCTATGAGTTAAACTATTAAATGCTGCTAATTTATGTCCAATTGGATTGAACCCTGTTGATTTTATAAAATTTTCCGTATGAGTTTCTTTCCTATGAATCCTGAATTCAATTTTTCTTTTTTCTTCGTTTCTGACCAATTTAAGATCCAAAAAAGGTATTTGTTTGTTGTCTTCTATTTCTTTGGTGAATTTAATGTTTGTACTCTGTAAATTTAACAGTTTTAGGGAATCTTCTACATGTTTTTCTTTAACAATACAAATTATATCATCAACATATCTACTCCAAAATTTAAACATTGTGGGATGTGCTTTAGTGATTTTACATTCAAAATCGCTCATAAACCTACAAAATTTCGAAATGGCTGAATAATCAATTTAAAAGAATTAATAATTTTGAAAGTCTGCAGATTGAAAATTCATTGGAATTAGTTAAGAAATTAGAAAAAGTGGAAATTGAACCCACAGATAGGTTGGTTTCGTTTGATGTAGTTTCACTATTCACAAATGTACCGAAACAAAAAACTTTGGAGATATTGAACAATTGGTTAAGAAAAAACAACATAGACAGAGAGATCAAAGAAGATTATTTGAAATTAACTGCGTTATGCATTGATCAAATGTTTTTTACATTCAATGGGAGTTTCTATAGACAAAAATCAGGGCTCTCAATGGGAAACCCATTATCACCTTTTCTGGCAAATTTATTTATGAGCGATTTTGAATGTAAAATCACTAAAGCACATCCCACAATGTTTAAATTTTGGAGTAGATATGTGATGATATAATTTGTATTGTTAAAGAAAAACATGTAGAAGATTCCCTAAAACTGTTAAATTTACAGAGTACAAACATTAAATTCACCAAAGAAATAGAAGACAACAAACAAATACCTTTTTGGATCTTAAATTGGTCAGAAACGAAGAAAAAAGAAAAATTGAATTCAGGATTCATAGGAAAGAAACTCATACGGAAAATTTTATAAAATCAACAGGTTCAATCCAATTGGACATAAATTAGCAGCATTTAATAGTTTAACTCATAGATTGGTAAACTTACCCTTAAACGAAGAAGATTTCAAACATGAGAAAAAACACATAATCAAAGTAGCAAGAGAAAATGGGTTTGATGAAAAAATGGTACATAAAAGGATAGAAAAGTATAAAAAACAAAAAATGATAAACAGAAGTAATCTTGAAAAAGAAGAACCACCTATGAAAAAATATAGGAAATTCACATATCACCCCTGGGTACATAATAAATTTCAAAA
This sequence comes from Diploptera punctata, assembly GCA_030220185.1. Lineage (NCBI taxonomy): Eukaryota > Metazoa > Arthropoda > Insecta > Blattodea > Blaberidae > Diploptera > Diploptera punctata. The sequence goes on from JASPKZ010000827.1 coordinate 1,938,419, forward strand.
TATATTTGAGAAGTTTAATATTAAATTAGCACCAAAAATAACTACAGTTTAAATAAACTAATAAAAACCAACAAAAATGAAAAAACTGATAAAAATAAAAAGTCAGGAATATATCAAATTGAATGCATGGGTTGTGAAAAGATATATATAGGGAAAACAAAAAGAAACCTAAAAATTAGAACCAAAGAACACATAAGAAATATTAAAAATGGAGAAATTGAAAAATCTGCAGTTGCTGCTCATGTTTGGTCTGAAAAACATAATATAAATTCAGACACTAAATTATTAAAACAGTTAGAAATACAAACGAGCTGACTATTTGGGAAAAAATTTATATTCAGAAGAACAGAAACAGAGTTATGAATTTGATATTCCGATGGAGGGTGACCTTGTTTTGGAGGTTCTTTGGCCAACCACAGGATGGAGCTGACATCGACATCCAGGTGGTGCAACATAATGCAACATAAATAAAACCAGTCTGGGAAAGCTGAAGATAAAACAGAGAATTGTTTTGAAACATGTCCAAGAACAAATCAACATTAATATTGAGGTAAGATGTCCAGACCAAAAATAATATAATTAAAATAACCTCAAAATATAACTTCCTAAAATTAAATATTAAATATCCAAAAGTCTGATTTCATTAATCCAAAGTGAAGTTTAAATCTATAGTATATTTTTTAATCACTGGAGGGAAAATTTTCTATAGAATCGTAACAGGCCTTGGCCTAATACTTGGAAGGAAGAAGAAGAAGTATATTTTTTAGTGTTCTTGTTATTATGTGAAATTCTAAGAATGTAGGTCTATTGTCTTAACATTATTTTTCTAGTTAAATTTTATTATAAGGCAGTTCATAATTCATTATTACAATTGCAGTAGTTTTGTGTGTGTTTCTCGGTGGAATTTTAATTCAGTTTGAAAAATTCCAGTTTGTAAGTATAGGTATAGTGAGTGCTATACTACATAATTCAGTATCGTTCCTAATTAAAAGTATTTTTACCCTTAGAAAAATATTTGTATAAATCCTACAAACTTATATATCATTAGTTTGTACCGGAGCTCGGTGGTAGGCAAAAGATCTCAGGGTTATGAACTCTTTATCAGCAAAAGAACAACGTACAAATGTACACTCAATTTTAACGAATCCAAGAAACTGTTTATTTACGGAGAAATACACTTTTGATAATACAGTTACAAAGTTTTATCTATGAGTGTTTTATCCACGTGCTCGAATCAATATTTTCAAAGTCCAAATGCTTAATGGACTATAACTTTAAATTTAACTATTTCTCGGACGAATCTAATATTTAAACTGAATCGGAGATTGCGGTCTGCAGGTCTACGATGTTCCAACACTGAACACAGAGTCACTGAGAGTGATCGTATTTTGATATAAGTTCTCGCTTATAAAGGCGGTGGCTCCTCCTATTTCTCTGGAATCCACTCCTTACAATTGAATATATATTTATGTTACAATAATCTTATTTACTAGTATGTATAACGTTTCTAAGAACTGGGTAAATTGGTTCTTTGATATTTAATAGATAAATGGTTTTCAGTTTCTTTGTAAACTGTCGATATTAAGAGATTATCTTTTCCAGAGGTGAATGAATGTCTTTTGTTGTCTGTATTAGCCAGGTAGTAATTCTTTATCATCATTTCTTGGAATTGCTTAGTAACGTTAATTGGTTTCTAAGAATTGGGTCAATAGATTTTTAATATTTTTAATAGCTAACTAATGTTATCTTTTCTTAAAGAATGAATATTTCTTATTAGTTGTATAGACTGCTAATTGGAATTAGTTATATTCTTTTGACAATACCCTTTTTGTGTTCCTATATTATTTGTAAGTTGTGTAGTAGGTAGAGTTCTGACAATACCTCTTTATTCCATTATTTGTCATTTGTATAGCAGGTAGCGTTTTACAGTATTTTATTCTAGACAAATGTACGTGGAATTTTTACCTGGATATACTTTTCCACATACATATTTTATAGCGATATTAGTAATATATTCTATTTTCATTATTTATAGATTTATTTAATTTTAATAACAATTTAATATATTTTGGAACATTTTAGTTTCAGATCCATGCATATTAGAGTTGTATTTTAGTTTATATGTCTCCTATCATATTAATCGCTACAAGTTAAATCATTACTTTCATCTCTTTGATGAAAAATATTTAATTTCTAAATCTTATTTGTAGGTAATTCTGAATTCAAGTATTCTTTCCTCTTTACCTTGACATACGTATTATTCAGGTTCAACCATATGTGTGTGTGTATGTATGCACACACACACACACATATACAGGGTGGATCCAAATTCTATCAACACTTTCACAAATTGTTCAAGGATGTTTTCTGAGTACTGTCATATAAGAAACCCATGGTCTCCTGTGGCTCATTACTGGGTAATTTCATTGCCTTCGTTTTGTATAACTGAACCAATTCTTTATCTGTTTACTCTGAATATGATTTTTTTTTCTTCAAATTACACTATTATGCTGTTCAAAATGTCCACCATCATGATCACAACAAACGTCACACTGATGCCTCATGGACTGTATAGCATCCCAGGAGATTGGAGCAATCATCCTACTGTTCTAACAACTAGATTCATACATGTTTCGACAGGACTCACATACATCAGACTATTCATGTGACCCCAGAAGAAAAAATCCATGGATGTCAGATCTGGCGACATCTTTAGTGTCACTGTGAAGTTTGTTTGTGATGATCATGGTGGTGGACATTTGATCAATTCTTTAAACAGTGTGATTTGGAAACAATCATATTCCAAGTAAACAGATACAAAAGTAGTTCAATTATACAAAAACAATTAAATTGCTCAGTAATGAGCCATCAGATACCACTCGACATCCCTGAACAACTGAACAACTTGTGAAAGTTTGTCAGCAGAGTTTTTTTTTGTGTTAGTTTGTGTGGTTTTTTGCCATTTTACTTTGAATTACTGTAGACTGTTATTTGTACTAGAATCTCCATTACTTCCTATCAATTATTATTGAACTGATATTCTTAAATTATGATTCATGGTCCTTTTTTTTGTTAAATCAGGTAAATTTAGATCCCTACCAAATTGGAAATTTGGTATAAAAAAGATATTTGTAAGGATGTTCCTACAACTTAGTAGTATTCAACATGCACAAACTAATTTCATTTTTCTGCGAATTTCTATCTTGAGCATGAATTTGAATGATTTTTAACATGGTACATAGGAAATATGAAATGGTATAACTTTTTATTTAGTATTTTGCAATAAAACACATAATATACTCTTGTGATGTTGTCAATTCGCCTTGTATAATACCAATGAAAGTGTATATTTAACTTTGATTTATTTAATATAATTTGTGCTAAAACAGTCTATGTGAGGAAAGAATACTCAAGGAAAAGTTGTGGCATTTCACATCTCATATGCACGAAAGTCAGATCAATTCTCACCATCATTATAAAGTAATGCAACAATAAATCTCTGTACGGATTTTTTTTCTGAGAAAACCATACATTTACAACACAAAATATATAAAACATTTTTATTGAATATGTTACAGCCAAAGTAATTAATCTAGTCATTTATAATATGTAATGTCATTTTTATATAATATGAAAGGTATAGGGAAAGAACCAAATAAGTCACCTTTTCCTTGAAACCTTTACTTGTACAATGTCTAATAATTTCTTAACTGTATGCCAAACTTTGGAGGTAAAAAAAATCATGATCAAACATTTCTTTTACTGTGTCACATTTCTAATGGAAAGTGCTTTCCATAGAGAATCTAACAATGCCTCAAACTCTATTTTGACAAAAAAAAAGTGACTTATCTAGTTTTCCCTGTACCTTCATATCTAATATAACATTAATATAATATGGATATATAAAATTTAATGCAGTAATTATACATATTGCACCTTGGGAAGAAGATGGCTACAAGTGTAAAAATGTCATAAATTGAGTTAAAGACTACTATCCGTTAGAAAAAAATGGTTACAAACTTATTTCTTTATGGCCACAAGTCATGCGCAAGAAAATGTAGATAGGATTAAATTGTGCCCATGTCAAAAATTTAATTTTCTATACCTTTTTTAAAACTCTAATTGCGAATAACTCGGAACTAAACTTTTTGCACTTGTGGCCATCTTCTTCCCAAGGTGCGATATATGAATTATATACCTCACATGTCCCATGTGGGGACACGGTTACTCCGTAGCAGGAGTTTCTTAACCATGCTTATTTACCTACAGATGTCAAGTGAAATATGATTAGCACATCGCCTCAGTGTAGGAAATTTAGTAGGAAATTAAGGTATTACTTGGATTGATGAAGGTCAATTAAATTTAGCACAGAGACCTTTTTATTTAGGCTTGCAGTTCTTTTACTGACTATTTAACTCATGCCCCAATTGGGAGTCAATGACCAATCACATTTCAATGATTTCTGTTTTACAACCAATCACAGTCGTGTTTCACCAAATATTTATCAATATTAAATTTACCATATTAAAGAAAGCTCCTCCTTTTTAATATTCTGAACAGGTCTGACCATTATTTTGCAGTGACTGACCCTCTAAGAAATACGGCTACCAGATTGTATATATAGTGCATGGATGTCAACACATAGCGCTTGCAGGAGTTAATATAAAAACATTTGTAGCAATTGATTATACCACCAAAAAAAGAAACCACTGTTTGCACTTTCTTAAATGTATTTTTTCCCAGGTAATAATCCAGAAAAATATAATTGTCATATTTACATCATACGACATCAGAAATGAATTAATATACAGTTTGAAGTGTTTCATTTTTTCTCCACTAGAATGCATTCTTACAATATTGCATTCCTTTGGCAATAAATAGTATGATCTGGTTGCAGTGATAAACAATAGAAGCAGATGAAGCGTACCAATCGTTTCTCATTTGTTTTCAAACATCGCCGTTTACATTAAATATATAAATATTTTAAAATAACTATAGTTAAATAATGATTTGTGAGTAAACAGCTTAATTTTATTCGTTAAATAGTCCTAACAAATGCCACTCTTGATTTCCAAATTCTCTAGATAAATTGGAAATCACTCGTGGCATTACTTATGAAAATCTTCAGACTCGAGATCCGCAGCTTAAAGTTCCTCCCGGCACCTGGCAGACTTGTCCCTTGGATTTTTCCATCCTAAAAATTGTAGCAGGAAGAATGGCAGTAAGTCCAGGTTCTAGTATCTCAGGGTATGGATTTCTGTCATGGTAATGGCGAGGAGCGAACCAAGGACTATAAGTACAATTAAGGAGGCTTTCCAAGATATACACTGATATCTCTATTATACAGGGTGTATAAAAAAAGGATGGCGCTAACTTACATGGTTGAAAGTACACGATAATAGAAGCAACAATGTCCCAGTAAACATGGGTCTGCAAACGAGCCATTTGCGAGATAATTACGAATGTATGGTTACAAGCAGCCACTGACGTCATTGTTTGTAGACTCCGTTTCATTAAGGAAGAAGCATGGCCTCAGATGCGCAGAAGACCAGTTTCATCCCCTTGACTGCGGGTAGTCTAACGTACAGGCATACACATTCAATTCCAAAATAGTGTACTGTCAGTCTAAAAAATATTAGATTTCGTCACCTTACTTCTAAAACCTCGTAAGATTCTTGATCTACCAACTGGCCTTTTTCCCTCTGGTTTTCCTACAAAAAGCTTCCATAGCCTACACCTCTTTCATTCCCTATTTGTGCCACATGTCCTACCTATTTCAAAATTATTTTCGTTTTTTATATTTTTATTACATTAGGTTTGGAAATTTACTATAGACCTAATGGAGTTCTCATATCCAATATAATTAATGTAAGTGATGAGTTTGATTTAAAAATATTAATATTAACATGAATAATATTTGACTATTTAACTCATGCCCCAAATGGGAGTCAATGACCAATCACATTACAATGATTTTTGATTTACAACCAATCACAGTCGTGTTTCGCCTAGAATTTTCCAAGTAAAGTTTATCATAATAAAGAAAGCACCTCCTTTTTAACATTCTGAATAGGTCATAGCATTATTTTGCAGTGACTGACTCACTAAGAAATACGGCTACCTGATTGTATATATAGTGCCTGAATGTCAACACATACCACATGCGGGAGTTAATATAAAAACATTTGGAGCAATTGATTATACCACCAAAAAAAGAAACCACTGTTTGCACTTTCTTAAATGTATTTTTTCCCAGAAAAATATAATTGTCATATTTACATCTTAGGACATCAGAAATGAATTAATATATGGTTTGATGTGTTTCATTTTTTCTCCACTAGAGTGCATTCTTACAATATTGTGTTCCTTTGGCAATAAATAATATGATCTGGTTGCAGTGACGAACAAAAGAAGCAAATGAAGCATACCAATCGTTTCTTATTTGTTTTCAAACATCGCTGTTTACATTAAATATATAAATATTTTAAAACATCACCTTTTACATTAAATATATAAATATTTTAAAATAACTATAGTTAAATAAGCAAACAGCTTAATTTTATTCGTTAAGTCGTGAATTTATCGATAATTTGGAAATCACTCGTGGCATTACTTATGATAAATTATTCGTTCGCAATAATTTTATTCTCGTTTTCTTCCAGTCTTAAGGACACCCAGTACTTATTTGGGTTAATTTTTTTTTTTTTTGCTTCAAAAAATCCAGTAAGGTCTATTTTAAAATTCATCGGAGAACATATTGTTTAAACAACTCACCTCATAGGATTCATGCTTCCATGATATCGCGATTTCAAACATAATCATGTTCACCGTCAGCCATAACTCCGACTGATGAAATTCTTCGGCCGTCAACTATTCTATTGTCGCCATCTTCAGTGCTGCCATCTATGGTTGAATTTATGAACTTCGAAATCAATGTAATTTCATTAGTGATATCAAAATTCATTGATCTATTTTTGTTTTTCTGAATGTATATTTTTTCCCAAACTGTCAATTCCAAAGGTTTCTCTACTTGTTTTAAAAAGTTTAGCTTCTCTTCCAATTTTATGATGTTCTAATAAACTATGTGCAGCAATTGCAGATTTTTCAATTTCACAATTTTTAATATTTCTGAAATGTTCTTTTGTCCGAATTTCCACAACAAAAAGGAATTTGGAAATTCGGACAAAAGAACATTTCAGAAATATTAAAAATTGTGAAATTGAAAAATCTGCAATTGCTGCACATAGTTTATTAGAACATCATAAAATTGGAAGAGAAGCTAAACTTTTAAAACAAGTAGAGAAACCTATGGAATTGACAGTTTGGGAAAAAATATACATTCAGAAAAACAAAAATAGATCAATGAATTTTGATATCCCTAACGAAATTACATTGATTTCGAAGTTCATAAATTCAACCATAGATGGCAGCACTGAAGATGGCGACAATAGAATAGTTGATGGCCGAAGAATTTCATCAGTCGGAGTTATGGCTGACGATGAACATGATTATGTTTGAAATCGCGATATCATGGAAGCATGAATCCTATGAGGTGAGTTGTTTAAACAATATGTTCTCCGATGAATTTTAATGATTATACCTCATAATGTTTACTTCCCAACATTAATTAAATATAAGGTCTATTTTATTGATGTGTAATATTAGTTTGTCGATTTTGGACATTTAAACCCATAAAAATTGATTTTAAAAAATGGCATCTCTGTGTTTTTTTTTTTTTTTTTTTTTTTTTTTTTTCATTTTCCCATAACTTGTATTTTTTAATATTTTGGTATACTTTTCTCTGAAACTATGAAAGATAGGAGAATTATTTTTGGCATAGATATGCAGTTTAAAGAGCTCTATAATAATAAGTTAAATTTATCTTTGTGCTGTTGATAGTGTTTGAAATAAAAAAAAGAAATGCAACATTTTTAACAAAAAAAATTGGTCTTTGAATTTTTTTAAAATAAATTACAATACTTATCTGAACACAAGCAAACCTTATTATTGTCAAATGAACCATGGACAACAACATAATAAATTTAGGAAACAATTGGATAAGTAGTTTGTGAAAAAATTGTACCAAGACAATACTTTTAACATAATGAATTTTTTTTTTTTGCATTTTAAATTACTCATAAAGAAATATGTCTAAAAAGTTAACCAAAGTGTCATTATGTTCAGGAAGACTTGTTTAATTAGTGACTTAATTTTCGTACACATAATTTAAAAATAAGCTGAAAAAATAATTATTTTTGTATGTCTTATTTTTAAACCAAATTGCAAGGAAATTAGTACCGGGTGCCCTTAAGGAATTTGACGTGATACATAGTTAATATAATCATTTCCTATTCAGGGTTAATATTTTCATTACGACTAGTAACCATGATTTTGCAGGTACGGACAAAGCCTGCTGATAGGGATCGTTTACCCAAGACCCTACATTTACCTGCGCGAGTTTTGTAGGTCATGCTTCTTCCTTAGTGAAACAACCTATAACATCGTACGGTTTACTCCTTGCGCACTTGAAGCTGTCCTATGTTCTTTGTTTACAAAACTGAACATTGCCAAGAAATGGAGTTATAATCAAACCATACACACAGAACGTACAGGACGGATCACTACACAGTCTCAAAAGGTATCAGTCTCATCTGAGGAGTGCCACTTGTGCTGTGTTGTAGTTACAATGGAACCTTACAGTAATGAAGAGTATGCGGATATGCATTTCATGTATGGTAGGGCTAATGGCAATGCACAGGAGGCTGCACGCTTGTACCAAGAAACATATCCTGGTAAAAGACACACTTCAGAAACAAAGAATGGAGAAATTGAAAAATCAGCTATAGCAGCACATAGTTTATTAGAGCATCATAGAATTGAAAAAGAAGCAAAACTTTTGAAACATCTATCCAAACCTTTTGGATTTAACAGTTTGGGAAAAAATATATATTCAAAAAACCATACTAGAACCATGAACTTCGAGATTCCAGACGAACCGAGCTTGATTACAAAGTTCTTCAAAAATACAACAGATGGCAGTTTAGAAAATGATTCCTTCAAAAGAACACCAGATGGCAGTTTAGAAAATAATTCCTTCAAAAGAACACCAGATGGCAGTTTGGATAATTACCGGCAAAAGAAAAAATTGACAGTCGTGAAAACAGCTGAGGATAGTAACGATGGTCGCCGATACTGCAGTGCTATGTTTAAAAAAACATAGAAGTATGAGTTAAGAAGAAATCATGATTCATTTAATTCTTATACTGTTAATTTTTGCCTCAAAATCCATCAACCCCAGCTGGGTTTCAACCTGTGACCCTCGGGACTAGAGGCAATTATACATAATCACTGATTAATAACTTTGACCTCAGCATATATACCACAAGGAATTTATACTTAAAATCTACAAATTTATATTATTTCCTTGTACATTTATTACAGGAAATAGACTATGATTGTAGTTTCTAGATATTTTAACTTAAAGCATAAACAGAAGAAAGAAGATGGTATATCTTAGAGCAGAGCCGCCTAAAGTTATTTGTACCGCGGGCCAAATGGAAGAAACATGAAGGTGGTGCAGGCCATAGGCCCCATTATAGTTGTTATGGATTATTATTATTATTATTACTATTATTATTTCTAGAAGAGATAAAATGAGGAACAGTGTAATTAAACAAAATATGAATGTTTAAACTTACATTGCGAATTTGATGAAACGAACAATTAAAATGGTATGGTCATGTAAAAGTAATGATAGAAGACAGATCCCCAAGAAGAATACTAGAGTGGGTAAAAGTAAAGTGATCCCACAACAGGCCCGGAGGCCCTTGGGGTAGTAGGAGGTTAGGGCTCCCACTTTTTCTAGACAATTGGCACTTTTTATGTCAGCCCTGCGTGACGGCCGCCCTTACCCCCAGAACAAGCGTCTGGTACTCATTTCCGTTAGAGGCTGAGTCGACCCCAGGGCCATAGTGCCGCCAGAGGATTTGGGTCAGTTTAAAAATCCTGACCCCAACAGGACTTGAACCCTCGACCCTCCGGCTTGTAGCTCAGTGCCTTAACCACTACACTACGGCGTGCCCCACTAGAATGGGTACCACTTGAAATAAGAAGATGACAGCGAAAAATAATGTGGCTTGATGGTGTTTTGAGCAGCACGAGGGAAAAATAATTGGACGTTAAAGATTCGGATGACAGAGAGATGTGATGGGGAATAATAGTAGATTAATTGGGCGCAGGAAGATGTGATATATTGTGAAACCTGCAAAAATAAACTTATTATTATTATTGTTTTCAAATGCTGGGCCTTGGCAACGAAGCCATTAGCATTCTTGCTCTCCAATATTTCTCTATGGTGGATTCACAGGTTTGTAGATGTTTAACTTTTATAGGAGAGGTAAGAAACATTTAATTTCACCATTTGTAGATGTTCGTCTTTGTTGCATAGAGGACAATTTGGATTTGTGTAGATTCCTATTTTAAATAAATGTTTGGCCAAATAGTCATGTTCTGTAAGCAGTCTAAATTTTGCTACTGTAGTTTTACTTGGAATTTCTGGAATAATATCTGGCTTCTTTACTAAAATTATTATTATTATATTATTATTATTATAAGCATTGCTACTTTTCTTATATTTTGCAAGTTCTTTTTTTTTTAATTACTGATATTCTAATAAATATTTGAATATATCTATAATATTATAGGTATACCCTTAGCATTTTTTTAATTTATCAGAAGGCACAGGCCTACAAGGGCCTGATGGAAAGTGATGGAGGGACATATCCAGCCTGCAGGCCATAGTTTGGGCGCCCCTGTAAGAGATAAATTTATTTAATAAGAATCAAATGAATCTTGAATTCTTCATACCTCATACAACTATGTTTATTTAAACACAGCACCGTGGTATCGAAGACACCTCAGCTGTTTTCACGGTTGTCAATTTTTTCCTTTGCCAGTAATTATCCAAACTGCCATCAGGTGTATTTTTGAAGAACTTTGTAATCAAGCTTGGTTCATCCGGAATTTCAAAGTTCATGGTTCTAGTATGGTTTTTTTGAATGTATATCTTTTTAAAGAAAGGTATGTAAGAAGAATTCACAATTAATTTGATTCTTATTAAGAAACCCTCATAATGTTAAAATTCCCAAATATATTATAATAAATGTATTTTCTAAGTAAAGATTGATTTATACTTCTATTTAATTTAAATATTTATAAATCTGACTGGTAGGCCTATTTGCACCATGGAGTATAAGTTTATTCTGCAGAAGGGGAATCCTGAAATTGGAAATTATTTATATGCATTTTTTTAATTAACTAATTGAAAATCTTATAAGTTCCTTTATTATTATATTTTAAAAGTTGATTTTATCTTTAAACAACTGTGTGAATTGTGCATCAATTTTATCCTAACACTCATTATTTTAATTATTTTGAGTTAGGGTTTTAGTTAGACTCAACTCATATTTTTATATGAGGTGAGTGAGTCTAAAACTCTAACTCATAATAAATAAAAGAAACCTCATAGTGTTACTTCCTTCAAATATTAGATTTATTTTATTTAAATATTTTTCTTATTATTTTAGTTTATCTTGGAAGATATTCAACAAAATTGACTGTCTTACACTTAAAATATCATTATTTATTTTCAGTTTGGATGAATTAATATAACATATGTAGATAGTAACATTTGAGACTTCAATTCAGAAGGTTTTCAAAATTGCAATAGCTGCACATGCCTGGTCAGAAAAACATAGAATAGAAACCAAAACAAAATTACTTAAACAATTGGAAAAACTGAAGGAACTCACAATTTGGGAAAAAAATTTACATATGCAAGAATGAAAATACAACTATGAATTTTGAAATACCCGGTTATAAGGAGACAGGACTGATTTGGAAGTTCGTCGGTCAGCCATGAGATGGCGCGGAGGTCAGTCTGCAGGATAGAAGGCAGCCAGACGTCAGTTGTGAACGTGACACAGCATTGAGAATGTCACAAATGATGTGAAGAAACCCTGGGCATGCTAGGAATTATGAAGTATGAGGTGAGTGAAATAATAAAAAATAAACAATATTAAAAAACCTCATAGTGTTATTTCCTATCTACATATTTTTAGGTATTTATTACTGTAAAATATATATGTAGTTTGTTTTTTTTTTTCGAATATGAGAGACATATTAGGGAGAGTAAAATCTAACAGAAGAAATATGCCTGTGGATTTAGTGAACATCAAATTGAAAAAAAAGAAAAGAAAAGAGAGGTAACGACATGATCTAGTCAGAGACTTCCTGCATTGAAGTGGAGAGATAGGAAATATGTTTATTTATTATCATCCAAATACGAAAATGCCGACATCACTGGCACCAGTAAGAAGCAATGGAGGAATAAAGACGGAGAACAAGAAGAAAAATTCATAAAGGCTAAATGTATTCTAGAATACAATACAGAAAATTTGCTTTTTTATATTATCGATAATTTGAGAAGATATATAGTAAGAACTTTCTATGATTTCATAATGTATAGGTCTATGCTTTTATATATTTAGTTTCATTTATGTTTATAATATGCTGTATTATATATTCTTGTTATTTTTACCGTTCCTATTAGAACATATGATTCGTGTTTACTTTAAATGTAATCACCGAGAAATGTTAGTAAAAAGATGGTTTTTTAAATGTTTATCAACTTTCACAGCCTTCAAACTAACAATAGATAACAGTTAAATTACACAAAAGAGGGTTGTAGCAGGCCACATTCCTTTGCTATTCTTAAAAGTACAAAATACTACAAAAAAAAACAAGGGTAAGCAAACTATCTGAAATTCATGTTATAGGACGCAGTAGCATGGTCTGGGTATTCTGATCTAAAACCCAGTGCAGCTGGAGTAGCGCTGGGGTGATTTAAATGGGTTTCCAGTGAACGTACCAGGCGCTTTAAACGAGTCTTCAATGGTTTAAGTGGGAATTGATAAGATTGCCCTATTAAATGAATAGGCATTGACATACCCTGATAGAAATTATCCATGGGATTTTAAGAGTATAGGCTAGAAGTCTTGATTTTTTTTTTTAATTTTGCTGGATTTTAGTATGCTTTTCTTACAGATTTGTACTCCTTATTTTGCTCATTGCTGTGTGTTTCAGAATGATTTCTGGTTTTAAGTGTTATTGTTAATTGAATTTCAGTACATTTACATCTTAAGATATTTTTTTTAATATAAAAGTGATATCTCCTTTGAACTTTTTTAAAATATCAGAATTACCTTTTTTTAATCTGGAGTATTGTAATTTTCATTAATTTATTTTTTTAAAGAAGTCTAAATTTGTTCATTGCATCCTATTTCAATCACAGAGAAAATTACCATTCTAATTTTACTGACATTGAAAAAGATGTTAGTTATCTGGATCTGAAATGTCTGACTAGATATATATATATACACACATGTGTGTTAGAGTGAAACTTAAAAACCCAGTGAAGGTTAATCTCTTCTAGTGATTGTCAACCTGAACTGCTCCTCAGTGTAAGCTGAATATATCAGCTTTAAATGTAGAGATAAATATTCACTAGTGAAGGTAGACTATTGCTAGTGAAAATCAACCTTTCCTAGTAAGATTATGGGAATATTGAAGATGACCTACTATGAATGAACAAGTAATTTTTTATCTTACCTAATAGTTTATGTTTTCTTAAACACGAGAACTGCAGTTTCCAAGAGGAACATTCCTCCCATTTTCAACCGACATTATGACGATTGAAAATGGAAGTGATGTTTCTCTTGAAAACTGCAGTTCCTGTGTTTATGGAAACATAAACTATGAGGTAAGATATAAAAAATTACTCAATTCATTCATGAATTAACAACCTCATAATGTTATTTCCCATATCTAACTATGAATGAGTAACTAAATTTAGGGGAATACAACTTTTTTATTTGATTTTATCAATTTGATACCATTTCTCAAATAAATTGTAACAGACATTATTTATCAGAAATAAGTTTCAAATAACTTTGCAACTTTAAATTATTTTGTTGCAATGAAAGTCAATGTCGCTGTTTGCCCCTTATTAATGACAATAATGAATTAATTTTATTCACAAATTAAAAAAATTGAGTTAGATTTAACAACTCACCTCATAATTGTAGATTTCTTGAAGACTAGTTTTGATACATCTCGGTATAATTTTCAATTCCATCTCTCTGTTATATGGTGGTTGGTGATCCTGTAGGTTGCTTCCTGCTCCGTCTATTGGCTGACTTAATTTGGAACTTGAGCAGGAAGCAACCTACAGGATCACCAACATCAATTCAATGGAGATGTATCAAAACTAGTCTTCAAGAAATCTACAATTTTGAGGTGAGTTGTTAATTCTAACCCTATTTATTAATATTATCATAATGTCACTTCCTTTAAATATTAATGTTTATTCACAAATTAATCATATTTGATTACTCATACTTACATTACAGGATGCACCTGATTTCTCAATTGTTCATTAAGGTTGATCATAATTATCATCTTGTAATCATAAAAAAAATATACACAGCTGGATAAAGAGAGGAGGGGTTTGGACACATTGTTCTGCTTTTGAAATTGAAGCAAGGAGACAGTACATAACAAAATTCAACCTTTCACTGAGCTCTGTTTAGTGAAATTTAAAATTCACAAAAAAATATTTATTATACTATAGGGTGACCAGATGTCCTGTTTATAATAGGACTGTTTTGTCCTGAGAAACTTAACAGTTTAATTTATGATATTTTTACAAGTGTTTAACTTCTGTGATATGAGATAATTTAACAGTTATTAATCATAAATAGATTTTTTAAGATGAGAAAATATACAGATTTGGAAAATAAAGGTGAGCTTTTTTATTTTTATAATGTTTTCACTAATTTATTTGATTACTATCTGATACCACGCAATATCCTGTTCCTATTTTTTTATAGATGAACTCATCTGAAAAATACAAGTTTAAAAACAAAGTTTCTGGAACCAGTCCATGTTTTAAAAAGATCCATGTGCTTATATGTGTGAAATAAATATAATTTTTGGTGGTTGTAAATAAATGTTAAAATTACATTAATTAAATATTGATTTGCAATGCTTATGCTCTTTTTATTCAAGTGTGTTGTTTTTTTAAGGCTAATGTTTTAAAAGTCCCATTTTTGAAATTTATAAACCTGGTCACCCTATTATAAAGATTCAACTTTCACTACTCATTCAGCTGTGACTAATGATAGTCGGCAGTCACTGACTTTCAACATACACTGTAACACACATATATATATATATTTGCTTATTTACATGATCATTCTTCTGTATTCCTTTATTTAAGTTGTAGAAATGTAAGTAGTAATATATTAAGTTATGTAGGTAGTAAATAACACTATGAGGTTTATTTTAATTTTGTTTAGTTGTTTCTTGACTCACCTCATACTTCTTAACTCCCTTGCATATCTAGATTTTGTCACAAATACAGTAACAAAATCTAGATATGCGAGGGAGTTAAGAAGTATGAGGTGAGTCAAGAAAAAACTAAACAAAATTAAATAGTAATATATTGATGGAATAAAAGATTTTTTTAGGAAGGTGATGTGACAGAAAAACTAGAAACACAGTATTTCTAGATGTTAGATGATACAGAAGCCGAAAACATATTTAATATATTCTTGATACTATGTTAAAGTTATGCAGTATGCAACAGTATTATGTAGACATGATGATTGTTCTCTTAGAAATTCTGAACTAAGTTATAGTAATGGGGCTCTTTATGCAAAATAAAAGTTTATACTTCCTGAAAAGAGCACAAAAAATGAAGAATTATGGTGTAAACAATAAGTTTCTCCAATAACAGTTACTGAGAAAACTGAGTTTCAAATTTAGTTTCTCAATTCAACACCCACCGCTATTTTGATTGCACCTTATGATCCTATGATGTCACTATTCACAGTCCCTAATGTTTACACATAGGGTTGATTCAGATTTAGTGTTTCAGATAATATTACATGTGCAAGTGTTGGGTGATAGATAATATATTAGTAATATGGGATGTTTTCAGATGTAAAATAATTTATGAAGGGGCCTATGTGTGGGTGAATCAGATCGCAGTATGACAAACTTGGATTCTAAACAGTTATTGATATTAGTTTGCATTTTCAGAAGTTTGAACTTTTTTTTTTGAGAGAAGATTAATCCCTACATTTTTTAATAATGTTTACCGATTGAACTGTAATTTCTAAGATAACTTGACAATTTGTTATAACAAGAATGACCATTTTCTTACTACGAAATAACTTGGAATTTAGGTCTATCTTCAAAATTCAGTTTTGTATAGTACACCTCAAAGCATTCCCCCAAATATATTCATTGTTAAATTCCATGCAACAATAAACTGTCTGTCTCTTCCTTCCATTCTTAAATCACAATCTGAAATCCTAATTCTAACAAATTAATTGTGTAATCAAGGTTACTTAAAATAAAATAGGGCATATATCCAACATTTGCCACCCTATTCTGGAGTTTAGCATTTTTATTAACTAACCTGTCTGACTTGATGTTGCATATCTCTGCAGAAGTGTGTCCTCTTCTAAGCAAATTGCATTAACATGAAGGCATCTATTTTTGGAAGATAATTGGATCTTCTCTGCATAAACCCTTATCTGACTAGTTGGTTCTAAATATTTTAAGGTAGCAGAAAAATACAAAACAGAAAATAATGTAACATGATCTTTCAAAGAAATGTGCAGACCAATGCATTTGCCATACATGTTTATATTTACCTGTAATAGGCTAATATTTTGAAAAAAAAATAGCTCTAAACTTCTTTATATAACAATGTCTTTGCATTAATTAAATACACACTTCAAAATAAAACCAAACAACTTATTTTGCATAAATCATATATAGATATTATTGCTTATTTGTGAATAGTGACATCACGGAGATGCTCAGAAATCTTCAGTTGGGCTTGACCTGTGATCAGTACTCACATTTTTCCTCATTTTTAAAATTCAATTTAAAAAACTACTTGATGAAGAGACATGAAATTTTCATTAACCACATTTGATTGTAATAGCGGTTGCAGTAATACATAATTTACTTAAATTTGTGTTATTGTATGGAACCCCATTAGGGAAAGTACTTTTATACACTAAAAATTAAATTGCAATATTGATTAGTATGTGTTTATGTAAATGGGACATAATTTGTGTCCTGATACAAAAGTAATGTGTGTAACTCTGGGTAATATTGTTACGATTCTATAGAAAACATTCTTTTTTTTTTAAGTTATACCATATTTACTTGGATGTTTCATGCACTTTTGTTACCATATTTTTGTGATCGGAAAGATAGATGCTTGATTTAAATGAAGAATGTTTCAGGGGTATTAGTTTTGTTATTCTTCAGGGATATAAGAGAAAAAAAGGCAGTCATTTGATTTTTCACCCCACCCCAATTCTCAGTCGCATCCCTCACACATAGGTATCGAAGGCCAGCCTTGTCTTTGTACCTTCAGTCATAGAACATTTCTAAGATTCCTTATCTATTGTGCCAGGCTTTTGAAAACTATGCTACTCGGGGAAAGAGAATTGTACCACAAGAATGCTGGCTACTAGTAGCACAAAAGATAATTTGAAATCTTCGCATGAATGTCATGTTACAGATCCCCCTACCATATAAATTGTTGTGTTCTATTTGAACATGTTTTGATATATGATTAAATTAAAATGTTTCATACCTCTCCTCATATCCAGTTTTCTAAGTAGATCGTGATTTCAAAGCCTTCACAGCTTCATCTTCAGTACTTTCTTGTCGACTGGTATTATGTAGATCAGAAGAACTACTACTTCTTCCCTCTGTTGGTGGACTGATAAACCTCAGGATCTAATCAGAATCCACAGGAATTTCAAAGTTCATAAGTTTTTCTTTCTTGTTTTTTGAATGTGGATTTTTTCCAAACCGTGAGTTCTTTTAGTTTTTCTGTTTGTTTAATTAGACTGGCTTTTAATTCAATTAGATGTTTTGATATGCCATGCATACCATCATCAGCTTCTCCAGACTCTGAAAAAGCTGATGATGCTATGCATGGCATATCAAAACATATTCAAATAGAACATAATTTATGAGATATCCAGATTCACTGTATTTATTAAAGGTCTTTATAATGTTATTTCCTATTATTAATTTATTAATCCTTCTACCACTGTAGCAGGTATTACAAGACTATTATATTATTTTTTGTCTGGACATCTTACCTCAATATTAATGTTGATTTGTTCTTGAACATGTTTCAAAACAATTCTGTTTTATCGTCAGCTTTTCCAGTCCAGACAAAAAATAATATAATTAAAATAACCTCAAAATATAACTTCCTTAAATTAAATATTAATTACAAGACTAGCCATACACGGCTTCCACCACATAATATGTAAGAACAAGACATTCCATACACTGAACAACAAATGTGTGTGTGAATTGTGTGGGCAGAGATGCAACCAATATCATATCACTGAGTGCCGTGAAACAAAATCAATCTCCGATTATTCAACTCCTGGCATGACAGGCCTAGAAGGTCCTTAGCCTACCAGCCAGCTGCTGGCCTCACATCCATAATTGTCAATCACAGAGGTAGATGATCATCAGCCAGTGTAGGGGTGACATGTGGTCAGCATGTCGAGTCCCCAGCCGTTAAAGCTGGTTTTCTCAACCTAGAGCCGCTACTTATTGTAGCTACCCAAATGCCTCATGATGCTGGGTGGGCACCGGTCCCATACTGGCCAAAATACCATGAGAAAATTTCTTCCTCCGTGGAGACTCGAACCAGCGCAAGTCCCGTAGCTCTGCACCAAGGCTTCCTGCCTCAACCACTTGGTACAGCGCAGGACTGATCTACGATTATAGCAAAGAATAATACCCATTCGGGTGAACCTTTCATCTTTATTATAAGACTTTAAAGCTTATTAAAGGTAGTTCCAATACTGCTCCAAACTCAAATTGATAGTAAAGTATGTTCAGTTGGAACTAAAAAAAAAAAAAGTGCATGCGTGAAATACATTAGGATTTTTTAAAATTTAGTGCAAAAAATCCTGGTGCATGTATTATGCGAGTAAATATGATACTTATAAAATTCAAAACAAGTTATTTTTAATACACAAGTGATCTTCTTGGTGATCAAATATTAAAATATATATACAGTCAATATGCCCATTTCACCAATTAATGTTTAAAAAGGTCAACAAGTTTCCACAGCCAAGCTGTCATTCTCAAGACCAGATATTGACTGAAGACAAAATTGATAATAAATAATAAACAAATTTATGTTTATTATTTATTATCAATTTTGTCTTCAGTCAATATCTGGTCTTGAGAATGACAGCTTGGCTGTGGAAACTTGTTGACCTTTTTAAACATTAATTGGTGAAATGGGCATATTGACTGTATATATATTTTAATAAGTTATTTTTAGTTGATTGAAAAAGCAATTCTTATTGCACATTATATTATGTTGCAATCTTAACTTTTAGTTCATAAAAATCCATTCTGCAGTAATAATTATAATTTTAAAAGGTAGATAATAATCCAAACATGTGAGGTTTAAGTTAATGATATTATTCAATATATATTTTACATTAGAAGTTGATCAGTTTTAATTATTGGAATTATGTAATAAAGAATGTGGTATCTTTTTATGACTATCACATAATAATAATAATAATAATTATTATTATTATTAGGGCTAGGGTTTTTATACCTAAAAACTACTGAAATATGCAACATAAAAAATATGACCTAATAATATTATGATCATGTAATAATTTTAGTTGTAAAATCAGTTAGTAAATCAGTTTATGGCAATTGACTATTTAAATAAGAATAAAATGTAAGTGAGAAGCAAATTAAAGTAAGGAATTTGATATTGTAGCATGCTTTCATCTTATTAAAATTATCAGTATCTACCTGTTTGTCACAAAACAATGCATACAGATTTGCTCAGGTATATATGTAAGGGAAAAGTCCATACTGTAAATTGAAACAAAATAGGAGAGGAAGATAGTTTCTACAAGAAATAAAATTCTGAGAGATTTAACAACTCAAATGAACATGGAAAAAAATAAATTATACCTGTACAATAAAAGTTCTTTATTTCTAAAAAGAGTGAAAATGTGACAAATATAACCAATAAATTGCTATAATATGCTCTGTCACATATGAATGGCCAAATACCGGTATGCATAAATGTGTCTGAATGACGTTCTTTAATTCAATTATCAACTTTTATAAGATTCATGATGTGTTCCGTTAAGGTTTATTCAAAATTTTTAATTCAATTAGTTTTTGTATGAAAAGTGATTTATGTATATTTAAGAAACATCGCTCTTACCAAAAAATATATACTATATCATAAAAATCCTAGCCCTAGTTATTATTATAGACATGAAATTGAAAATGCTTCTGTCATCACTGCCTAGTTATTTTTTGTGCTATATTATGGTGTACAAACAATAATCTGCTCAACTGATTTGCATCACTTGAAACTTGAACTCTGTTGTTTTAATTTGAAATGAAGGCCTTATATTGAATGTGGTACATTTCCTTAGCTTTGTGGAATTACAGTTGAAAAATGTTGACATCATTCATGCAATGCTTTTCATTTGAATTGATAACTTTATTATTAGTGTTTTTGGAAGAATTCATGGGGCAGAATAAATTTCTGTTTTGTATCTTCTAGGCATATTAATAAGGCAACTATTGCACTTGAAATATTTATTATTTAGCGGTAAAACATAACAGTCAATTGCACAAACAAGCCTGGAACACAATCAAGGCTTCGTCATTTTTATTATCATAAAAAAATTCAAAATCTACAGCTCTCAATGGTCAAAACAAAAAAGAAAGACTATCATGATTTTTTTTTTCGCATCAGTGCTTGTCATTCCTTTTTCACATTACAACTGATTTTTACTACTTCAGTTTCTTATGAACTCTATTGATATTTCTATTGATGTATGTTCTTATAAGGAAATTGTCAACTATTGCATACTGAACCCTACCTTGAAATTTCTCCCAGAAAAGCATTGTGATGTATCAAGGACGTGTCCAAAAAATTATCTGCCATTTTTAACTGCAAAGCACAGAAATTGAAACCAGAATACAGCTATGGCAACACACTGTGCGAAAGCAGATGGACTCTCTGTGTGAGTCAAGCAGTCTGTAATGTGGCAAGATGCGTCATGCGAGTAGATCAGAGTTGGCATATGGCAGGACGTGGAGTGCAAGCAGGTTGTCAGGGTTATCCATTTTGCCAATTCAGGAGTTGTATTACTTGTAGTTTAAATGAGAGCTTTGGCACTGGATTTTAGTGTCATGCAGTTAAAAACAGCTGATATTTTTTTGGACATAGCCTTGGTACATCACAATGCTTCTCTGGGAGAAATTTCAAGATAGGTTTCGGCATACAATGGTTGATAATTCCCTTGTTAGTCGAAGATTGTGGCTTAAAGTGGCACCACAAAAATTTACATTACAACAAAGGATTTATCTTGTGGAATGACATTTAACACAAAAGAATTATATCCAATGCAATATTTTGCAAAGAAATTTCATGGTATTCTTGTTTCACATAGGACTATATTAAACCTCATAAACAAATTAGAGAAACAGGGTCAGTTCTGAATAAACTGAATGTAGGGTGCAGCTGCAGCAGACCCCATTCAGTGGGAACAGCAAGCACTGATGCTGGGCCACTTGCTGCCGAATGTCATAGACACACTCTGTGTATGTGCCCGTGCATCGTGGGTATTTTGCATGGAAATAATAAAACCATGGTCATATTCTGACTTGTTTTCAGAGTTAAGTGATTGATTTCTTGATTTTATATCAGTGTAATTGTGTCACTATTCATCTATGGTCTTCAGATGTTATACTGTATCCAGTGTTATCCATTGCTTTAAAAAAATATTAATTTATTTGTTTTCTGTTATATAGTTTAATTTTTTATATCTCGCATATGCCATAGAATTATGGAGTACATTGTATGTATGAGATTTAATGAACTAGAAACAGCTAAGCTGGGAACCACAGTCTTAGTAAGTTACTTTTATATTAAATTAATGTTGGGAAGTAAACATTATGAGGTATAATCATTAAAATTCATCGGAGAACATATTGTTTAAACAACTCACCTCATAGGATTCATGCTTCCATGATATCGCGATTTCAAACATAATCATGTTCATCTTCAGCCATAACTCCGACTGACGAAATTCTTCGGCCGTCAACTATTCTATTGTCACCATCTTCAGTGCTGCCATCTATGGTTGAATTTATGAACTTCGAAATCAATGTAATTTCATTAGGGATATCAAAATTCATTGATCTATTTTTGTTTTTCTGAATGTATATTTTTTCCCAAACTGTCAATTCCAAAGGTTTCTTTACTTGTTTTAAAAGTTTAGCTTCTCTTCCAATTTTATGATGTTCTAATAAACTATGTGCAGCAATTGCAGATTTTTCAATTTCACAATTTTTAATATTTCTGAAATGTTCTTTTGTCCAAATTGGAAAATTGGAAGAGAAGCTAAACTTTTAAAACAAGTAGAGAAACCTTTGGAATTAACAGTTTGGGAAAAAATATACATTCAGAAAAACAAAAATGGATCAATGAATTTTGATGTAAAAAGTAAAGTGATCCCACAACAGGCCCGGAGGTCCTTGGGGTAGTAGGAGGTTAAGGCTCCCACTTTTTCTAGACAATCGGCATTTTTGTGTGAGCCGGGTTGTCAGCCCTACGTGACGGCCGCCTTTACCCCAGAACAAGCGCCCGGTACTCATTTCCGTTAGAGGCTGAGTCGACCCCAGGGCCATAGCCAGAGAGTTTGGGTCAGTTTAAAAATCCTATCCCTAACGAAATTACATTGATTTCGAAGTTCATAGATTCAACCATAGATGGCAGCACTGAAGATGGCGACAATAGAATAGTTGACGGCCGAAGAATTTCGTCAGTCGGAGTTATGGCTGAAGATGAACATGACTATGTTTGAAATCGCGATATCATGGAAGCATGAATCCTATGAGGTGAGTTGTTTAAACAATATGTTCTCCGATGAATTTTAATTAAAGTTACTTTTATTTTTATTATTGCATGCATCGACACTGAATATGATCTCGCTTGCAGCATCAGTATGATGAATTAAAAATCTGTGAATATGTAATTTATGTTTTCATGGAGTTGGGCTATGTCCTATCTGGGATAAATACAGCATGTAACATTAATCAATGAAAACTGTCAATTGTCTTTTTAATCTAATATATATAAAAGTAAATGTTTGTTTGTTCATATTTTATGCATTGCCATACCGTTTATTCGATTGTGTTGGGGCTTTTTGCAAAATGTTCAGGAGTTTCCCGGGAAAGTTTTAGGTTATAAGAGAGTTGTAATACTAAACCTCTTCACCCTTAAAAATCACCCTTTGTAGTGAAAATGTGTTTTTTGGGCGCTTGAATGGCTTACACTGCCTAAACCGTAACATATCACCAAATTAATGTACACAGAATTGAATATCTCAAAAATTCTACAAAAAAGTCTACAAGAGCATATGTCTATCTTTTACGGATAACTCATAATGATCATTTTTATCTTTCAGCTCATTGATGACTAGATTCGTGGGCAAGCGTAGCAGCGCACAGTGGGTATTCTTTTACAGATAACTCTCAATAACCATTTTTGTCTTTCAGCTCATTTATGCCAAGAAGATCGGGATTAGTGGATTCCCAGACAACACCGGGTAATCAGCACAGGGTATCTAAAAATAATTATGATATAAATTTATAATTATTTTTCTCTTTACTTATTCAACTAAACATATAAATACATTTAATTTAATTTACTGGGTATTAGCTAGTATATAATAGACATTACTCAAATTTTCAATTAAATCAGTGATATATGTTATTTTAGCATTATGTAGATTAGTGTTTCACAGTCCTTTTCATCTTGTGGCGTACCGAAGATGTAACTTGAATTTCTGCAGCACACTTATAGAGCATATGTATCCATTTCAGTTTCATTGCTTAGCTTTGTTTTTTTTTAACAAAAAACAATTCATTTCAATTCTAATTACTTCACCAGGCATTTATTCAAAACTCTTCAGCCAGTATGCCCCCATATACAGCATTTGATGGAGAAATAAAAGCAGTAGAAGTGACAGAGAACCCTCTTATTTCACTTGAAATATTCACCAAAGCAATAATCCTAGTAGATTCAAAAGCAGCAATACAAGCAATTGCCTCTAACTAAACAGCAGAAAATAGATCATATGGAATGTCAAAAACTATTAAAACAATTGGATAAACAAAATAAATAGATTCCAGCAAATACTATCTCATATAGGTATACTTATCAATGAAATGGCAGACAAACTTGCAAAAGCAGGACAAGAACACAAGTAGCACTGCAATCTGAACCATACATATAAAATAAAACTATTCTTTTTTAATTTTAGGATTGTTTCTGTTATATACACAGGTATCCTCAACCAAAATATACAATTTTTTTCTTCCACGCTTCCCGGTCTTACATGTCTGCTTCTGTCATATTTCTCTTCTTCATTTTGTCTTGAATTCCCTTTATCCACAATGGCTTTGGTCTACCACGTTTCCCCTTTCCAGGAAGTATCCATTTCAATACTTCTTTGTTTGTTTCTGTGTTCATTCTTCTCATATGTCCATACCGTCTTAGTTGGATTTCTTCAATCTCTTGTACAATATCCTTTTCTACATTCATAATTTCTCTTATTGTATCATTTTTTATAATTTTGATATTCTTGCCGATCTTCTTAAAAAGTCCATTTCTGTGATTAATAGAACTAATGATATAAATAAAGTATTCCAAGCAAAACATGTACAAGAAAATTTTGAAGCAGTCAGGGACAAAACGTGGGATAAAATATATGAACTAGCAACACAAGTCAAACATAAAATCCACCAGAAAGAAGCAGTAGCGAAATCCATACTAATGAGGGAACACATCTGCCTGACCCCTCCATTTACATAAAAGGTAGTGTAAAATTCTCATTAAAAATACTTCTTGAATAGAAGTTGTCCTTTGGCTTTTGGTAGTGTCATTTATCTGCCTTCAAACAATTTGAGAATTGTATATGAGGAAAGAAATGATGTTTGTATCATGGTTTGAATGGTGTAAACTGCATACTGTTGTGTAGAACCAGAAGTCCAGAGTTCAATTCTCGGTTCAAATAATTTTTCTTTTCAAAATATTATTGTCCAGTATTGGAAAATTTTAAAATATTTCATCAAAAATCAGAATCTTACATTTTGTATTTATATTTCATATAGTACATAGCCTGTATACACCAAATGACTACACCCATCAAACATCAAGGCTGATTTCAGTTTTGTTTACATCTCTTATACTAAAATGACATAAATGAAAATGTAAATTGTGCAACTTTCTTCAGATTATGTGTACTTGTGTCACTGTTAAAAGTGATTTTCTGGAATTCTCAGAACCATATTAGTTTTATAATAAATATGTAATATTATAGATTTACTTTGATAACAGAGCTATGGCTTTTGGCTGATATTACTATGGTTTGAAGGGCTTTAAGATTATGGGCTATTAATTAATCTTTTTATGAATATGGGACTCCTTAAATCCTTGGATTATGAAGTATTAATATAAAGTTACATTTTAAAATACAATAGGAAGTAACATTAAGAGGTTTGTTTAATAATTAAGACATTTTATTTGTATATTCTTACCTCTTATGGTTGCTTTTGTCGAACATATGTTTCAAGGCTTCTGAATTTTCTCTTGTTGTCGGCCCTGATTCTTGATTCCTGCTCTCTCTGCCTCTGGCCCAATGAATTTACCAATGAGGTTCCTTTCTCCGGGAATTTCAAAATTCATAATTCTTTCTGCCACGCTTCGTTACTGCCCCCAAGGCAAAAGTTGCTGAGAAGTCCAAAAAAGCGCTGGATGGAAAACTCTTTGAGACCGTAACAGGCCACATGGCCTAATACTTGCATGGATGATGATGATGATAATTATTTCCTTGTTCTTGTGTATGTGGATTTTTCCCCATATGGTATAAAATAAAGTTATATATTCACAACTGTTCTGCTAATTGTGCATTCATCTCATTAATGCAACTTAATTAGATCATGTATAAAATGCATTGCTAGAATTTTATTTTATATTCAAATCTGAATGTTTTTATTTAAATGGGATTTTTCTTCAAATCTGATGTTTTATATAAAGTATATTACATATTTTTATATAGATAGTAATACAGGAAAATATTAAATTTTTATACTCTGTGATTATGATATTAAAATTCTACATACAACACATACACACGAGCATACAAGCTTTGATTTTTGCTATTCTGTGTTTGTTTGATTAGAAATATCAATCTGAAAGTTTCTTTGTTCCTAATTTATTTATAAGTTGTGAATAGACTGTGCCAAAAATAGAAAAAAATTCTTTCCACTGCTCCTGACGATGCAATGTCTGACATAAATTGAAAAATTGCATATTTTTCCACTCATTTTATTTTATCAATAGCTATTGCAAAAAGTGGTTGGTTGGTTGGTATCTAATGTCGAGCACTTGATAATGAAATCATTCGCTCTCTTGCACTCCAATATTTAGCAGAAAGGCTGGTCTCTTCTACAAAAGCTGGACAACGGAGGAGATGGTTTCTTTCCATATCTTCATTTAAATTGCAAAAAGGGCATTTAGGTGAATCTGTTATGCCAATTCTGTGTAGGTGTTTATTCAAGCAGTCATGTCCCGTTAGCAGTCTGAATGTTGCTACTGCAGATTTTCTTTGTAATGTAGTAATGTCATAAGCTTGTAGATTTTCCCATTCCTTTCCAGATGTTTTGGTGGTGTATTCTTCTCTAAGTTTATTGATGTATTTATTTGAGATAATTCTTTTGATAGAGTGAAAGGAAACTGGAGCAGAAAGTTGGGTTTGAAACAATTTTGCTACCCTTCTTGGCTAGAAAATCGGCTATTTCATTGCCTGTCACTCCACAATGGGCCGGAATCCATTGAAGTACAACTTTTTTATGTAGACGGGATAAATGTTTTATCATTTTGTGACATTCGATAATTTTGATGCTTTTGGGTGTTGTGTCTCGTGTTATAGCAAGAATGGTGCTTTGGAGTCACATAGAATTACAACTTTTGTAAATTTTTGGATGTGATATAAAAGATTTTGTAAACTTAAGAAAATTGCTAGAATTTCGCCATCAAAGTTTGTTGAATTTGTGTTTAGTTTACGATAAAAGGAAAAAAGTGGACATACTGCACCAGCACCAGTGCCACCGTCATTTGGTAGGCTGGAGCCATCTGTAAAAATATGTATCCATTCAGGAGCTGGGTATCTTAGATTTATTATTTCCAGTGACATTTGTTTTAAAATATATAGAGGAGTTTCAGATTTCTTGATGTCTTCTGTTAAATGAAGGTTATATTCGATTTCCAAAAATTCTAGAGGGTTGTTTCTCATCTGCATATTTTCTTTTGAATGTGGAAGTTGCAATTTCTGTTTGATTTCTTGTACAATGCTTAGGAAGCTTTGCTATTGCAAAAAGTTATTTCCACCAGTAATAATGAAGCACACTATTCACGAAGTCAGATTAAATAGTGGTCTCTGAGAAGCTGCGAGATGGTTAGCTTCAGAGTTTAACACATTTCAAACTTCTAAGAATCAAAATTGCCTTGTATTAATTTAATTTTTTTTTTCTGTTAGGCACAATTTGTTACACTCTTTACTTGCTACCAACATAGAGGGTCTCAATAAAAATAAAAGCATCAATTACAGCTTGATCATACCTAGAATTGTATTTTTGCATAACTTCAGCATCACCAACAGTTTTCAATTTATCACCTAATGTTTTCAAAATCAGTACACATTTTGTGATTGTACAATTGTGGAATGCAGGCTTACATGACCAGTAATCATTAATATTAAAAAGATTTCAGGCTATGTGGCCATGGTCTATAACTGGTGTTTCTTCCAGACGTTTCTCCCTCAACTGCGGTGGACATCTTCAGTGGCGAGTGCTTCTAGGTGGTGTTCCCTTGTTGTAGATTCAACTGTGAATTCGACATTTGCAGTCGAGTCTACGACAAGGGAACAACCCCTAGAAGCACTCTGCAGTTGAGGGAGAAACATCTGGAAGAAACACCAGTTATAGACCATGGCCACATAACCCAGAATCTTTTTAATATTATGATTGTACAATTGTTATTTTGAATATCTTCAAGAGCTACATCTGTAGGTTTCAAGATATAGAATAAATCTTCTGTATTTCTTTTCTTAGACATATTTAATACTTTTACAAGTTAGAGTACTTAAATTGTATTAGGATAGTTTTTAGGTTATTTTAGGGCTAAAAATACTTCATATTAAATTACTCAAACATTGTTTGTATGTTGGTAGCATTGCATCATTAAAAATTGTATCCACTTTCATCTGCTGCTCCATGCGAAGGTGTCTGCTTTGGACTAAGAAAAAATTTTCCTGACCATTATTGGAAACTTTTTCCAAAGTAACTTTTGCAAGTAATATTACAATACCAAAATTAACATTTTATATAGCTGGCTGTCTGTTTCTGTTGTACATTGATAAACACATTATAAGTAGGCCTGTGTACATTCTATTACAATCAACTACTCGTCTGAGACATGCAGATGTGTTGAGACATGTTTGTAAGCTGCAGCACCAATTGTATAACAACAGGGCTTGGTAGTTAACCCAAATCCGGTTAAGAGGGCTTCCACTGTATACAGAACTCCAATTTATGTATTATGCACTGGTGTGCATTCAACCAGATACCCCAGCAGTGCTGAGGTAATTAATTTGTTCATAATTTGAATTAAGTCCACTGCTGTGGTCTCGAGGTAAGCGTGCTGCCTTGTCACGCAGCAGGGCCGGGTTCGATCCCCTGTCGGGACAGTTTTTCTGGGTGAGGTTTTTATCAGGATTTTTCCTCACCTGTAAGACAAATGTCAGGAAAACTTTAAGGCCCAAATGGTCCCCAAAATCATATGGCCATCGCAATCATCATCATTCACATTCATCTTAGGTTAAGCTTAGGATTAGGGACTCTTCTGGCGCATCACTATCATCATCATCATGCATCATATCATCAGGGCAATGTAAACCCCCCCCTTCCAGGTGCCCCAGCCTCAGAAGTGGATTACAAGAATGCCATGCCAGGAGAGAACTCCAGGAATGTCGAAAGACAACCTGGGGTATTTGAAAAAAAAAATTAATTAAAATAAATAAATTTGTTAAATTTCATTCAAATCATGAACATTAAAATTCAAACTCCTGCCGCACTGCCAAATTAATGTTGAGCTTAGGTTCTCCGTTCAGTTCCTCTACATTGCAAATGAACACTTCCTCATCCTCCCTGTGAACACCAGCACCTTCATGTGAGATGAATTCGTACACCTGCAGGTAATATATTTCAGTCTATGGTTGATAGATGAAACTATTGTATAAAAGCCTTGAATATTTACTGTGATCCAGCTACCTAGCCCATGACGTAGCAAATACTGAAAGGTACCATGAAGTTTTGACCCATGATTACCATGAAGAAATAAAACTTGATTTGTTAATGTGGAAAGCACAAGCTGTTTAATAATACAATATTTTTAAATTCATAATGCAAGTTATATTAATATACAAACCACAACTACCAACTCTTTGCTGAAGGAACTAAGACAATAACTTCAATGAAGCTATATTTAGTCTCCATCATCATCCATGCAAGTATTAGGCCGTGTGGCCTGTTATGGTCTCAAAGAGGAATTTTCCATCCAGCACTTTTTTGGACATCCCAGCGATCTTTTGCCTTGGGGGCAGTAACGAAGCATGGCTTTTGGAATTCTATGAGACAGCATTCGTTGAAGATGGGCTTTCCAGTTGTTTTGGTAGTTGTATATGGTGAAGAATGGGTTCTACATCCAACTCTTCCATAATTTCCTCATTTCTTTTATGGTCCCACTTTGTGTAGCCTGCTGTACGGCGCATAAATCGCATCTCATTTGCTGTTATTCGGCTTTCATCTCTTCTTTGTATTGTCCATGCTTCACTACCATATCTTAATACTGGTCTTGCGAGAACCTTATAAAGCCGTAATCTTGTGTTCTTCTGTACTAAAGATGGTTTTCATTATACTGTTAATTATCCCCGTTGTTTTTTGTAAAATTTGTGATTTTCTTTGATATATCGGCTTCATCTTGAAATGTTAAATTATAACCCAAATAATTAAATTTGTTTACTCATTCTAAAATTTCATCATCCAAAACACTTTTGCTAGGTATAGGGTACTTCCCATAAAAGGCCATCACTTTAGTTTTCTTTATATTGATTTCCATATTGTACCTTTTTGCAATTTTATTAAAATTGCGTATAGAATACTGTAAATCTGTTTCTGTTGGAGCTATTAATACCAAATCATCTGCAAAAAGCAAGGAGTCTATTTTATTTTTATTTAGTTTCCATATGCATTTTAAACTATCATGAAAGGCAAACTATAATCTTATTTATATAATTCATGTCAAGAAAGTACTTTTTTATGGAGAAATAGAGAATTGTTACTACTAACTATCCAGAAATTTCTCTTTCATGGTTAACAAAAGTCCATTATGCAGGAGCTGCATAAAGTAAACAAATTCCTCAGCATGTTGAATTTATGGTCCAATTTTGCTGGTTTGTGGAATATATATTTAAATTAAATCATTTATGTATCCAGCTTTGTACGAGGAAACAGAAATTGTGGCAGCTAGAGCAATTTTCAAATTTTGGGTTCTGGATCAACCTCTACTTGTAATAGTACAATGGTTAACAAACTTGAATCTTACTTTTCTCATTCAAAGATACATGCCAATTTCCATTGCAAAAAAATGATGACCATTATAGAGCAATCTTTAAATTTTGGCTTTTAGGTAAGCCTGCATTCCTAATTGATTTCAGTGTTTTTTTTTTTTCATTATTTCAATCATATATCAAGTTCTGTAGCTAAAAATTGAAAATTGCATCGCTAGAGCAATTTTTAAATTTTTGCTTCAACTTATCACTCCTGTTTTGCCGATTAATGAACCCAATCTTACTTTTGTTAATTGATTGCTATATACTAAGTTTGGCTATGAAAAAATATAAATTATGTATTGCCACTAGAGCATTAAGGGTCGAATGTTTGAACGCATTAGACAGTAAAAGGCGTTCTCTGCTGATAAAGTTTTATTCAAACACATTTTTCTTACTCAGAAATCTATTCGCGCGGTAATAATTGTAAAGCTACCTGACAAGGTACCTTAAGATCGTAGCTCAAGATATAAACTGATGTGAAAATCCCGATGGTAACCGATGTAGTTTGAAACTTATCCAAGATGTCGGACCTTGAAGACTTCGATCATGTTTTCGGTATACGCGGAGAAGAGGAATTTGATAGAGTCTACCAAAGAATTCAACTGGAAGAACAGGAGAATAGGCGTAATATTGCGCGTCGCAGACGTGTTTGTATACGGTATTATTTGTGGGATGCAAGCATAAATGCATTCCTCTATAGCAGATGAAAATAATGGAAGTGGTTTTATCGCTGAGAATTCTGGGTAATTCGTTGCCAATATTACGAAAATGTCAACATTCATGCATGACCGGTTAAGGCGGCCGTTAATTCGATCTCAGCTCACCAGTGATTGGAAGTAATTTGAGTAGAGAGTAATGTATTTGCATACGACCCTAAGAGACAATCTTTATACATTTTTTGTGATCATTTTTATGCCAAATAAGTAGAATCAATGAAGTGGATCATGAAATGTTCCATTTCTATGTCCTTTTAAACCTCAATCCTTTCAACCTTAAATTTTGGTTCCATCAACTAGGAGGCCTGGCAACCTATGCCATTCTCTATGATGCAAACCTAGCCAGAATCATCTGTTTATTACTACAAAGGCTTGGCTAGTGAAGATATGGACTTGGCTTTGTTTTTGTGATTGATGTTAAAGGGTATGTTTGGTACAATTTGTAATGATTTTATTCTTTTAATATCAAAAGAATCATCTCATGTTTTGTCTTTTTTCTAGAACAGTTTCAGAATAATTATTCCATCATCACACTTTCCATGACCATTATTCTTTCGTGGTGATGCACTGCTTCTTCCTCCATCTGTTAGCAGATTGATGAACTTCCAAATCAAGTAACATTCCCCAAGAATTTTAAAATTCATTAATTTCTCCCCCCAAACTGTGAACATTTAATACCTCATAGTGTTATTTCGTATTAAGTTTAAATTTATATTGTTTTCAAATATTTTTTTATGAATGGCATTATTCAGATTAATGTTGATTTCTGTTAATATAATTAATTTGGGAATTTTTAAATTATGAGGTTTTCTTAATAAGAATTAAATGAATTGTGAATTCTTCTTACCTTATTCATATGTTTTTTTAACACCGAACTGAAAGTCATGAAAACAGCTGAAGATGGGAATGATATTTTTCCTGATACTGCAGTTTTGTGTTAAAAAAACAAAGATGTATGAGGTAAGGAGAATTCACGATTCATTTAATTCCTATGTTGATTTCTGTATTATATGAATGTTTTGCCAGCTAGTTAACTTTTGTATTTCAGTTCCTACATCTATGTTATTAAAAATGTTAATTCTCCATTTAATTAGGATTTATGTCAGCCTAGTACTTTCATATTCTTCTGTATATTAAAAGAATAGATGAATTTAAGTATAGTCAGGGGAGAATCCATATTCCACCCTAAATTTATATTCATCATCTTCTTTAGCTCGACAATCCATCATGGGTCCTGGCTGTCTGAAGAAGTTTCCATCATTCATCCATGTTCCTTACTGCACCCATCCAATTTTTAGTTTAAATAATTTGAATATATATATTGCAAAAATATAGTTGATGTACTTATCATCAAATCTCTCAAGTTAATTTGAGCCCAGCAGCTTCAGAGATTTATTCCATGCTTCCACTTTATATCACATGCACAATTTTGAAAGTATACGCCTCTTACGTTACAAAACTACAGCAATACACTGCAGAAGATTTATATAGCTACATTCTTTCAGAATTTGCTAGAAACATTTTTGAAGGGGATTTCAGTGTTCTGCAGGATAAAATGATTCTCGTAATAAGCACTTACTAAAAAAAATTACGTTCTGAGAATTCCAAGAATGAACAAGTCTGTCATAGTTCAGAAAAGCACAAATATACTAGAATCTCAATTTTAGGCACTTAGAAGGTTTGTTCTGTTAGAACAATATGTGATAGTGATTTTCTCTTGTAAGTATTAACATATTGCTTAATTCAGTAATGTTAAAGAGGAAGAGAAAATAGTACAATCTCAAAGTGAAGTTTATTCATATCAACTCTTACTAATAATAAAGAGTATTTATACATCTTATGAGTGATGATATAAATTATCTCTAATAAAATATTTACTTTTGAAACCAAGATGCCTACAATAGAGGTTCTAGTAGTGCCATGTTCATTTTAACTGAATTTTAGTTTCAGCATAATTATGTTGCAAACATAAAAAAAAAAAACATTGTACCTGCAAGATTCATGGAATATTTAATAGTTCATTGTAGAATATGTAATTACAATTAGCAAAACTGTCTAAAATAACATAGAAATATAGATATATTGTCTTTTAACTTTTTACTTCTTGATTATAGCTTAATTTTGTTTTCTATATGAATTTTCAAACATTGATTTCAGTGATAATCATAATACATTAATTGATTCTTACTTTGTTGGTTGTTATGTATTGTTTTTATAATTTTTATGAAGTATGGAATCTGCTGATGATAATATAGGTAGCATGTGAACAATTGCCAGAATTTCATATAGGCCTAAGTAATTAGTCAAGTATGGGTATGATCGATCTTCTCTTTGAATTTGGAGATAAATTTTGTACAGAATTATGTGCAAATTGGAATGAGTGCAAACCATTGCTGCACTCCTTGCACAACAATTTGAGACACTTTAATTCTATGAACATGTGTAAGCATATCACTCACTATGCACACTTGTATGACTGTTAATTTATCGGTTTAGGGTGATCAGCTTTATAAACTTCAAAAACATTTTATAAAATCTGCATTTAAAAAACAAGGCACATTGAATTAAAAAAAAAAAGGCACAAGAGAAACTTGTTTTAAACTATTCAAGAAAACACATTTTACACTTTCTCTTCTTTGTATCAAAATGTATTGGTCTGAAGATAACAAAAACCACATGCAAAAATGAGACTGCTGACTGCACAACAAAGTTGAACAACATGATGAGAGAGAGAGAGCAGCAGAATTAAAAAACAGGAAGCAGAAACAGGTTCTCAGATTAATAAACTACAATATGAAGTAGAAAAATCTGCAGTGGCTGCTCACATTTGGTCAGAAAAGCGTAACATTGATGTAAACACCAAATTATTAAAACAATTGGTAAACATAAAAAAACCGTTGTGTTTAATTCATGAAACATTTTAATACAAATATCACAAAAAAAAACTGCATAATTGAGGATGTGAACCTACGACCTTCAATAACAGAAACAATGACTGCTTGCTTTACCGCTGACCTAACAGGACATGTAGGAGGCTTCAGTTCTTGCCACATAACGCAGTAGCTCAGGGACTGCACAATTATGACTAGTTTCCTAGTTTGAACCCAGCGCTGTGCCGAGTAGGACTTGGAAGAAATGTGCGTTCAAGAGATGACTTTTTTATGTCTAAGATTGTATATAAAACTTACATGATCTTGGAGCAGTTCTTTGTTCCTCGAACTCGTTATAATGAGGTCACATAAGTTATATTTACATGTTCTCTATTCTTTACTTTAAATAAAAAAATACACATTTTAAGATTATTGTAGTTATGTGAAATGTTCCAAACCAAAATATCTTATCTTTGTTGAGGCAAATTAAAAAAATAAAATAAACTTTCTCTTCAGTTTAAAGAAATAAATTTATATTTTGTGTCACACATATTTTAGTCTAAAGAAAAACAGTAGAATTGTTTTTATACTTCATCCTTTTCTCTTATTCATTGTCTGTCACTCAAGCTAAATGTTTCTTTCATTTCTTTGATCATTTTGATGATATATATATATATTTTTTCTATTTAACCATACATTAATTTTGATCATATATCCTTGACAGTTTTAACTAATTTCTAGTTTCTTGAATTTTCTATCTATAACCAAAGTCAATTTTTTGCCTCATTTACAAAGATCCTCCACAACTCCCAGTTGTCTGCTTCTACCAAATGGCCATCTACCCATATGACATCTTGATATACCTAGTATTTCCAATATAGTTTTGGTCTACCCAATGGTTTTCACCTCATGGATAGTAGTTCATAGCTATTTTTGTTAATCTTGTGTTCTCTTAACATAGTACCAGTATGTGACTTAGCATTTCATAATCTTTTATTCTTCACTAATGCTATCACATCTGGCTATTGATACAACATTCTTAATTCTCTGTTCTTTCTTATTCTCCATCCCTCATTTTTCCTAACAGTACCAACAATTTTTCATAAAATTTTATTTTCAAAAGTAATAAGGGATCTTCCTGACTTTTTTCTGATATTCCACGTTTCGCTGTATACAATGATGATTAAATTATGGTTTTTGACAGTTACACTATATTAATCACCAGATTACTGTATTAAATTGCAAACCTCTCCACAGTACATATCGCTCATTTGCTGCAACAACATCATAACTCAAAAACATAGTTTTTCAGGAGAAGCATTTAGGGCTGCATGCAAATACATTAATCTCTGGTGAGCTGAGTTTTCCGTGAACACGTGCAAAGTAGCAAAGTTCGAATTAGCGAGTTGCTGACTGGTCATGCATGAAAGTAGTTTTTTTTCGTAATATTGGCAAGGAATTACCCAGAATTCTCAGCAATAAAACCACTTCCATTATTTTCGTCTGCTAGGGAGGAAAGCATTTACGCTTGCATCCTGCAAATAAAACCGTATATGACGACATCTGTGTTGCGCAATATTATGCCAATTCTCCTGTTCTTCCAGTTGAATTCTTTGGTAGACTCTATCAAATTCCTCTTCTCCACGTATACCGAAAACATGATCGAAGTCTTCAAGGTCCGACATCTTGGATAAAGCAGCAAGGTTTCAAAGTACATCAGTTCCCATCGGGTTGCTCACGATTTGTTCTCTGCAAAGTCACCTCACCAGGTAGCTTAGGAATTTCGACAATTATTATCGCATGAACAGATTTTTGAGTACGCAAAAACATCTTTGGATGCAACTTTCTCAGCAAAGTACAAGCTGAGAATGACTTTTACAGTCTAATGCATTCATAGATACAACCCTTAAAGGTGTGAAATCCACATACCTTTGCCTGTATTTGTCATAAATATCAAATTACTATACCAACTCATTGTATACAATAGCTTATGTTGTTCTTCCTGAATATAGAACTGAGTTTTGTCCTTCATGTAGTACCAATAACTCAGAATCGACAATTTTTTAGTTATGACGTCATTGCAGCAAATGAGCAATTATGTTGAGAAGGCATATAGTACTATTGATAATGAATCATCCATCGGATGTGGACGTTAAATCTGGCGGCCCCCTTGGTACTTTATGATAGGAGTAGGCTACATGCCAACACTGAGTTTCATCCTCTCCCTTCTCTTCATTATGCCTCATACAAGACACTTTACACAAATTATATTTGAAAAGAAAAATATATGTCTAGACTGGGGTTTGAACCCAGGACCTTTGACTCTCTATGTCAATGCTCTTCCATCTGAGCTACCTAGGCCTCCAATCTAAACACATATTTTTCTCTTATACATAGTTAATTCCCTAACCCCAAATGCTACAAGCCGTCCATCATTAAGATGTTTAAAAACGAATAATATTAACTTTACACAAACATAAACATACACCCCTCTGTACAGAATACATCATCTATGTAAAGTGGTTTGCTGAAGTGGTGCATAAATTGAAAATAGACCACATTGTCATTTATCTGCCCAGCACAGATCTCGAAGCTCATAAAATGCAGTGGGTGGCATTAGAACACACACACACACAGCTTTGTTCAGACTATGGTATTTTATTGGTACTGGATAGGCAGTGAGAAATTAATGTTTCCATATAATAATGCTAATTTTCTGCTTATAACTATCAAAAGTTAAAAAAAAAGTAGTGAGTGGAGAACATATTTTTATCGACTCACCTCATACATTTTCAAATTTCTTTGATACCGACGGTTTCAGACAATATCATGTCCCTCTTCAGTCATGGCTTCATCAGTGGAAGCCATGACTGAAGAGGGATATATTGTCTGAAACCGTCGGTATCAAAGAAATTTGAAAATGTATGAGGTGAGTCGATAAAAATATATTCTCCACTCACTATTAATGATATAACCTCATAATTTTACTTCCCAATATTAATTTAAATATAAAAAAAATGTGTTTGTTCCTTCTTTTCATCATGGGTCCCCTCATAGGTACATTTCATATGTAACTGCCATAGCTATGTTTAAATTACAGATAACTATACAGTCCTTCATTTCTCTGTATATAAGACATCCTCTTTTTTATTTATTTAATTTTAATGTATTTTTATTTGTGAATTTAAAATCAGTTGTGACAGAAACACGTTACAAATTCTGCATTATAACAAAATATTTTTAAAAAATTGTAATATTTGCACTGTAAAACAGATGGTACATCCTTGGTCATGGACTACTTCATGCTAGGAAACTTTCTTCAATCTCCTATTAGGACTTTGGAAGTTTTATTTTTAACATAATATATTTAAACATTATTTTAAGAATCCAATGAAAGCAATCATCCTTGAGGCATTTTAAGTCCTCTGAAGAATGTTAAAACACTAACATATTTATTTTAATTTATTTAATGCACAAATTTCCTTGATCTAGACAAAAATACATTGTCTTATATTTGGGTAAGTGCACTAAGATTCATATTTCAGCATTTGCAAAATTGAAATGATTTGCATTTATTTAACTTGATCAAATTCATATATTTGTATGCTAATACTCATGGCAAAGATAGCACTGAAAGGTGGAAATAGAATATTCTAATATTAACATTACATAGAACAGTTTATATATATGGAGCACGCCGTAGTGTAGTGATTAAGGCACTATGCTACAAGCCAGAAGGTCGAGGGTTCGAGTCCCGTTGGGGTCAGGATTTTTAAACTAACCCAAACCTTCTGACGGCACTATGACCCTGGGGTCGACTCAGCCTCTAACTGAAATGAGTACCATATGCTTGTTCTGGGGGTAAAGGCAACCATCATGCAGGGCTGACATCAAGTGCCAATTGTCCAGAAAAGTGGGAACCTTAACCTCCTACTATGCTACCTTTATTTAAAAAATGCACATAGAACAAATTAATTCTAAGAAAGGAAGTTTTCATTATATTGAGTGAATCATTATTTGTTTAATATAGTGTAACTTACTCAAAAGATTCCATACTGAACCTTTATATGTGGAAGTAAAAACATGGATATTTAACTTTCCTTAAAAACATAGATATCTAATAAGTGAAAGAAAAAAAATACAATCTCATTTAAGAATAAAAAACAAATATACACCT
Source organism: Diploptera punctata (assembly GCA_030220185.1). Lineage (NCBI taxonomy): Eukaryota > Metazoa > Arthropoda > Insecta > Blattodea > Blaberidae > Diploptera > Diploptera punctata. Next base: position 1,977,093 of record JASPKZ010000827.1, read on the forward strand.
ATTTTAGAATAAAGACTCTGGAAATATGAAATAGCTCACTTTATTATTGTTTAATCTTTATAATTAATTGTCATATTGTTATATTTGGTTATGATTATCTAATCATAATATGCTATTAATTTTTAAGCTTATAGCAGGTATTATATATGAGATTTTAGTAATGTAATCATCTTAAGTGTGAAAGTTAATTAAGTTTAATCTTCAAAATAAGCTGAACATGTTTTATGTCACAACTCCTGAATTAAAAAGTACTATCATATTTCTTGAAATAGAGAGTTATTTACCTGTAATTAAATGTACAAATGATAAATTACTTAATTATTATTTCTTCACATGAAAATAATTTGCAAAATGAGTATTTTCTTACAAAATAAAATATGAGTATATCCATATTTTCACTTCTTTTGTTTATATGTATGTTTTTAATTATTAGTTTAAAAAATGAGTTTACTTAGAATGATTCATACATCACTTTGAAAAGGTTGTATTTTTATTTAGTATGGGTTGTACTTTAATATTATTTCTTGTTCATAAAAGGAATAGTGTTTAATATTTGAGTATTCATGGTTTGTTCTTTTGTTAGAGATGTAGATCACTGAAAATATTAATTCATAAATTCACTTGAATTCTAAACTAAATAAAATAAGATGAACTTAAACATTGTTCTTTCTTTAACATTTTTAAAAATTTTATTTGTTTTTGCAACCTTTGAGCAACATTCTTCACCCTCACCATTAGAGATCTGATTGTAAGATGTGAAGGAGCATCATTAAGTAAAATACTGCAGTTGGATTAACGCATCTTTGGACTTATGACAGTTCATCGTTTGAGAATTATGGATCTGTGTTGCCATAGTGATGTACCCCTTACCTTCCTGCCCATAAACTTAAACATTCCTGCAAAATATTTTGAAATGCTGCAAGTTCTATTAAAATACAACCAGATTATTCTACTTCAGATTTCATACACTGTCTATCATTTTCATTATTATTTTAAATATTAATATTGAGTTAATTAGTGTCTCTGTTATAATTATTGAATCAGTCATTGCTCAAAAATTTAATAGAATTATGCTCCATAGATGTATCCACACAGAAATGGGACAAGTCTGTTCATTTTCAACAAAACACGGATTCCCAAAGACATGATTGCTCCATTATTGAGAACAGAAAACTTTTTATTCATCATCATCAAGACAACAGGCCAAGTTGGATCTCTCCTTCTTGCAGGATAGATCTTCATTTCTTCTATCATTGGACAACCTTCCACCAGTTGTAAATACCGAACTTCTTCACAACCTCAACAACTCCATCCAACCATCTAAGAATAGGTCTTCCAACTGACCTCTTATCATCTGGCTTTGATTGCATTGTCCTCTTAGGTATCTCATTTGTATCCATTCCTTGCACATTCCAGTCCATCTCAATCTACTACTTTTATTGAGGCTACAATACAAGTATCTGGTAATTTTAAAGTTGATAAAGTTTAGAGTTATATCTAATTCTCCAATCATTTGCATCCTGAATCAGGCCATTTATTTTATGTAATATCTTTCTTTCAAAGTTTCAAGATTCATTATATCCAGTTATGGCAATGTCCAGGTTACACAACTGAGAATCAATATGGGGTTACAGCTAACTCTCTTCATGCCCGATGTTGTAGTAACATTTTGAAGGATTGGTGTCCCAAAAAGAATTTCTGTTCAGGTTGGGTTTGATTTTCGGTAGAGCTGGATTCTATTCTCAGGGTCCGAAGTTGGTACACAGGATAGGAAAACACTTCACAATCATAAAAAAATGTTTCATGTAGAAATAATTTCACATTTATTCACTTTGTAAAGTTCCCAGCAGATTAATTAAATGCAGGTGGTATTATTCTTCACCATCAATTAAAATTAAATTATTTTCTTTTGTTGAATCAACTATTCTTCTTGTATTAAATATCACATTTTATCAGGAGAGCTGTTATTGCTTCTATCCTTGATGAAAGTTGTATGCAGAATGACTAGTGTAATTCTTTTATAATTTTAAAGAACATTATTACATCACATGATATTAAGTTTAAATTATATTGGTTAATAGCCCATTAAATACAAGGTTTAAATTTGATTTGTTAAATCAAAACGTTAATTGTTTTAACATCTAATCAGAGTTTAGTATACTTTTATTTAAAAATATGAAGTTAAGCAGGTGTTCTTATTACAGTTTTAACAGAAAGCTTTATAATTCTGACAACAATGACTTAAAACAATTTTAAAAGCATTATTTAGAAAAACTGTTATGTAATACAATTTCTTTGATTGTTACTGAGACATTTTTATTCAACAATGAACAACATGTTTTTCTTTATTTAAGTTATATTTAAATATTAAAAGAATTTTAAAATACAAAATTATTAACTTTGACTTTCATATTTATTATGATATTAAAATCCTGCTTTAAGTAGTAGTAGTAGTAGTACAAATGTTCTGAAGCTTTTGATTTGTCATCATTCACTTGCGGGCTTCCCAATAATATTCAGCAATTTGGAATGGTGTTCCAACTATTTTCTGAAAATCAGCGCAGAATATCAAGTGATCCTTGTTCATTATCATATTTGTGTTATTATATAGGGGAAAGTCGTCTATGTCCGGACACTTAGAAATTTGTTTTGTATTATTTTACATTTTTATTACACACAAAAACAAAAAAATTAATTACACTCTAATTGAACTAGAGAACATTCTACATTACCAAAATATACTAAATGTAAATTAATATAGTAGATAAAAAATAATTGTGGAACATAAAATTTTCTGATATATTTTAACATGGAGGGTAAGACCGGACATTCAATTTAGTTCACTAAATATCAACTTTATTAAGTTCATTTTCATAGAAATTAATGTTACATTTGGAGACACTTGTCACACCTATAATGCACTGTTGAATTGTCCGTGTTAGTACACTTTTCATGTGCCCAACCCTTACAATCTTCGCATTGGATCCAGTCTTCCTCGAAATTTTCGCCACACAAAATGCAGAAAGTTTCATTGGAACCAGAAGCTTCATCGGAGCCAACCAGAACATTTGCTGAAGTAGACGGTTCACGTAAGTTCAACATTTTTGAACATTTGCGACGTTTTCTTTCTTCCTTGGCATCCTTTTCGTTTTTCTTCTTCTCGAGTCTCTCTTTGAATGGACTTCCAGTCAGGACCTCACTTTTCTCTGCTCGTCTTTTCCTAGTCGCAAGTCTCCTTTTGCTAGCTTCTGGGAGGGGAGAAAGCTTCATCAAGGCAGATGCAATTTTTGCAGACCCACTTGTCCCAGGGCTGATACACAGACTTTCATTTAATCTATCCTCAGTAGCCGTAGTAGGATCAATGATATCATTGTTCGCTTCATTTCCATTAAAAACACCAATATCCACTTCAGTTATTCGTGAAGGCATGAAATCTAGGTCTGAGAATATGCCAGGATTGAGTGGGTGAATACCCGTGCAAGAAAAACCTTTCTGAGCAATTTCCATCCTGCATATCTTACCATAAGCACTGCATACTAACTGTGCAATGTCATATTCTGTTATTTTCAATCCTGGATTTTGTCTCATCCATGAAGAGCAAGCTTCCGCGTATGCAGACTTAAATGGCTTCATGAAAGACCTATCAAGTGGTTGAAGCTTGTGCGTTGTGTGGGGAGGAGTAGATAGCATGTGGACATGATGCCTACGAGCATACAAAATAACCTTCAACTCCTTGTGGCTACAATGACCGTCCAGTATTAGAAGCACTGGACTATCTTGAGTTGGCCGAACATGTTTCACGAAGTGCTTCAACCACGTCTCGAAGATGTCTCCGTTCATCCAGCCGTTAGGCTGAGCGACACCTTGGCTCTCGTCAGGAGCTCCTATCATCAATCGTGGGTTCATCTTTTGTCACGAGAAGATGAAGAAGGGTGCGATGAATTGTCCAGAGGCACTCATACAGAATGTACTGTGACATTGCGCCCTCGTTCTCCAGACGTGAGCTTTCCCACTTGCCGTTTCCCTTTGATAGAGAGAACTCTCATGTTCTCTTGCACAGAAGAAACTCCTGTCTCATCTACATTGAAGATACGAGAAGGAGGGAAAGAATGCTTGTCCATTAGCTGACCAAGTTTAGCGAAGAATATATCCACTTGAGGTTTGTTAAAACCCACTGCTCTCATCATACTTGTAGATTCCGGGGTTCTTAGTACTACTTCTGGATGCCTTTTCACAAATGCATAATAGAAATCTTTACCGGCAACTCTCTTATTCTTATTAAATCTGTGAGGAAGCCTCAATTCCTCCGCCAAATCAAATGACAACTTAAGGAATTCTTTTCTCGTCAAAGGCATAAACATGTTGTCCAATTGTCTGATATGTTGAAGGAGTTCTTCTTCACAACTTTGAAGGAATGTGGGTTCAAATCTTCCTAATTTTGCTGCTACAACTACCTGTTCTCCCTTTCTTAACTTTGAGACCCTGTCCTGTAGTGAGCTCTTTGGTACACCATGCAGTCTTGCTGCTTCCCTCACACTGGTTCTTCCAGTCAATGCGCTATTCAGTGCAAGTTTCATGTTTTCTTCGGTCCACTTGCCCTTGACATTTACTTTCACTTTGTTTGACATTGTTTTTTCAGCTGATGAAAACTGTAACAGAGAAATGCAATTATATCTCTGACCGGTCTTACCCGATGTACACTGTCCGATCTTAGCCGACACACGCACCCTAATTAAAATTCCCGCCCTTCCTTATGCATGCTACATATTATATTTAACTTCCTTAATTACTTACTTAACAATGATACGTACACAATTGCATGTGTTAGAGTAAATTCACTTACCCGTTGTAGAGCAGTAATGTATTGAATCTAAGACACACTACTTGCGCGCACAAACGAAAACACTATATAAGCCACACTACCTTATAGCGAAGACTCACTCACTCACACTGCCGCTCAATCAACTGTAGCAAGACAGACTTCAAGACACACTGCAGATTGTGCTTCCACCTAGCGACGTTTTTCTAAAAATAGGTATGTCCGGACATAGCCGACGGACGGTCTTATACGACTTTCCCCTATTATGCAGTGTGGAGAGACTAGTAGCTTAATTTTATGTAGATGTGCTGCCAAGCAATCATGACCAGTTTCAAGAGAAATGATGCAACTGCAATTGATCGGGGCTGTTTGGTATTGTATTTGGTTCTAGTAATGTCTTTCCATATCTTGGTTTCACATTGGATTTTGTTTTGTTCAGCTATATGGGATTTTATTTTCATTTTGGTGTAGAATTGTACTGATTTGTAATTTGTAAGATAGGTAATTATCTTATTTTGTTGGATGAGTGTACCTTTTTAGCAAGCATATCAGCCTTCTCATTACCCTCCACGCCACAATGTGCTGGAATCCATTGCAGAACAACATTTTTGTTCAGATTTTTTAACATCCTGATGCAATTTTTTACTTCTATTATTCTATGATCTTGGATGGTCTGGTTGTGTGTTGCTGCTATTATGGCTGAGCCAAAAAGATGAAGACTGATAAAATTAATGACCATTTTATAAAATAGTTTAATATACTGCAAATGATGGTCAAAAAATTTTTGTAATAAATTACTGTGTTTCATAAATATATGCATACAAATTTGACAATTTATATTATTTTTACAGGCATTTGGATTGATTGTTTTCCATATGCATCATTTATGTTTTGGTCTTCCGATGCAAACAATTAATTAGGGATTATGTAGGTAACAACAAAAAGCAACTCAAATTTAATTACTTAGGAGTTTATTGTATTAAAATAAAAAATTGATTTAAATTGATTTTGGAGCTCAATAAATATTAAATATGTTAAAATGAATTATGCTTTGCAGTGGTGAGCTAAGTTATAATTTACTGTGGAGTCTCAAACTTATTTTAGATTTTCTTGTAGAGTAACTTCTCACAATGTATTTCTTGGCTGCAAATACATCAGTGATACAATCCCTGAAGCTATGATCCTTGAAAAGCTGATCTGACAGGTTCCTCTATCGCAAGTGTACTTAAATTGGTTAGTCTATTGTTAAGATAAATTAAACCTCATAGTGATTTATGCCTATAAAAGTTCAATAATAGTCTATTGTTCTTCATAGTTTTCCTTAAAGATGTTTTAATGTGCTAATAATTCTTTCAGAGGAACATATTATCACTGGAAATGTGATGACTAAACAAATCAGATGCATTGTTGATCGTAAACATTGTCAAGACACATTTCCCAAAAAATATTTCAGAAGCATTTCTGATGATAGGTGTTTTGTTTTATCAAACTACATGTTCACAAGTTCATTTTTTTAATTGTTCATTTTTAATAATTGATACATTTCCAGTAGCTTTGTTATATCCTTGAAATTATTTTCATCTAATATTTCAGTTAGAAGACTGGATATGAGGTGAGGTATAAAGAATTTTAATTTAAATATTAAATTAAACCTCATAGAGATTTTTCCTATAAAAGATGAGCAGTTCTCCTGAACGACATAACATCGGTCAAGATATTTCTGAAGATGAAACTGGTATAATTAGAAGATTGGATATGAAGTGAGGTATAAAGACTTAATTAAAATAATCAATTGAGTTGGTGTTTACTTGATGAAAATCCATATTTATTAATTAAATAAAAATAAACATATTATTTTTATTTAATTAATACTTAATTAAAATGTTAAATGAAATTTTTCAAAGTCATATTTGCATCTGAATCACTATTACATCAATTATTTTATATGCCAGCATTTTAACCCATTCACTAGCAGTCATTTAAATGGCCAGACTTCCTGCAGGCTATCCAATGCAGATTTAAATTCAGATACTTATATAAGAGTATAATTTTCTTGAAAAAGAAGCATATCATTTTTGTTTTTTAAGATTAATTTCTTATCTACGTCTCACTCTATTAAGACACCCAAAATAACTGCTGAAAGTCCAGAAGCACTTTTACCTTTTGAGACATTAAATTCTCCAAACTGTTATTTTGTTTTGCTCCAACCGTTGCGTCAGTTACCATGGAATTCACTGTTATTTATTTAATTTAATAATGCTCTTTAACAGCTAAGGTCATCATTAATGTCTCAAATCAAATTTGGACTCAGAGTCTCTTATTTTAGACTTAAGATTCCTTTACATGCCATAAATCTACAACATGGGACCTACAGCTTTACTTCCCTTTCAAAGGAAGACATGCTCAGGACTTTTACACCCTTTGAAAAATCCATTGACCCCAGTAAAGTTTGGACCAAAAACTCTTAGAACTACTAGTCCACTGGGACCTAATTATTATATTGTTCCTAAACACAAAAAACTATTTAAAAAATCTTTTGATATTAAGTTCTTATGTTTAAGTAATCGGAATGATTTCCAAGAAATAAGTAAAATATTTTACTATAAACAATTTATTTGCTAAATAGAACATTACAATAATTATTACACTGCGAAGGGTTGGTCATCATTTTCAAACACATGGTACTTAATGTAAGTTTCTCTGTGTGTGAAGTCTTTTTTACCTTCCTGCCATCCTCTCGGAGGTGCTTCATCATATTTAAATGTACTTTCAATTTCTCCATACATCTTATTTTTTTCTTCAATGTCCTCCCTGAAAAATAATAAATAAAACAATTTATTATATTAAGTATTTATAATAACAAATCGAAAGGTATATTTAATAGAAAACTATGGATGAAATGGAATTTATCAATATTACTAGGATAATCAATTTATAATGTATATGTCTCTATACAGATAATATAGCAATAATACTGAACAGTGAAAAAAAATTACAACATTTTGTATATGAATTAAATTAAATCTGGAAAGATTATAACTGAAAATATGTATAAGAAATATATAAGTTACGGCTCATCAAAATAAATACCCATGTGTTAAAAAATAACAGTAGAAAACAAAATATTGGATGAAATATGATTTAATTATCTAGGATATAATGCAGATTATGATAGAGACAAGATATTGAAAATAAATTAAACAAATTTCTGTGAACATGTGAGACAAATAAAATTCTTCAAAATAAAATCCAAAAAGATAAAAATTCTATATTAGCTATGCCATTATTAGTGTTTGAAAGCATATCTTTGATATCTACTATATGAAGAAGATAGAAGTCAGCTGAAGTGAGATTCATCCATAGGATAAAAGGATGTACAAAATTGGACTTATACAGAAGAATTAAATATATACAGCCTTAATGAGAAAATAGAAGGGTACAAAAACAACTAGAAAGTCCACTTGGGTTGATGAATAATGAAAGAATCCCAACTATGGCAAAGATCTACCATCCTAAAGTGACATCCAGGAAGAGATGGTCCTAACACAGTAAAGGTAGAAGAGGCAAGATTGCCTAATCCTTGCAAGGATGACTGTGATAAATACTAATCTTAAAAGAAGAATCAAAATAAGCAGTGCCTAATGCACTATACAACTCCATTTGTCACATATAATTCGATCTCTAGTCGGGACAAGTTTTCTAGATGAGGTTTTTTCAGAAATTTTCCTCATCTGTAAGACAAATGTCAAGAAACTTAGGGCCCAAAACAGTCCCTGAACATCACGGCCATCATAATCATTATCGTTCATATTTGTCATTGATTAAGGACTCTCCTGGCGCTCCACTATCATCATCACTCATCATGCAGAGTAAACCTGTCTTCCAGACACCCCAACCTCAGAAGTGGGTTACAGTTATGCCAATGCCAGGAAAAGAACACCAGAAAATGTCAAAATGACAAACCTAGGGCATTAAATAATAATAAACAAATATTAAACTTAACTGTAAATTAAATATAAGGCATTGAACTTAAAGTTTCCATTCCATGCCTTACTGCCTGGGCCACTTATTGTGCTTAGATTCACTGGACAAGTTGATCTTTTACAGTATGATCCATATAATTTAACACATTGTGATGAATAACTTCATTACACATCATAATCAGATTCAATTACATACATATCTTTTTCATCTTTTGTATGCTGTCTACTTTTTAATTAATGTGTGTTAAACAAAACTAAATGTACATTCGTTACTAAGGTTCGGAAGTTGTGGAAAAAATATTTTTTTATTATGTCTGAAGACAAGGCCCAACGTACTATATATATATATATATATATGTACATTTTGGGTCATTGTAGGCCACAAAATGGTGAGTTTTATTTGTCATTTTTGTCCTTTTCAACTTTTTTTGGCTCATTGGTCCTTTCTTAGGCTGTTTTTTTTTTTTGCAACTTTACATTCTTTAGACTACTTTTTTACCATTTGTATAGGTCAAGAATCCACAGTCTAGTCTCAATTCCAACTTCTTTTAAAAATACTATTTAGTTTTACTTTCTAAAGAATTCTCATATTCCAAAAACTTTTGATCCATGAAAAACTATTGAACCTTCGTAAAATATCCCATTATTTTTAACCACCAGTCTACTGACAGTCTGAATTATTGTATTTCGAATTCAAATTTTCTATGAAGTTGCACTATGTGAAAAGTACTTTAAGCAGAGGGTGAAGGCAGCAAGATTGTGTTTATCCACTCATGGCAACTGCAACACTTTTTTAGATCCTCTTCCCAGTTTTTAGGTCTTTTTAGAGGTCTTTTATAGGCATTTTATAGATCCTCAACTTCCGACCCTATTCATTACATTATGAAAATAATTTTGAATAATAATAATAATGATTTATGAAGTAAGATGAATACAAATCAAACTTGTTTATCCATTACATTGTTTATTGATGATTTCTGCAACTATCTTCATTTACTATCAAGATAAAATGGAAAATTAGAACTGAATTATAAGCCAAATGTCTTAACTAACAAGGTGTCTGACTATAGACTTAGTTGGCCGAGCCACCAGGATGGTGACATTTTTCATTCTAGAGTACTGTAATCTGGTTAAGAGACCAAACTATGACTAAAGGACTAACCACGTGATTTCTGAACTATCCTCTGCATTTGATGAAGCAACCATTTAATTGGACTTCGCTCTTTAAAACTGTTATCCCATGGATGTTATATTTATTTTATTTTCAATAGAGCCCAGACTAGCTCAGAAGCTCATGGTGTGTTGACAGAATACAAGAGCTGATTGTGTAAATTGGTTCAGCAATATTGAAAAAGTAAGTATACCTGTATTTTCCAACCACAACTTTTTTGCCAGTGATTGGGTCTGTAATATCGCCTAGTGGATAAACGACTTCTAAAACTTTGTGTGTGATGAGTCTTGTTACTTTTTCTGATAACTCCTGTATTAAAACCATGTCTCCAGTTTTACATATTTTCTGCGGGTCATGAGCATAGTAAAATTCATCTTCTTTGAAATACTGTAAACAACAAATTAAATCTTAATATTTAAAGAAAGTGACATTATGTTGTTTATTTTAATTAATATATTTCACAACTCAACTCATATTTGTAGATTGCTTGAATTCCAGTTTCAATATGTTACATATCGAGTTACATTGCATATTAGAAAGAATTGATAATGATATGTAATGTATCGTCGAAACTGGTCTTCAAGAAATCTATAAACATGAGGTGAGTCATGAAAATTCACATTTTTAATATAAGACAAATTCTAAAAAAAGAAATGGGAATATGATGACACTATAGGTCAACTATATATATTTAAAAAAGGCATGACTCAAATAAGAGGGAGAAGTTATATAGCATCATGCTAGATTTGGAATTACTAGTAAGTTAGACTTATTTAAATGTGTCTAGAAGGCATAAGGAAGTTGGGTGCAGGTAGACAAACAGTTTTCAGATACTTTTGAAATTCACAATGGGTTAAAACAAGGAGCTGCAGTACTACTTCTGCTGCTCAATTTTGTACTATAGCATGCAATCAAATCTTTACAGGATAAAGAGAGTGTACAGCAATATAATGGCATGACAAGCCTTTGGCCTACTAGCTAGTTGTTGGCCACACATTAATATGTGTTAATCATAGATGAGGACAGTTATCCAACCAGTATAGGGATGAGATGTGTGGTCAAAATGTTGGGAGTGCCCTAATCATTAGAGCTGATTTTCTCAATCTAAAGATGTTACTTAGCCTTGGCGCAGAGCTACGGGACTTGCGCTGGTTCGAGTCTCCATGGGGGAAGAAATTTTCTCATGGTATTTCGGCCAGTATGGGACCGGTGCCCACCCAGCATCGTGAGGCAATTGGGTAGCTACAATAAGTAGCGGCTCCAGGTTGAGGAAACCAGCTATAACGGCTGGGGGACTCGACATGCTAACCACATGTCACCCCTACACTGGCTGCTGATCATCTACCTCTGTGATTCACACATGTGGATGTGAGGCCAGCAGCCGGCTGGTAGGCTAAGGGCCTTGTAGGCCTGTCGCGCCAGGAGTTTTAAAAAAAGATGTTACTTATTGTAGCTACCCAAATTCTTCTTGATTCTGGATGGCAGCAGTTTCACACTGGTAAAAATTTCTTCCTCCTTGGAGACTTGAACCAACACAAGTCCTGTCGTCAAGGCATGATGCCTTAAACTGTTTAGCTACGTTAAAAGAGGGTGTTCAACTCCATGGTATCAGATGTTGGTTATTGCTGCTGCTGCTGTATTAATATATCAACGGTAGGCAATGAAAACCTTGTAACTCCATCAGTCATTGAAAACTACATAACTCCAGTAGCCAGCACAGAAATATGTGATGCACAACCAGTTGAGAACAAGGACTTCAAATTTATTAATAACTTGACTTGTATTCTGTAGTAAAATATGTGGAAACTATTGCTTATCAATTTTCATAATTATTTAAAACAGTTATTTGCTTCTCCTGTAAAATTTACCAAAATGGAGTTATGAGGTTTTCATTGCCCACCATTGATATGATATTGAGGAAATTCTAAAACCCAACACACATATTCTATTAAATAACATTAAGAAACTGGAGCTGGAAGTAAATAGCAATAAAACTAAATATATGGTCCCATGTAGAAATACATTATATAATAAAAATTGTGAGTTAAAAACAAATGAGGAAAATTTTGAAGCAGTGGTTAAATTCAGATACCTAAGAACAATAATTACAAACAAGAATGAGATGCAAAAAAAAAAAAATTAAACATAGGCTCAACTCTGGGAAAGCATGCTATTATGTATTACTGGGGCTCTTTTTCATCCCAACTTCTCTTGAAAATGTTTTTAACTAAAATATATAAAATGATTAATCTTTCAGTTATATGAATGCAAAAAAAAAGTCTATTTTAAGGGAGGAGAAAAGATTATAAGAATTTAAGAATAAGGTTCTTAGGAAAAATTTTAGATCAAAGATAAACAAAAGACAGGTGAATAGAGAATGCTACATGATCTTAATGGAAAATCAGATCTAATAAGAACAGTTAAGTCTCCAAGACTCTGATGGCAGGACATGTGACAGATGGAGAATGAATGACTCCATGAAAATATCTTGTAGGAAAAACAGAGGGAAAATGTACAGTTGGTAGACCAAAAATGGGGTGGGAGAGTAAATTGATCATGATTGAGGGAATGAAAGAAAAACATTAGGTCAGGAAGTGATGTGCGAGAGCTTATATCTGCATGGCCATGAACTTCGGGATTCGATATGAGGATGAGCTAGTTATATACACAATGTTCAATTATAAAGTCCCGTGCTATACTCAAGTGGTTTAAGGCATGATTCTTTGGTTCATAGCTACAGGACTTGCACTAGTTTGACTTCCCAAGTGGGAAGAAATTTTTTCTTGGGATTTTGGCCAGTATAGGACTGTTGACCACCCAGAATTTGGGTAGCTACAATGAATAATGACTCCAGGTTGAGAAAATGAGCTATAATGTTTTGGGTACTTGACATACTGACCACATGTCACCCCTATACTGGCTGGATGATGTGATTAACACATATGGAAGTGAGGACAGCAGCTGGCTGGTAGGGCAAGGGCCTTCTAGGCCTGAGTTCAATTATGAAAATTCAATTCAATACCATAAATTGAGGAAATAGCTTTTGCACTTGATATACCAAAATGAAAGAATAGAAAATGTTCCTTTTATTACTTTAATCTGAGGTCTTGCCTTTTAAAGGCTAACCTTAACTTAAAATTAATTTTACTTTCAAATCCACTTGTTCCTTTAAAAAAATCTTATTTTTGTTAACATGTGTTCATCATCGTCATCCATGCAAGTATTAGGCCATGTGGCCTATTACAGTTTCAAGGAGGAATTTACCATCCAGCACTTTTTTGGACGTCCCATTGATCTTTTGTCTTGGGGGCAGTAACGAAGCATATGTGTTGTGTGTTCTAATACCACCCACTGAACTTTACGTGCATGGAATTCCATGCTGAGTGGATAGGTGGCATTATTGTGGTCTATTTTTAATTTATGCACCACTTTGCAGACCACTTTACTTAGATGATGTGTTCTTGTATTGTGTACAGAGAGGAATGTAAGATGAGTGAACGTTTACGTTTGTGTATAGTAAAGTGTGTTGTATGAGGCATGATGATGAAGAGAAGGGAGAAGGTGAAACCTGGTTCCGTTATATAGCCTATTCCTATTGAAAAGCACCAAGGGGGCCGTCAGGCTTAATGTCCCTATCTGACTTTGACTTGTGGCAATTGTCATAATCAGAAAGGACATATTTTCCCAACATGCAATTCTCAATTATATGGTATTTTTAAAGGAAATAAATGAGGAATTTTACACCTCCAGTGCCATGACAGATAGAAACTGGACAAGAGAATGTCAGACACTGAGACACATTGTAACCAGACTAGCGATACATGGCTTTCATCACAAGGTCTGCAAAAATAAAAAATTCCACTAGCCAACTGAAGACTGCAGATGTGCACTGTGCAGTGATAAGTGTAAACTTTATCATATCACAGAGTGTAAAAAAAGAACAAAATCAATTAATGAATACAGCAAAGAGTGAATACAAGTGATCAGTGGAAAAGAACATAAAACTTTCGAAACTAATGCTCTTCTGAGTGCTCCTTTCTATTATTATTATTATTATTATTATTATAAGAACTTTAAGCTGTGGGTCACAAGTCTTAAAGATTTTTGGGCTCATGAAAACCTCAAGCCCAAATTAGTGCCTCTGAGCAAAATATAACTGGCCTTCCTCACCTAAGTAATATCTCAGTTGCCTACTAGATGCCTCACTGAGGTGATGTGTTCATCATGTCACTCACTGACATATATAGGGAAATAAGCATAACTAAATTAACTTGTGGTGGAGTGGCTTGCGTGCTTAAATGATCCTGAGAGCTATGCCGGCGGTAGCATTGCTGCTGATAGGGTTACCCATGCCGGACTGGTCAAAGGTGATAAGCCAGACGAAAAAAAGGACCTTGGGCGAAAGAGTGACGATCTTTCGCCGTAAAAATACAACCGTCAAGAAATGCGGACATGGGTTCAACTGGGGTAAAATTTTCCGGAGGTCAAATAGTCCCCCATTCGGATCTCCGGGCGGGTACTACTTCAAGGAACCCATGCCAAAGGCTCAAACACAGGGACATGTTCCTAGGAACATGGAATGTTAGGACTTTATACAATAGCGGGGCACTAGAGATATTAACGCGGGAATTAGATAAATCGCCCTTGGATATAGTCGCTTTACAGGAAGTTAGGTGGCCAGGAGAAGGTAGTCAGGAATCAGGAAGCTTTGCATTATACTACGGGGGTGCAGAAACCCCTGCATTTGGAACGGGTTTTTTAGTCAGAAGGAGGATCCTCTCCGCTATCCGAGATATTAAGTTTGTTAGTGATAGGGTATCATACATAATTCTAAAGGGTAAACAACATGATTTTATAATTGTAAATGTACATGCCCCCACAGAAGATAAAGATGACAACAGCAAGGATGAGTTCTATGAAGAATTAGAATGCTTATTTGATAGTCTTTCACGATATCATATGAAAATTATCTTAGGAGATTTTAATGCAAAAGTGGGGCGGGAAGATATATTCAAACCAACAATAGGCAAATTCAGTCTCCATGAAGATAGTAACGACAATGGGGTTAGATTAGTCACATTTGCCACATCAAAGAATCTCATTGTTAAGAGCACAACATTTCAGCATAAGGATATTCATAAATACACCTGGACGTCCCCAGATGGAGATACTCGGAACCAGATAGATCATGTATTAGTGGATAAACGCTGGCACAGTAGCATCATCAATGTTAGATCAGTTAGAGGGACAGACTGCAATTCGGATCATCATCTGGTCAGAGTGAAAATCAGACAACGGCTATCGCTTATGAGAGGAACAAACGCTAAAGATGATTCTGTAAAATATGAATTAAAAAACTTGAAAAATGATGAAATGCGGCAAGAATACCAAATCAAAATTGCTAATAGATTGGAAGTACTGGAATCTTCAGATGACAATGTGGCAAACGAAGAAGAAACTGATATAAATAAAGAATGAGAGGCTGTAAGAGATACTATAAAATTGTCAGCATCAGAAAGCATTGGTTGTTTAAAAAAAGAGGCAAAACAAGAAATGGTTTGATGAGGAATGTGCCGACATTGTAAAGAAAAGAAAGCTGGCAAAAATGAAATGGTTACATGAGCCAAATGAGGTAAATTTAGAGCAATTGGGTAGTATTAGACGGGAAACCACCAAGTTACTAAAGAGTAAAAAGAGGGAATATTTGAGACAGAAGATTAATGATCTTGAAATGAATGCAAAAAATAGGAACATTAGAGAATTATATTAGGGAATTAGTATAGAGAAGAAAGGGTTTCAGGCTAGAACAAACATAATTCAGAACGAAAATGGGGATATGATTGCAGATTCCAAGAGTATATTAAATAGATGGAAAAGTTACTTTAATCAGCTATTAAATGTACATGCAGAACAGGACATTGAGGAGGATAATTTACAGATAGCAGAAATGCTAGTCGCAGAACCAAATGCATTAGAGGTTGAAATGGCGATTGAAAAATTGAAGATGTATAAAGCATCAGGTTCAGATGAGATCCCAGCAGAACTGATAAAATCAGGGGGAGACAAATTGATGGACAAGATACGCTTGTTGCTTAGTATGATTTGGAAAAAAAAGCTCTTCCAGATGAATGGAAGGAATCAATTATCGTACCAATTTATAAGAAAGGAGATAAAACTGATTGCAACAACTACAGGGGCATCTCATTACTTTCAGCTTCATACAAAATTCTTACAAATATATTAGTAAGCAGACTAACTCCCTATATTGATGACATTCTAGGAGATCATCAATGTGCATTTAGAAGAAACAGGTCTACAACAGATCAGATTTTTAGTATAAGACAGATTTTAGAAAAGAAATGGGAATATAATGGTACTGTACATCAATTATACGTAGACTTCAAAAAAGCATACGATTCAATTAAGAGGGAGAAGTTATATAGTATCCTGCTGGAGTTCGGAATTCCTAAAAAGGTAGTTAGACTTATACGAATGTGCCTAAATGGCACAAAGAGTAGGGTGCGTGTAGGCAAACAGTTTTCGGACACTTTTGAAATCCAGAATGGGTTGAAGCAAGGAGATGCACTATCTCCTCTACTATTTAATTTTGTACTAGAACATGACATTACATTTTTAGAGGATGCAGAAGGCTTACAACTCAATGGTATTAATAAGCTGTTAGTTTATGCTGATGATGTAGTACTATTGGCCGATAGCGAGGAGATACTAAAGGACAACACGCACACACTATTGAGTAACACTGAGAAATTAGGATTGGAAGTAAATATCAGTAAAACTAAATATATGGTCACACGTAGAAATTCATTATATAATGGAAATGGACAGCTAATGACAAATGAGGGAAATTTTGAGGAAGTGGCTGAATTCAAATACCTAGGAACAATAATCACAAATAGGAATGAGATGCACAAAGAAATTTAAACATAGGCTCAATTCTGGAAATGTGTGCTATTATGCATTGCAGAGACTCTTGATGTCCCAACTCCTTTCAAAAAACGTTAAACTGAAAATATATAAAACTATTATTCTACCTGTTATATTATATGGATGCGAAACATGGACTCTTACTTTAAGGGAGGAAAGGAGATTACAAGTATTTGAGAATAAAGTAAAAGTAAAGGTAAAGTGATCCCACAACAGGCCTCAGGAGGCCCTTGGGGTAGTAGGAGGTCAAGGCTCCCACTTTTTCTAGACAATCGGCACTTTATGTCAGCCGGGTTGTCAGCCCTGCGTCACGGCCGCCTTTACCCCAGAACAAGCGTCTGGTACTCATTTCAGTTAGAGGCTGAGTCGACCCCAGGGCCATAGTGCCGCCAGAGGGTTTGGGTCAGTTTAAAAATCCTGACCCCAACGGGACTTGAACCCTCGACCCTCCGGCTTGTAGCTCAGTGCCTTAACCACTATGCTACGGCGTGCCGTACTTAGGAAAATTTTTGGACCAAAGAGAGATGAACAGACAGGTGAATGGAGAAGACTACATAACAATGAACTACATGGTCTTTATAGGAAGCCAGGTATATTAAGAACAGTAAAGTCTCGTAGACTCCGATGGGCAGGACATGTTGCATGTATGGGGAACGAAAGACTTGCATGGAAGCTTCTTGTAGGAAAGTCAGAGGGAAAACGCCCAGTTGGTAGACCAAGAATGAGGTGGGAGAATAACATTAACTATGATTTGAGGGAAGTAGATTATACAGGGAATGATTGGAAAGCATTAGCTCAGGATAGGGATGTATGGAGAGCTTATGTCCGCGCGGCCATGAACCTACGGGTTCGATAGTGCCAGTGAGTAAGTAAGTAAGTAAGTAAATTAACTTGTTCAAGAAACTCCCACTAGGAAACACCCATGTCACAACAAGCATATACGTACATGCTATTTTTGTGATCTCTCTTAATTTTCATAAGGGATGTAACTACAATATGGAGAGATATGAACACTTTATTGAAATCTTTTGAACAGAAAACCAAAACTTTGTTAAATCTATATTAATGAAATAGAGGCTTTAACTTTGTCAATACTGCTGGATTAATATATATTTTGGCTCAACTGCACTTATACTAGCGCTTGATTTTTTTCAGTTATATTGTTATAAACTATAACTCTTCTTCTGTATTTACTAACATTATTTAATATTTTAAACTTTTTCAAACAATTTTTATAACATTATTAGACAATTTTTAAGTATTTATTTAAATATGCAAATCACGATATTATGACACTGTTTGACAATATTGTGATGCTGCTATTTTCTCCACAGAGTATATTACTTCTTCTTCTTCTTCTCCTGGCGCGACAGGCCTAGATGGCCCTTAGCCTACCAGCCGGCTGCTGGCCTAATATCCACATGTGTCAATCACAGAGGTAGATGATCATCAGCCAGTGTTGGGGTGACATGTGGTCAGCATGTCGAGTCCCCCAGCCGTTATAGCTGGTTTTCTCAACCTGGAGTCGCTACTTATTGTAGCTACCCAAATGCCTCACGATGCTGGGTGGGCACTGGTCCCATACTGGCCGAAATAACATGAGAAAATTTCTTCCCCCACGGAGACTCGAACCAGTGCAAGTCCCGTAGCTCTGCGCCAAGGCTTCCTGCCTTAACCACTCGGCTACGGCACGGGACGAGTATATTACTTAGTCTATGATTTTTCTACCTTTTTTTTTTTTTTGGGTTATCGCTGGTTGGATCAGTGTTAGGGAGTGATAAGTAAGTGTACACCCATTTCTAATAAACGTTTGGTAATTTTAATATTATTAATATATATATTTTAACATAGATTTAGGGATTTATTGCAAATATTGGTCATTTAAATTTCATAGCGGCGGATAGTAATCGAGGATGATAATCGATGTGGTTCAATTGTAGGTTATTTCTGGCTCTATAAACTCTGGCGCATGCACACTGTTATTCTATAGGACTTTGAAAATATTTCACGCTAGTTTAAGTACAGTTTTTCCATATATTTTTAATTAGAGTGGCTGTGGGCCTAGAAAATTGAACACTGGTACCTTAGCACTCCATTACCACAAAACTGACACGTCAGTAAGAAGAAGAGGGTGGATAGAAGCACATTTCCCCATTCCACACTCAGTGAAGCCTTCTGATGGTTTGTCACAGATTACTATATTGTTCTGAATTAAATAACTACCTTCTGCTGGCTTTCATACACTTTAATAGAATGAGTGAAATAGCTGATGAGGGGTGGTGGCAAAATTGACATGCATGCCTTAAAATTTGCATTAGATGATTATTGTTTGAATATGGCGAGTTAGAGGCCAATTTCTGTACAAACTAATTAATGTTATTAATTTCAGAGAATAGTTTATTAAAAAAGGCTAACGTAAGATTTAAAAAAAATTAAGAACTTTATCTATTATAGTAAATGAAAGTTTATCACCAACATATACAAACATTAAACATGTTCGAAGATGGTGCCATTATAGAAACCAAGGTTAGTTACTTGTATTAACTCTTAAGATTAAGACTGAACTATTTTAAAACATACACCCATAGTAATTCTGCCCAAAGACAAGTCTTTCACTGCAATCATAGCATTTTCAAGCTATGCTTTGCAGCTTTATTATGGAATTATAGGTGTGGTAGCTTCCTGTTGCTTTTCATGCCAGTGAAGGATGATGATGGCCAGATGATTTTTGGGGACCATTGGGCCCTAAACTTCCTGACATTTGTCTTACAGGTGAGGAAAAACCCCAAAAAAAAAAACTCACCCAGGAGCCTGTCCCGACCACAAATTGAACCCAGGCCTGCTGCGTGACAAGACAGAACGCTACCTCGAGACCACAGCAGTAGACTTTTTAAAAACATATCCTTCAAAATGTAACCCAATTAATTTAAAATACAGTAATATAGTATTAGGCGGGAAACCACCAAGTTACTAAAGAGGGAATATTTGAGAGAGAAGATTAATGATCTTGAAATTAATGCAAAAAATAGGAACTTTAGAGAATTATATCAGGGAATTAGTATAGAGAAGAAAGGGTTTCAGGCTAGAACAAACATAATTCAGAACGAAAATGGGGATATGATTGCAGATTCCAAGAGTATATTAAATAGATGGAAAAGTTACTTTAATCAGCTATTAAATGTACATGCAGAACAAGACATTGAGGAGGATAATTTACAGACAGCAGAAATGCTAGTCGCAGAACCAAATGCATTAGAGGTTGAAATGGCGATTGAAAAATTGAAGATGTATAAAGCATCAGGTTCAGATGAGATCCCAGCAGAACTGATAAAATCAGGGGGAGACAAATTGATGGACAAGATACGCTTGTTGCTTAGTATGATTTGGAAAAAAAAAGCTCTTCCAGATGAATGGAAGGAATCAATTATCGTACCAATTTATAAGAAAGGAGATAAAACTGATTGCAACAATTACAGGGGCATCTCATTACTTTCAGCTTCGTACAAAATTCTTACTAATATATTAGTAAGCAGACTAACTCCCTATATTGATGACATTCTAGGAGATCATGAATGTGCATTTAGAAGAAACAGGTCTACAACAGATCAGATTTTTAGTATAAGACTGATTTTAGAAAAGAAATGGGAATATAATGCTAGTGTACATCAACTATATGTAGACTTCAAAAAAGCACATGATTCAATTAAGAAGGAGAAGTTATATAGTATCCTGCTGGAGTTTGGAATTCCTAAAAAGTTAGTTAGACTTATACGAATGTGTCTAAATGGCACCAAATAGTAGGGTGCGTTGTTTGGCAAACAGTTTTCAGACACTTTTTGAAATCCAGAATGGTTTGAATCAAGGAGATGCACTATCTCCTCTACTAATTAATTTTGTACTAGAGCATGCCATTAAATCTTTAGAGAATGAGGAAGGCTTACAACTCAATGGTATTAATAAACTATTAGTTTATGCTGATGATGTAGTATTATTGGCCGATAGCGAGGAGATACTAAAGGACATCACACACACACTATTGAATAACACTAAGAAATTAGGACTGGAAGTAAATATCAATAAAACTAAATATATGGTCACACGTAGAAATTCATTATATAATGGAAATGGACAGCTAATGACAAATGAGGGAAATTTTGAGGAAGTGGCTGAATTCAAATACCTAGGAACAATAATCACAAATAGGAATGAGATGCACAAATAAATTAAACATAGGCTCAATTCTGGAAATGCATGCTATTATGCATTGCAGAGACTCTTGATGTCCCAACTCCTTTCAAAAAACGTTAAACTGAAAATATATAAAACTATTATTCTACCAGTTATATTATATGGGTGCAAAACATGGACTCTTACTTTAAGGGAGGAAAGGAGATTACAAGTATTTGAGAATAAAGTACTTAGGAAAATTTCTGGACCAAAGAGAGATGAACAGACAGGTGAATGGAGAAGACTACTTAACAATGAACTACATGGTCTTTATAGGAAGCCAGATATAATAAGAACAGTTAAGTCTCATAGACTGCGATGGGCAGGACATGTTGCACGTATGGGGAATGAAAGACTTGCCTGGAAGCTTCTTGTAGGAAAGCCAGAGGGAAAACACCCAGTTGGTAGACCAAGAATGAGGTGGGAGAATAACATTAACTATGATTTGAGGGAAGTAGATTATACAGGGAATGATTGGAAAGCATTAGCTCAGGATAGGGATGTATGGAGAGCTTATGTCCGTGCTGCCATGAACCTACGGGTTCGATAGTGCCAGTGAGTAAGTAAGTAATATAATTATGATAGTACTTGGGTTAATCATTTTTTATTTTAAATTTTAATTAACGACAAAATTAAATGCAATAAAATATTTTATATATGGTGAATTTATATTAGAATCAAGCATTTTCTATACTACAGTATTCATCATGATAACAGGACATGTGGCATGAATGAGGTGCATGGAAGCTTCTTGTAGGAAAACCAGAGGGGAACTCCCAGTTGGTAGACCAAGAATGAGGTGAGAGAATAACTAACCATGATTTGAGGGAAGTAGATTATACAGGGGTTATTGGAAAGCATTGGCTCAGAATAGGGATGTGTGGAGAGCTTATGACCACGCGGCCATGAACCTATGGGTTCGATATTGCCAGTTAGTTATACTATAGTATATAATATGAACTTACCATCAAAAGATTTTCGTCAAGTTTTAGTCTTCGTACTCTGATTTTTGAAGCGTTTTGCTTCACACATGGAACGCATTGTCCCAATAGCATAAATGTTTTACCTGCTTTAGAAAGAGCCATTCTAAGAGAGAGAAAATAGTAACTCTTCCTAACCTCAAATTTTTTTACGCCTGATTACAATCACAGACGTGCAGACGACAATGTTCACCAAAACAGTGTATCCAAAATAAACAACTTTTTAGCTAGATTAGCTTTAATGTTTAATTGTCAAAACATACTATTGCAAACGGCACATATTGTTCATAATTTAATACGTATTTTATTACATTATATGTATATATCATTTCTGGTTCTAGTTTTAACTTAATTATTATTATTCAATTAAAACTAGTTTAATAAATTTTATATTGGCAATGGCATAGTTTCGAAATCAGGGATGCCAATGTGCCAACTTTAATAAAAGTACTCCGGTAATGTACTTAATTATATGTATAATAATAAGTAGAATTGCGCACAAATGTGCATTAAAATACTCTCTTGCTGTAATGCTGTGGTTTATCTACGACGCAACGCGCCAGCGCAAAAATTGCTCCCCATGTATTTAAATGGAGGTGGTTTATCTACAACGCAAATTGCTGGCGCAAAAAAAATTGCGCTGACATGTCGCGTCGTGTTTTGGAATCTCTTGAATCCAGGACGCAATTTGCCAGCGCAAACAAAGAATATAGAAGATATTACCCATACTCATTGGTGTAATTGCTAAAAACAAACTAAGATTTGTTAACAAAATGTCGGAAATACAGTACTTGTTTTATAACTTTCCAATTTTAACGACGAAAGTTAGACAGTTTTGTTGCAAATCATCGAGATCTATACATGTTTTTTACAATATGAGCATGAAGGAGTACAGAGATGTACAGAAAGAAATTATTGTGGCTTGAACTTAGTCAGAAGAGGTCAAGAGCTATATAAATCTTGTAAATATTGTATCTCTCGCGGGGATATTATTGATGTTCATAAATTTCGTCTTCTAATTAATTCAAAACCTGATAAAACTGCTCAGGCGAAAATCTGAAGTATTCGAAAATTTGGTATATTCATCAGGACCATATGTTTATTTAAGAACTAAAGAATAATTTACTTCTTATGATTTTCCATACAACATTCATATGATGCTGTTGCTCTAGGTACTTTTTTCTGTCTTTACTAATATTTCGAACTATTTTAATCGTTTTGCAAAACAACACTTGAAACTTTTTTTATGAAGAATTTTAATATGTTTATCAATGTACACAAATTATGACTTTTCCTTTTCCCCCTCCTCTCATTGTTATTTTCAAAGTTCTCTATTAGAATTGAAGTTGGCATACGTGAACGCTCATAAAATTAAATCCAACCAGATGGCAGGACATATGTGTGAATTACCCAACATTTTGCATTTAATTCCAAACCATATTTTTAAGAAATAAATATTCAATCACTTCATTGTGTTAGATTTCAGTTCCGTGGGCCAATTAGTGGTAGCCACAGTCTGATATTAGTTTAGCAGTTTAACACTAAATAGTATGTTAAGAGTACTTTATTTTATTAGGTTATGCATGGACAGGTTTGTATACATTAGTTTTGGGTTGTTTCCACAGTTGGAAATTTATTATGAACGTTGGTCAGTTTGATTTTCCATATATGTGGTGCCATCTGGCGACAATTCCATAAACATATGGCTGCTGTACCGTACATTCGCGCCATGTGGAACCAGCATCACTCCGAGCGAAACGCGAATTCGCTTCACGTTCGTGCGCGACAAACGGCTGTAATAATAACCGTATCATAGCTTTAAAACGAAAAAAGAAAAACTTTTTGTCCTTTTCGTACACAGTTCTAAATGGTATTGGCTGCATTTACATCCACACAGAGAACACACACAATATTCGTCCGCTTGGTGAAATCCTGGTTTTTTGCATATCTCGTGATGAAAGCCATGTATAGAGTGACTGACTGACTGATTTGTGACAGTGTCCTAGCACTGTCCAGATTGCTAATTTTGGAGCCAATTTTTGCTCCCTGATAGCTAATTATTGACTTGCTATTCTTTAATGGGTTAGTTGAGTTTTCCTTAGCCTATATGGCGATTCTTTGGAGCAGTTTTTTGAAGTTTCATGTGATGTATATTTATCTGTAGATCCGATGCGGATGATGATGATTATCATCGTATGGGACAATATGTCCCTGACATTATAGGGACTTATTTGTATGCCCTCTTTGTCCAAGAATATAATTGTTAGATGTGTATCTTAAAAGGTGTTTCCTCACGATGGCCGTACAAAACTCCATAGTAATTCCACCGGGAGGTCAAGCGTGGGCTGTTGTTCGGCGTTTCTGGCGGACGCCTCTGGTGAATGTAGGTTCATCAGTGCGCCGTCCCGGTCGCTGATTGGTTGGAGCTCCATCCGCAAGCCGCGCTTGCAGTCTTGGTCGAGTTGAATTAAATTTTTAGAATTTTGGTTTAATTTAGAATTTTGTTGGTTATTTGAGGTGAAGTTCCGAGGAGAAGTCGCTATTGGGTTGAGAAATAAAAAAGGCCCTCCTCAGGGTGAGCTGACTGACGAAATTTAGAATTGTTTGATCAAAAATTAAATTTAAGATAAAAAATTTAATAATTTAGAATTTATTATCAGGGAGTTAATAATTTACAGGTGGAGACTAGGGAACCACTCCGACATTTGTCTTGACGCTAGGGAAAACCACCAAAAACCCTAGCAGAGTGGCTGGAAGTTAATAAAATGATCAAAAGTCAGCTTTCGCGGTTGTAGAGCTATCAACGTGGTCCCAAAGGTACGTATTGTGTGTCTTGCCGTTATCTATATTGGGATACCGGATTTGGTATCTATAAACGTGTATCTTAGTCTTGTACACGTTGAGTTTATGATTTATGTCGATTTCGATTGATATTCTCTCAGGTTTGAATTCGAGCTCCTTCTTTAATCTGTCTAGTAGATCGTTGTAGAGCGTCGTTCGGTGAGTTTGGGACTGTTTGGTGCGTTGTTCAACCTCCTGGATTGGATGGTCGGTTTGAGTCGCTTGCCTTCTAGTGGCTGTAGAGGTTGACGTTTCTTCTGCTCGCAGAGTAGAGTTTGAGGGGAGCGACATGTCAGGAGCTTCTGGCTCGGCTGGCAGTGTTGCTGTTTGGATCTGAGTAGTAACTACATTAGGTTCCTTGGGAGGGGACTGAGTGGTCCTATTTGGAGTCCTGAGTCGGCGAAATGGCTCGACCTTGACTTTAAAAAAGCAAAGCTTTTTTAATTTCGTTGCCTCGTGGGCGTTGGGTTCATCGTTCAGTGTTGCCAGAAACATAGGCAGTGGGTTCTTGGTCTTTCCGGAGGTCATGTTGACTACCTTCAAGGCCTCGAACCCTTGATCCTTGAGGTCCCCTTGGACCATCGTAGGATCGACACTGGAGTCGATGCCTTTTATGACGAATCGCACGATTTGCGTCCGTCGGTTGCTAATAATATCGGCTGTGAGGCAGGGGATATTTATGCTGGGCCAACAGCTGCTGGTATTTTTTGAGATCTGGCTTTGAGTCCAGTCTCACCCTAATTCCGGATCGACTTGGAGTGCAAATGAATGCACGCGATCCGTTTTTTAGCGAACTCCGCGTTCGCAGCTGTCAATAGTGACGCATACTCGCGGCGAATGAACAGAGCTGGAGGCCTGTTTACGCCGGAGCGCTGATCCGGAGTCCTCCTCCCTCCCGCCGCGACGCCGTCAGTTGCCGGCGAGGCAGTGGGTGGGAGGGGGGCTCTAGGTTTGGACCTGGGAACAGGGGCTGTTGCGGTGGCCGACCGATTGGTGTCAGACACGGTTAGCTTGGGTTTTTTCGTAGACCTTTGTCGCGTTCTACCGGCGATTGGGGACGAAGAGTCCATCGTTGACAGCCGGACGCAGTGCCTTTTATTCCTGAGAAGGAAAGCCGTCAGACGGTTTAGCTCTATGGACTTGTTATGCACAAGTCATATGGCACTACGCCGGCAGCCAATGGCGGGCGCTCTTCTTCGCGGGGCGTTGCGTTCCATGTATAGAGAATCGAGTAAGTACATGCCGCTGTGGTTGGTCAGGGTTCGCCCACGTTCGATTTATCATTGCTTCTGTGGCGTAGAAGTCCGAATCAATCTCGCTTCTTTTCCTCACTCTTTCCGCTAGAAGCTCGTCATAATGAATTGTTGCCGGTAGCTGTAGCGATATCCTTAGCTCTTCTATTAGAAATGGTTCCCGTGCCAGTTCATAACGTGACTTTAATTCAATGATATCATTCTTACAAAGACATCTACCTCGTTGGATTGATTTAGGACTTAACCAGCCTGACTTTGCAACAAAATAAACAGCATTCTTCTTGAATTTAATGATTTTAAAACACTGCAAAGTGTCTTCTTATTTAATAGTTTATATAAAAAAGGACTCTGCAGTAAATAATGGAAGGGACATATTTGCAATTCCAAGAAAAAAGAAAGTAATTTCTGGAAAATCTCATAATTATTTATTTTAACATAAAAAAACAAGAAACTTGTTTTCACAAAATATGTTGTTTGAAGAGCATCCTGCTTCAGTATAAGATTTTTAATACTTAATTATATCAAATGCAGTGCACGGTTTTCATCATAAAGTGTGTGAAAACAAAGAAGTACCACGACCCAAATGAAAAATGTATATTTGCTTTGTGTGGTCACAGATGCGAACTGTACCACATACAGAAGTGCCCAAAGAACACAAAAACACTGAACGAATATAGCAAAGATTAAATATAATCAATGCCCACTCGGGCGAACCTTTTACTTATTATTATTATATCAAATTCCCATCCTGGTAAGCAATAATAATTTGATTATTGCTATACTCCAATCTATATCAAATTTATTGAATAAAAATATGTAAACATTATATATTTAGGAACTCCGGCCGAGATTGAAGGATTTTTAAAGGGTTAGATACCTTAGTAGCTAAAGTAAAAAATACAGAATAATAATAAAATAAGAAATCCACACAACGGGATGCCTCATACATAGGGAATTTTGCAAGGGATGTACGTAGGTTTCACATTCGAAACCTTTAATGTCCAATTCTCAATTATTCCCAGAGTTTCCTGTCATCACAATTTCGTTCTTTATGATTTAAGCGGGATTGTTCCGATTTATTTGTTGGGATCCCGAATTAAGCCGGGATACTATGAAATCCCGAATTATATTCGTTGGCAAAAATATACGGCCGGGTGGGAGAAGAGCAGCTTTTTATTTACGCACTTTAGGCAGGAAGTATTAATAAAACATTATATTAAACGTATTTACTTTCGAAGAAGTAATTATCATATCTTTATTTTACTCTTAAATATGAAAATAATGTGGGACTATTTCCTGTCATGACCACAAAAGTTCTAACTTCTAACCAGCGATAAACCACCGATTTTCACACTTTAAACCACCGATGACCAGTAAGTAAATAGCTGATCTTGTACAACCCCACCGAAAAATAATTATTATTATTTAGAAATATGTTACATTTTATTATTGTAGCGTTTATTTTTTAATTTAATTTTCCTACTCGTAGCGAAATTATTCTATAGTTGGCAGTTCTGTTTTGCATAGTATTTTATGTATTTGGCGATGAGTCATTTGCCCTCTGGCCATACAGAAAGAACGTTGGTAATGACGTAATTCGGTAGGTGTGGCCCGCATTTCAAGTGACTACCATTTTATGAATTAATCATCCTAAAATGTGGCGTCGGCATAGACAACATTTGAAAACAAACTGTCAATTTATCTATTACTTATAAAAAGGTTAATGTTATTATATTTTGTGAACGTAAAATTATTACAAAATTACTAATCTTTTTTTTTAAATAAATGTAAGTGATTGTATTAAAAGTTTCTAATACGAATTTTAATTTAGACACTTCAATATTGTAATGTTGGCTATTCTGTCAAGGACGAGCAAGCCCAGAGCATCTGTCTCTATGATCTCAGAGTAGACGGATGGTTGAAGGATTGAGTTTTGCATTTGCTTTAAGTTTGATTTGATTTTTGTTTCTTAAGAAGTAAATTAACAATGGCTGCAATAAGGAAGAAGCTTGTAATTGTTGGTGATGGTGCTTGTGGTAAAACGTGTCTGCTGATTGTATTTTCCAAGGATCAATTCCCAGAAGTGTACGTGCCAACTGTCTTTGAAAACTATGTTGCTGACATAGAAGTAGATGGAAAACAAGTTGAATTGGCTTTGTGGGACACGGCAGGCCAAGAAGATTATGACCGATTAAGACCACTTTCATATCCAGATACCGATGTAATCCTAATGTGTTTTTCTATCGATTCGCCAGATTCTTTGGAAAACATTCCTGAGAAGTGGACACCAGAAGTAAAACATTTTTGTCCCAATGTTCCAATAATTCTGGTTGGAAACAAGAGGGATTTGCGAAATGATCCAAATACTATTAAGGAATTGGGAAAAATGAAACAAGAACCTGTGAAACCAGCAGAAGGTAGGGCAATGGCAGAAAAAATTAATGCATTTGCATATTTGGAATGTTCAGCAAAAAGTAAAGAAGGTGTGAGGGAAGTCTTTGAAACTGCAACAAGAGCTGCTCTCCAGGTCAAAAAGAAGAAAAACAGCAGGTGTGTTCTCTTGTAATTCTTCCGGAATTTGCAGGCAGTGGAGCCAAAACAAGTCTTCAGGGACGTGGAATCTATTGAAGATACAAGAGAAAGGCGTTGGCTACTGATCAACATATAGGAAGATCTGGGTATATCCTTTGTAAGAAAAATGATTTTGAAATGGCCCTGCTTTGAGTCATGAACAGTTTTTATCCTATATCAGCACTAAACTGGTACTGTATGTCTTGAGTTTCTGTACATGCGCACAGTTAATTTGACTAAATATAATTTAGTTTTTCAATTACTGTATTGCTTATGATTTGTCACAGTTTTGTGAATACACTTAGTGCTGAATATTATTTTCAATGTTAAGTTTCAAGCTTTAGAAATGAATGTTTAAAATTATTAATGTTGCGATAAGTTAACATAGAAAACATCTGCTATATTCATTTTTTCCGATATTAATTATTGCATATTATATTTATTCCAAATGTCCAGTTCTGAGATGCCAAAAACAGGACAAGTTTTATACTAAAAAAAATTAGATTAAATTTAAATAGTGATTTATGTATAATATTACTCTTAGTATCTAATGTTATCTTATAATTTTTACTTTTTTTTTTTTGCAAATGAGAATGTGGATAACATTGTTCTTTCCATAAGTATTTGTCCTTGCAAATCTAGAATATGAAATCAGGCGTGAAATGTAGTCATCAGCAATAAAAGATCTAATCTCTGATGTCTTTAGTAGATCACTTGAAAGACACGATTAGAACAATTTTCCATACAACGTTCTTACGCCACTATTGCCATACTTTCACCATTTGTAATAACGTTTATTATTTAAACATTGTGGAATGATTCTGTAAACATTTCTTAAGGTTTTTAAATGTTTATATAATTACATAAATATTGTGAATCAAGTTCTACAGATGTGCAAATGCTTAAGGTAATTTCTGCTAGATGACTCTCAAATCGGTGTTACCAACATTCAAAATTAATTACAAACCATATTTCAAGAAATTAACTTCATTTTGTTAGGTTCCGATGCAACAATGTACACTTAGCGACAAAAAGAATGGACCGATTCTTGATCTCTAATATTTTAAGTTCCAACATGCGATTTACACGAATAAATTAATTGCACAGTAGAGCTACAACACGTTTCCCTTCTACCTTTGAAGAGTATTCTTTCAAGTGCAATTAGCCAGCGTATGCTTAGCTCAAAGCTTAGTGGCTTGATTCGTATGCAAAAGGTCACAGGTTTAGTTCCCAATGAGGTTAAATTTTTTAATTGTTGAAATGCTTTTATTTTATTCTGTCTGTCCATTCTTAAAGAAAAAACGTACTAACTATTTGGAAGTATTACTATTTTTATTATTATTATTTATTTAGAAACAGGTTTACAATGTAATAAAACATCTTCCTGTGCACAAAGCTTTTTAAATTTTTATCTTCTTTCTCCATTTTTCTCTACCTTCACATTCCAATTTTTCTAGACCTAGTTCCCTCATACCTCTTCTTACATCATCCATCCATTTAAATCTAGGTGAACCTCTCTTTCCTTTCCCAGGTGGAATTCATTTGAAAGCTTGTCTGGATGATCTTTTCTCTGGCATCCTACATGTATGACCATACCATTCTAGTTGTGTCACAAAATCTAATATTGAATTTTGGACTACTTTCATTTGATGTCTGATGATTGTATTTCTGATTTTTTCCAGTTTAGAATGTCTAGTTGAGCGTTTAAAACAATCCATTTCAATAGACATAAGCTTTAAACTCAAAAGTTTTATTCAACTGCCAAGTTTCTGCACCATATTCGTGCTTCGAATTATGGATTTATAAATTTGTAATTTGGTATCTATTATGTTCTTATCCCACAAAATTCCGTTTAACATTGTTATTACGATCTGCCTTTTTTTTAATTCTACATTTTATGTCATTCTCTTGGGTACATTTTGAGTTAATTTTAATACCCAGTTAATTACATTCTTCACATCTTTGATACATCCTGTTATATTATTATTACTATGGGTGATGGACAATAAAAATAATAATATTATCATTTTTTTATTATTCATCGTCTAAGGGCTATTATTATGCTGGACTTGACATATATAAACTAAATATTTTAATTAAACGGTGAAACATATTCCTCACTAATACGTAATAAATAAATAAACACACAAATATATGAAGCTATATTATCTTTTATTACATAAATGTATAGCATTATATTTAAACGTGGTACTGCACACACAATTAAATTTATACTGGTAGCTAAATAGTGGTGTAGAGGAATATTACTTAGTATAGTGTAAAGTGAACGTAGATTACGTGGCAGGAATTAAATGTTATAGCACTTATAGGATGTATTTTGCAAAAATACAAATTAATAAAAAAATGTTGAAGGATTCGAACTCTGGCTTTCATACATATTTCATCTTCTTGTAAGTGGTTTAATGATCTACGCTACTCGAACGTCAGATACTAGTTGTCTAAATATTGGTTGTCTTGTACTTTTGCACAACGAACGAGAGTTTAACTTTATTTGAAATGTCACAATTTGAGGAATATTGCATTTGTCGAACATTCGTAAATGTCTAGAAACATGTCTCCTTCACTGTTCTTTAACTATTTAAGATGATTAAGACCAAATACAGCATATTTAAAACATTTAACAGTGTCGTTACCTCGTGAATCACAGCTTTAGCTTTTCGAGCATGCGCAGTAGGCATAACAGGGACTCTGCTTTTTGAAGTGGCTCATTCTTTTTGTTGCTAAGTGTACATAAGATTAGTTTATAGTTTATTAAATAACATGCATGTAACTTATTTTAAGTTAGGAAAATGGGAAGTTGGTTTATGTCCATTTTAATCAACTTTTGAGAATTTATTCCCAAAGTTGGTAACTCTGATTTGAGAGCCATCCAAGGAAGCTATATTAAACATTAGAGCAAACTTGTGCATGCGCACTGCAATTCTGTAGAACTTAAAATTCATGGAGTAAGTGATCGACAAATAGTGGACTTTTTCCCATAATTTTAATAAAAGTAGTATTTTTCTTTCCTCATGACAAATGACAGGCAGAGATTTTGATGCAAGAAGATGTTTAAAAATTTAAAAGTTGGGATTCCTTGTGTATGACTTATAGGAACTGTACAGCTAGAGTAGTGTGTCCATTTGTCCCATTTTTTTACTAGGACAGTCCTGTTTTTTTGGAAAATGTCCCATTGTCCCGAAAGTTTTCTTGGGGATGCTCAAATGTCCCTCTTTTGGGATGATGCTTTGTCAATGTATTTATGAATGGCGACTTTTGTTTTGTTCTTTACTATGTAATTATATATATGAATGTTAGAAAGCGCCAGTTGTATGACTGTGATGCACTGTTTGATCTATAATCTTTGTATTTTACTCTCATATATTGGTATCTGGTACATTTTTCAAAATTGTCAATCCGTGGTCAGTGCAGCCAATGTTGGAGATTTCTTCCTGATTCTGGCACTTGGATGAAGGAGATTTAGTTAATGGATTTTTATACCCCTTGCAGCGATAAATAAATATGTTTAAACATAATAAACAATGACTTTAGTGGTTTTTGATTTGTAAATGGATGATTTTCATAAATTTGTATTGGCAGCAGTGTTGTGATAAAAAGAAAATAACTTTTTTTATATATTCTGTTAATGTCCCCACCTTTTTTAAAATGTCCCAGATTTTTCTTTAATTTTTTGTACATGTCCCCTTTTACATTGAAGGTATATGGACACCCTAAGCTAGAGGGAAATGATAAGAGTGCCCCTGTGCAGTGTGAATCTGACCATCAAAAATTATATTGGATATGTAGTCATATGGGTCATGCTAGTACAGTCATGTCTAAAGAATTATACCTTTATTAGTTGGCTCATGGAGTTGGTGGACGTAAAAGTAAACATTTATGAAATACCAAAATTTATTTCATTATGTGGACTATAGATTTACTATGGGTGGATTTCTCAACCGAAGTTTAAACCATGACCCCAGTTTTCCAATTTTTTATTTTTTCCATAACACCTATAAAATGACTGAAAATTCACAGAAATTGTTATGAAACCATAGACATTATTCAGACAATTATTTTTGTAATTAACAGCAGTAGATTGTCAGCTTTTATGGTTGTTAAGGAAACAATAAAAAATGGGAAAGCTGTGGTCGTGGTTTAGACTTTGGTTGAGAAATCCATCCTATATGGCTAATTCATTGAAAAATATAGAAAAAATCTAAATTCTAATCCTGAATTTTTACTTTAATATGCATTTGTTTGTTGTAAAAATCTTTAGAGTAATGGGAACCTATAAGTAATCTATATTTTTATCAGTCTTACTTTTCAGAAAGATAAATAAGTCTATTGTATGTGGACATATCAGTAATTTATTGACTTAGACTTTCACGGCCGGAGTTACTATGATGATCTAGAAGATTTCTGGGCTGTTGGCCGTGGTCTTGAGGCTTGTAGTTCCCCAATGTTTTGCCAGAGACTGCGTCCGGCATCCTCAAGACAACCCTTGAGGATGCCGGATGCAGTCAATGGCGAAAAGTTGGGAAACTACAAGCCTCAAGACCACGGCCAACAGCCCGGAAATCTTCTAGATCATCATATCAGTATTTCTTTTTTTTTTTAAATTCCCATGTAGTCTGTATTGTTTTTTTTTTCAAGTGATCATTTGGAATGGATTTTTCTATTGAGAACTTCATCTATTTTATTTAAAATTAAGAGGACATTGCTAAGAAATAAGCCATTATCTTTGCAAATATTAGGCATTCTTGCCTATTTTGCCTTCACATAGAGTTATGGTGATCTCGGGGCTCCCTAGTGTCGGATAGTAGCTCGGTTCTGACCATAACTGGAATGTTTCTGTTCATTCAATTTAGGCAAGCCAGATGGGAACTATCACATGTTTTTTGTAAAAAATAAGTATGGCTTACAAAATACCATTATGTTAGTAATGATTTTTAATCATTAACTATTTATTAGGAATATGTTTTTAAATATTGTAATTTTCAAAACCATTACAGATTGACTGATAAATAATGCAAACATTTTCAACAAATCAAACTTTTATTAAAAGTGTTTGCATTTGAGAAGATATTCTAGATTCGCATTGAATAATAGTTTAAGGTTAAAATTGTCATGAGACTTAAAGCAGATTTTTGAAAAACTGTTTCAGTAATTTGGTCATAAAATCATTAGATTATGTTTGAAGTAAATTATTTTCTCTCAGTTGCATTTTATGGAGAGTGCAATAGTACCATTTGTATGTTTGAAATAGTATAGTAACAATAAGTAATAAATGTTGTCTAATTCTTTTATATAATCTTCTGAAGAGTAAAATTACTTCTTACAAATTATACAAAGACGATTATTCTTGAGGGGAAATAGTGAGTGAAAACACCGAGATACTCTAAAGTTAAATTTTGATAAAAATAAGGGACCTGAAAAGTTGCTACTCCCCTAAATAAACTTTGAAGACAAGACTTTCCTATAACAATTTTTTATAGTTAGAGCTTCTGACAGGGATTAAGCTGGCATTCTTTAACTTTTCTAAGGCCAATTTTTTTTGCATTGTACTTAAATATTTATGCAGGATATAATTATAAGTAAAAATCAGTGTAAGAATGACCAAAATTTCCATTTTTTATCTGCTATATTAAAAACAATTTTAAATTGAAGCATATATGACAGTGTTCAGTAATAATAATATGTAACTTAGGATTTAAGATGGTAATTGTTATTTGGACCTGCTCATAATTCAGGTCATTTCCCATAGATTTATGATAGACTGGTGATTAACAGTTATTCAGTGGCAGCTTGTGGATTGAGAATTGGGGAGGGCTGTCAGTGAATTAGGCTTGTCATCATACAATAAAATGCATTACATTTATATATATTAAGGCATCTAGAAGCCAAAAGGGTTAAGTGCGCTTTTTGGTCAATACACTTAATGTCAAACTTAATAGCTTAGAGTGTCAGTTATTTAAAATGACAAGGAAGATATTCTATAAAATGTATGGGTGTTGAGTTCATAATAAGATGATATGAACTTTGAGGAAAATTACCAATGGTAACTGACACAGAAACAAATTTTAATTATTTTCTCAAAATTGATTAATCCACTAACTTTCCTTGGCTTATAGATGCCTCAATTATGTAGATGTAAAATTAATAATATTAATTAAGGTAGAATTTTTTATCACTCACCTCATATTGTTCTTCTTATTTGACTATAAACTAGTTTCGGAACATAGTTTCTGTTCCATCGTCAGTATCGTCATGACCGTTGTTCTGTCGTCTTGAAGAGCTGTCAGCCAATAGTCAAATAAGAACAATATCAGGTGAGTGATAAAAAAATTCTACCTTAATGAATATACCCCATAGTGAGTATTCATAAAATAAGTAATATTATTAACTTGTGACATCTGACACTTCAATAACCGCTCCCTACTGTTACTACAGTGCCTTCAGATTAAGTCGCAACCCTAAGCGCCTGGCAACAGCCGGCAAGCCAAGTGGTCAAAGCATCCCCGTTTCCCAGCCTGTGGACAGGCAGCAAAGCAGGTTATATTTACATTCTTTCTACCCCTAAAAGTGTTACTTCTGCAACTGTAAGGTACAGAAGTTTTTTTTTAACAAACTTGTAAATTTGTGTTCAGTTGTGACTGTGGAGATTTCAGTTTAACATGGTGTGTATCACAGAACAGTGGGTATTTTTGTGGAATGCAGGCTTGCACAGCCGGTAATCATAATGTTAAAAGATTCTGGGCTGTGTGGTCGTGGTCTATAACTGATGTTTCTTCCAGACGTTTCTTCCTCAACTGCGGAGGGCATCTTCAATGGCAAGTGCTTCTAGGTGGTGTTCCCTTGTCATAGACTTGACTGTGAATGAACAGCAGAATGTTGGATGCTGTTATTTATACTCGTGCTGACCTCTGGCTAGCTGGGCGGAGTCGTAGATGTCATCATCAAACTGGCTTCTGATGGTTTTACTTTTGACAAATGCAAAGAGGAAATCTTACAAAAGTTGTTGCCATAAATTTTGTCGTCAGTTTTCTAACACAATTATCTCAAATTAAATTACAATTTAAAATCCTCGAGCATTAGAGAAACTTAAAGAAAATATTCAAACTGTGAACTCCAACATTTCAAGGCAGGAATTGGATAGCATGTTTCAAAATCTTCTTCACCAGTTTGAATGTTGATCTTCTTTACCAGTTTGAATGTTGTATTCAAGATGAAAGAAATAACAAAAATCAATTTCATTCCATTGCAATCTCTAATCATTTTCACAGCTACTGGTACTTAAGATTTATTTGATGAGATTACCATGCGAGATCCATGTGACGAGTGATTGCCAGGCGCTAGGGTTGCATCTTAAAATGAAGATTCTGTACAAATCCATTGATGTAAAAGGGGTAAAGTAATTTGGTAACTATGGGCCTTTACTTTTGTAGTCACAGTATCAATGTATTAGTTACATTGACCCTTACACACTAGGACATCCTACTAACATCATTAGAAAAAAGATACAAAGTCACCAGAATCTGGGCCCTAGTCATCACTGATCATATCCTTGGTGAAATTTAATAGCTATCTGAGGAAATGGGATATTTAATTATATAAACTATGAAATAATAGTAACAATGAACATTTTGAAAGGTTTTCATCCATCTGCCCCATAAATGTACCTCTTGATGTAGTATGAAAATAGTTATGTTATGTAGAGTTTGGGTTGTTATAGAAGGCAATTGAAACAAGAAATATTTTGAACAAATGTTTGGAATTACATTTTGTTATATATATATACACACAGTAAAACTTGTTTAATCCGGAACGTGAATAATGCAGAAATCTGTCCAGTGTGAACAAATTTATTGGTCCCGGCGAAATATTAATTTTACGTGTATTTATTTTGCATAAAACGGAATCTGTCCAACATGGAAACAGAAGGATATTTCTACAAAATTCAGGGGAAAAAAATAATAAAGCGAAAAGGCAGAGAAATAAATTAGTTTCCACTTCATTGAATTTTGGTTAGGTCAAAAAAAAAAAAAAAGGAATGATTCCTGCCGTCATGGAAGGGTGAAGTAGAGATTCCCTGTACCTGAAATTTTATTTCGGTCTCACTGCACACCCGTTATGCAAAATACATATAACTGTCTTACAAATATCCATTGCAATGTAAAATCTTAAATTAGTTTAAGTTCTGAGACTGATCTTTCACAGATACCGTTTTGAATTTACGGAATAAAGATGGCTAAAATGTATCATTGTCATTAAATGAAAAAGTGAAAGTGATTGAAGATAAATCTCCAAATTTTCGGACCGATGCTCCAAAGTCAGGATCTAGCTGTTGCTAAATCCCTAGGAAGTAATGATTTCGAGGCATCTTTAGGTTGGCTGGACAGTTTTAAAAGATGAAACAATGTATTGTGCAATGAAATTTGCGGAGAATTAAAGGATTTGGACGAAAGTGTAGTTAGTGAGCAGAAACCGAAACTGTGTACTTTAATTTCACGATACGTGCCTTAAGAGACATTTTTAACACTGACGAAAATAGACTGTTATTTTTGCGCATTACCATCGAAGTCGCTCATACATACGACTACTAT
This sequence comes from Diploptera punctata, assembly GCA_030220185.1. Taxonomy (NCBI): domain Eukaryota; kingdom Metazoa; phylum Arthropoda; class Insecta; order Blattodea; family Blaberidae; genus Diploptera; species Diploptera punctata. The sequence goes on from JASPKZ010000827.1 coordinate 2,014,489, forward strand.
ACTTCACTTTTCAAAGGCAGCGCAACTACAATTAATCCAAGGTAGGTAAAAAGACATATGGTACTCTGTAATCTGAGATTATTAATTTTTTTATAATGCAGAATTTTGTCTAATGTGAAAAAAAAAATGGTCCCATGCGATTCCATTTTGAGCAAGTTTTACTGTATATATATATATATTAATTTTAACGTTTTGATCAGGTAGAAAATGGTAAGAAATTCTATATTAAATTAATGTTGGGAAGTAATTATTATGAGGTATTATAATTATATTATTTTTAGTCTGGTCATCTTACCTCAATATTAATGTACATTAATATTGAGGTAAGATGATCAGACTAAAAATAATATAATTAAAATAACCTCAAAATATCACTTCCTAAAATTAAATATTATGAGGTATAATCATTAAAATTCATCAGAGAACATTTTGTTTAAACAACTCACTTCATAGGATTCATGATATCGCGATTTCAAACACAATCGTGTTCATCCTCACAAGGATGAACATGACTGTGTTTGAAACCGCGATATCATGGAAGCATGAATCCTGAGGTGAGTTGTTTAAACAAAATGTTCTCCAGTGAATTTTAAGGAAATTCTATGTTTGATTTTATTTATTGCCTCCTTTTGACAGCTAATAAGACATTAGTTCTGGGCCATATTTTTTTATAATAAATAAAATCATATAATGTTATGCAATTCAGATGAATAATTAGTGCAAATGTCCAAACCAATATTAATGTAAACTGTTGAATATGCCATAACATTGGTTTAAGGATAAATTGCAGAGAGACATGATTTAAATTTAAATTGACATCTTTAACATTATCTATGATTAAATAGTATCTTTGCAACTGACCCTTAATATTTACTCTTTTCATCAAATACATATTTTTGCACTTTGTTCCAATCACAAACTAAAGAATAAGTTATAGCTGTTTATGGGAAAGTATAAGTGAATTTCAACACATTAATAAAGAGAAACGTAATGCAAAATCTCACAATAGAATATTAATTTCAACTGGCCATGGAATTATGGCTGTGAATAATGAATTGAAACAGCTTAATCTCTGCTCCTTGTAAACTAACAATGGAATTCAATGATTTAAACATAACCATGTAAAATTATGCCACTCGCAGTGGTTTAATCATTCCTAGTATGTGATAGAAATTGAAAAGTTGACATACAGGATTGAAATGAAGAATAATGAAATAACAAAGTTCATGAAACAGCTTGACTATAAGTCTAATCCCTGTAGTTTACAATGTCAGTGGTGTGATAGTCTATTAAGCCTTTATTTTTATTCTTTTTTCCCCTTTCTTTCACTAATCTTTATATTGAATTATTACCAACAATTGAATAAGAAAATATTTTAATGTAAAGTTTGTTCCTACAAGGAATTCAGAATGCATAACTTGTTAATAGCAACACACAGTATGTTCTTAAAACCTGTTCAGGATTTTCGATAGTTGGAATGTTTTATAAACTGTCTCTTTAAAAATTTGTTTTTTCTGTGTTAAAATTGAAATTATCTTATTTTCTGAACTTGATTCATGATGAAATAGGTCACTATTGGCTGGGCTGCCGTATCATTCATGATTTAAATTTTTAAATGTATGACTAACATGCAAGTTATGTTTAACCTCAAGATCAAAATTCTAACCATGTTTTTAACCGTCTGCACATGTCCAGAATTCCTGCTTGTAATCTAGAACGAGTTCCAAAGTTTGTTAACAGTAAGCTAGGAGTTCAAAATCTATTCTATATCAGATGAAATTGTATTGGAACACATCCTAAACTTCTGCTCATGAGCAGATAATTCAGAATCAATTCTTTATCTATTTGGATCAAAGCTGATACAGATAAATATTGTAAAACATTGTCATAGCACTTTTGAAACTAGATAAAAAAAATGTATGTGACTTTTTAGTACAATGAGATTACATTTGTGAGACTAATTTTTCCCAAACTTACTACAAAGACATTGTCTGATTATTATAATTATACTTTAAAATGCATAATGCCGATATTTGCTGGTTGATGAATATGGTTAATTTTGCATGGTTGATGTTGTTACTGCAATTAACAAATCATTTATCATAGCTTTCGTATTATACAACAGTTTTTAATTTACAACTGGCATTGTATGTATAGAGATAGCCAGTTTAAAATATTCCTTTCATAGTATATTATTGTTTATAATTTATTTAAGGAATTTATATCATTGTTCAGTTTAATTCTATTTTGTCAAGTATTTGATAGAATATGAGAAATGTGTTTATACTTTTAAGTTGAATACATGTAAACATGATTGTTGAATTCCATTAAATTAATATTATTTGGAAGAATGGTTTTACTGAATGAATTAATCCTCTCTCATGATCCAAATAAGAATTATGTTGTAAATATGGCTTCCATATCAGTTTGTGGGTAACTGATATTTCAAAGAGGGAAAGAAAGTGTATTAAAAAATTGTAGATCTCCAGCAATATGTGCTGGCACTCTTATATTGATCCACTTTCTCAAATTTCCTTTCTAAAATAGGGTCTATGCATCCTTGTGAGAATGGCTATAAGGTCATGGTCCATAACTGGTGTTTCTCCCTCGACTATGGAGGGCATCTTCAGTGGTGAGTTCTTCTAGGTGGTGTTCCCTGGCCGAAAGCTGGGCTGTTATGAATGGTAGACTGCTGGAACCTGGTACATTGATGACTACCCAATCAGCTTTTACTTCATCCAGCCATTCGGGAATCACCACAAGTATAAATATAGGTTACCAGTAGTCTTGCTCATACATAGCCAAGCTTCCGACCAGGGAACACAATCTAGAAGAACTTACCACTGAAGATGCCCTCCGTAATTGAGGGAGAAATGCCTGTTATGGATCATGGCCTTATAGCCTGGAATCTTCTAATACCACAAATGAGTAGCTACTTGATGTGAGAAATATAAAAATTTGATTAAGTAAACTGAATTAAAATATAAAATTATGGAATATTCACCTGAAAGGTCCGTCTCCTCAATTTTATTAATTATTTAACTGTAGCACTTTCGGGACTAGTTCCATCATCGGCAGGATTCAAAACTGGTATTTCACTGAAGATCTGGTAGAGGGGGTTACATGTACTGTACGGTGAAATTAAATGTTTCTTACCTCTCCTCATATAAATTTTCTAAGTAGATCGCGATTTCGAGACCACAAAGGTCTCATCTTCAGCATTTTCTTGGCAACTGATGTTATGTCGATCGGAAGAAACTCTTCTTCTTCCCTCTGTTGGTGGACCGATGAACCTCTGGATCACGATCTACTTAGAAAATTTATATGAGGAGAGGTAAGAAACATTTAATTTCACCATAAATTAAACCTCATGGTGATTAAATCCTATAAAACTTAAATACATGTACTGTTTTCGTTTATCAGATGGTCGTTGTTGTGAACTGCTTTCATAATTTCCATTTCTTCGAGTATGTTTATCTTCGTTATCTATCAGATCTTCTGTGAAACACCAGTTTTGAATCCTGCCGATGATGGGACTAGTTCCGAAAGCGCTACAGTTAAATAACTAATAAAGTTGAGGAGACAGACCTTTCAGGTGAATATTCCATAATTTTATATTTTAATTTTGAATAATACCTCAACGGAACATGTCATGAATCTTATAAAAATTAAACTGAAACGGAGTTTGAGGGACTGGGTCACACTATGAGACTCACTGTACTGACATGTACTAACCATTAACTGCAACCAATTGGTTCAAGCATAAAAAGTAGACATCCAATTTTTTTTGTTAAAATAAACATTAGCCATATAAAACAAAACAAGAGATTGTAGATCATGCATATACAAAAGAAAAAATAATAAAGCACTCCTTCCTACTCTAACTCAATTAGATTACTACACATAGCATCAACTAGTTAGGTAAAATGCAACACACTGCAACGCTTTTTTCTTGTGTATGAATATCTACATATGATATAGCAGTGCTCAGTGGGATTTTTTCTTTACACATGAACATATAAGATATAGCTGAGTGACAACCAGTATCTAATTTATTTCATTAGGTTAGGTGAGGCGCAAGTTAAAATGTGCCAATCAGTTTACAGGTGAGCAACATCTATTACCTAACGTATTTTATTAGGTTATAGGAAAGCAAGTTAGAATACACCAAATTAGTTTACAGCTGAGTGATACCTATTTACTGAATAATATTTTGTATGAAGACATTTTGCTGTTTTCCACTTTTGAGAAGTACGACTATATGTAGATTTTCAGGAATCAAATGATATACAATAGCAATTCAATTTTTTTGCTGTGTAATTTTGGAAGCATAGTGCTCCATTTTCATTATATTACAATTTTCTTTTTATTTCAACTTTCCGTTGAAGAGATCATCTCTTCATTAATCCATCCTTGGCTTTGGATAATGATAGTGATGTTCTTCAGACAGAATAGAAATTAGTGCTTTCTTATATTTCTGCATGATCCACTTTCGTTTTTTATTGTTAGACATGCTGATGTTTATTTTAAGCTCAAGAAATTTGGAGGTTCACTTTTTATGCCAGATCCACAAATTCAATTGACTATGGTTTTTCAGAGAACTTAACTAGACAATTATATTATCCAACATTTTTCTATTTACATTAAACTAATCCTTTTTCAGTACTTAAAGCACAACCTAAACTCGGAATCAAAGCAAGTCTAATTTTTTTAGATGGGCACAGATATTGCAAGGTTTAGTAGCTACCTCACCCATCTTCTGACAATGTCACGAAGTCAATTCTCATTCTCGGAACTCTCAATGTCTCACATTGAGTACTGGTTTTAAATGCCATTTCCCAATTGTTTTAAATTTACTCTATTAAAATTCATGAAAACTTGTTAAAAAATATATTCACTCATCATTGATGGATTTTCATTAAAGATGCAAGGATGAGGAATCCTAGTAAGATTTTACAATGCCACATAATGATAAAACAATAAAAATCTGCAGTTATGAGAGCGAGAAAAAATGCTTTAATTCTTGTGGCTTTTTATCGGTTATCATTCCTTTTAGTGACTCACCTTGTTTGAAACACTGTGACTAGAGTCACAGTTGCCCTCACTATCACTAAAAGTATCAGCATCTTTATGAACTGCCATTTTCCACTGAGTTACAGAAGGGATGTCAGGGTTTGGATTTGTAGTAGTTGGCATTGGAATGTTTAAGAACAAATAATATTATATAAGGGCTACCAACATTTACAAAAAATATATACAGTATACAGGTGTAACTAAATTCCCATTACAGACTTTGAGGATATGTAGTGGGGATCAAGACTGTTACATTTAGCATAAGAACTCATTGAAATTCATTGGAGAACATTTTTTGACAACTCACCTCATAGATTTCACTTCATAGTTTCAAACATAATCATGTTCATCCTCAGCTACAACTCCGACTGATGGAATTTCATCAGTCTGAGTTGTGGCTGAGGATGAACATGATTACGTTTGAAACCACGGTATCATGAAAAACATGAACTCTATGAGGTGAGTTGTCAAAAAAGTTCTCTGATGAATTTCAATAATTATACCTCATAATGTTTACTTCCCAACATTAATTTAATATAGGAACTCATGTTCAAAAATACTATATACAAAATACCACAACACAATGCTCTCTCTGATGCCTGCTGCTTGTCGTCTGTGTCCACAAGAAGGGCTCGATATGACAGTCGCCTACATCAACACAGATACAATTCCTCTATACCATGTTCTGGTACACACGATCACCAGTCCTTGATCCTGCAACATCTGATAACCCATGCCAGTAGGTCTTCCTCGGAAGCCATAGCGGTCTAGAAAATCAGGGATTTCATGTAACCCCACAGGTAGTGGTTCAGCAGGGTTAAGTTGGGAAAACATGCAGGGTCTTTGGTGCCGAAAATGTAGGAAAGTTGAACATGTGTTATATTTTGCATGCTTGTAGCAGGTAAACAGTACATTTCCAGACATGAGTCCTATTTTGATGTTTTTTTGTATAAGTGGAAAGAAAATTTCTAGATTGTATCGGGTGTTGAATGGTGTAATGGATTGCTCGCTGGAACCGTTAATTTTTTTTAATGAGTTCCTATGCTAAACATAACCATCTTAGTCCCCACTACACGTCCTCAAAGTCTATATAGTCTTTCTTCATGTTAAAACTATGCATATGAATAATCACTAAGTCAAAAAAAGTGTACGGCTATCTTAACAGATGATGCGAGAAGCCACTCCAATGAAGCAAGGGAATTCTCATGTTCGGTACATAATAATAAGGGCATCCACTCGAATCTTTGTGAGCAGTATACAGTGTTCATATTTTTCGTTTTTAAACATCTTAATGATGGACAAATTATATTTGAAAAGAAAAATATACGCCTAGACTGGGGTTTGAACCTAGGACCTTACCTTAGAGAGTCAAAGTTCCTGGGTTCAAACCCCAGTCTAGGTGTATATTTTTCTTTTCAAATATAATTTGTCCATCATTAAGATGCTTAAAAACGAATAATATGAACATTGAAAGAAGCACTACTAGCTTTATAAGTAATGTTTAAATTCCCAATAAAAAGTGTTCTTAATAAAGAAGCTGCCATTTGCAAAAATCGTAGCAACGGCTCGTAACATTTGGGGTTAGGAAATTAACTATGTATAAGACGTTTAGATTGGAGGCCTAGGTAGCTCACATGGAAGAGCATTGACATAGAGAGTCAAAGATAGGTTCAAACCCCAGTCTAGGCGTATATTTTACTTTTCAAATATAGTATACAGTGTGTTAATGTCATCCAAATTATGATAAACCATCATGCGAGCTATACAATTGCTTCATAAAAAGAACTGGAATCATCAAGATTTACTAGCAACGAATCTGTCAATCATTCATGATATGTCATTCAATAAATTCCATCATTTCTCCCTCTCAATGGGAGGATTGACAGATTACAGTATTGTTGACAAGGGTGTCCTGGTGCAAGTTTATTTTTTATTGTACTGCAGAAAAAGTTCTTTCTCCAGATGCAGTTATGGTGGAAAAATTTGGAGTATGTCATGGAAAGCCAAACCCATGTCCATGTTCTGTAGTTTAAAATATAGGTCACCCACATCTTTTAATTTAATATTCAATTTTATTATGGAACACTTTTTGTAGAAGTTTATGTTAACACACAATTTGAAGATCCATACAAGTCAGACAGTTCTCACAGTATCTTGAAATTCATGAAATCAGAAGATTTTGGATCACAGGGTGTTACTTTACAGAAAACAGAATTTTCTTCAAACCATCTCATTATCAAGTACATATTATGTAAACTTGCTCTCAGCTCGGAAGACCAACTTTATAAGTGTCACCTTATATTGTTACTTTGAATCGATACTTAAGCATAGTACTGCCATCTGCAACGAAATAATCTGTTACAAGATATTGAGGTGATCGACGATTTCTTTTTTCTTGTTCACAGGTACCGACTCTGTAATCTTCTGCCATACAAACAGCACTGGAATAAAATTCGTACAATTTTTGTTTGTTTCGGAACTTTGAAAAGATTTCTATTACTGCCTCTATGAGAATAAAAGACAAACATTTGCAACATCCATTTTTGGAGATGAAGTGATTCTGGTAATGAATTTTCACGACCAAGAATATCATCTAAACATACCAAATTAAATAAGGTGTAAAATTTCTCGCAACTACTTTAACAATCCAGTTTACAGCTTCCTTCTTTTTATCACTTCCAGAAATTTGTTTAGGCCCAGCCTAATATGGGACATGTCGTAGCATAGTGGTTAAGGCGCTACGTTACAAGCTGGAAGGTCAAGGGTTCGAGACCCAGTGGAGTCAGGATTTTTAACTGACCCAAACATTCAGGCGGCGCTGGCTCTGGGGTCGACTCAGCCTCTAATGGAAATGAGTACCAGATGCTTGAACTGGTGGTAAAGGCAGCCGTCATGCAGGGCTGACATCAGGTGCCAATTGTCCACAAAAAGTGGGAGCCTTAACCTCCTACTACTTCAAGGGCCTCCTGAGGCCTGTAGTGGGAGCACTTTACCTTTACCCAGCCTAATGTAGTTAAGTTAGCTGTTGAAAAAATAAATGGTCTTATATTTTAAAACCTATCTGGTATCACAATGTTGTGGAATTTTGAAAAACTTTAATCAGTTTGATGAGCTTTTATAAAGACCTCGTGTCTTAAGGTCCTCTGTGATTGATATGAGTAAATAGCTTCTAACATTCCAGTCAAGTGACATAATGCCAAATTGAGTCTATATGCATGATAATGTATGTATGGGCAAAAATTATTAGCTTTCTCCCTTATTTTTACTTATACTCCACTTAAATGACCCGACATCACTGAAGCACCATTGTAGACCTGAAACTAAGAAACACATTTCTTAATTAATAAATTAATGAGTCATTTTAACATCTTACCTCATATTTCATGTTTTTCAAACACGGTAACTATAGTTTTCAAATGATCTTGTCATTCATTTCAACTGCCATTATGACAATTGAAAATGAATGACAAGATCATTTGAAAACTATAGTTACCGTGTTTGAAAAACATGAAATATGAGGTAAGATGTTAAAACGACTCATTAATTTATTAATTAAGAACCTCATAATGTGTTTCCCAATTTTAACTTTGAACATTTCTTAATATCAATTCCAAGACATTTTAGCCAACCCTTTATTGTATTTGCTGGGCCTAAACAAATTCAATGTTTTAACTCAATGGAAGCAATAAATCAATTTTGTATGTGCAAGTCATCGATATATTAGAGACAAATCAATAGCTATTCCTTGATCTCTTGGTCTCCAGCTTTGTCTACTGGTAAACTATATAAACCATTTGATTTTTTATTAATTTCCGATGCTGTATCTTCAAGTATGTTGGCAGCTGCTATTTCTAATAATTCATTTTTGATTTGAGGTGAAGTATATTTTGTGTTATTTGCAAGTCTATTCAAGTTATAATTAAAAGTTGGATTTTCTAATTTAAGCATTTTTAACAGTTCCTTGTAGTTTGCCAGCATTACATTGCATCAGTGAAATCTATTATTGTTATATTTGTAATCCCCCATGTTATCGTCTTAATTATCATTGTTTCTCTATGACCATGAAAATCTTGTTCTTGATGTGCACTATAAAGTAATCTAACACTTATGACAGTATAGACTGATTCTGATGATTTGATTTTTGAGGTTTATCAGTCTACCAACAGAGGGAGCAAGGGGTGGGCTAAATTCCCAAAGGCTTCCTTTTTACCAATTTCATTACAGATAATGAGATATCATCCCAAATCCAGGCAGAATTAAAATGTAAACTTCTGGATATCCAAAAAAAAAAAGTTTAGATCTATGGTTCTTCAAGGCAAAATAACAACGGTCGAGAAAATAGAAAATACTGATGTTGGAACCAAAGAAAGATCCAAAACTAGGCTAAGAAGAAGAATATGAGGTGAGGCGATAAAAAAATGTTCATTAATTTATTATGGGAAATGTCATGAGGTTCTTCAATTATGGATTAGTAGATTCTTATTTTATCTTACCTCATACTTCATGTTTTCAAACATGGGAACTGCAGTTTTCAAGAGGCTTCTCTCTCATCGTCAGCCATGACATCAACTACTGGATTTTTTCATAGTTAAACATGGGAAATAAATATTTAATTTTAGGAAGTTATATTTTGAGGTTATTTTAATTATATTATTTTTGGTCTGGACATCTTACCTCAATATTAAGTCTGGGAAAGCTGACGATAAAACAGAATTGTTTTGAAACATGTCCAAGAACAAATCAACATTAATATTGAGGTAAGATGTCCAGACCAAAAATAATATAATGGGAAATAACATTATGAGGTTCTTAATTCGTAAATTAATGAGTCATTTTTAACATCTTACCTCATATTTTATGTTTCTTCAAACACGGGAACTAGTTTTCAAGAGAAGGATCTCTCTCATTTTCAACTGATATTATGACTACGAAAATCCGGTAGTCATAATATCAGTTGAAAATGAGAGAGATCCTTCTCTCGAAAACTAGTTCCTGTGTTTGAAGAAACATAAATATGAGGTAAGATGTTAAAAATGACTCATTAATTTACTGGATTTTTGTTTGAATCTTCATCTACAAAGTTGCCATCTGATGTTGATTTGATAAACCTTGAGGTCAGGTCCCATGTTTGAAAACATGAAGTATGAGATAAGATAAGAATTGACTCTTTTAGGTAAAATTTTTTATCACTCACCTCATATTCTTCTTATCTAACTATAAACTAGTTTCGGAACTAAGTTTCCGTTCCATCCTCAGTATCATCAAAACCATTATTCTGTCTTGAAGAGCCGTTCTTCGCTCCTTCCATTGGCAGACTGAAAAATCTCAATAAAAAATTTTACCTAAATGAATATACCTCATAGTGTGAATTCCTAAAATACGTAAGAATTGACTCATTCATAAAAAAAATACTACAATAAAAAAAAAAGACTGATTCTTCTTCGTTTCCTCTATGAGTTTATAAATCTGAGAAGCAACAGATTCCTCCCTCCTAGAGTTAAGCCAATCACTGGTGAGATTTTATGAAAGTCACTTGGATCATAATGTTAATATGTTTGGAATATTTGTAGCCCTTTAAAGTTTTATCTCCTTGAATTAATTTAGAATGAACTGTTGAAGCTGGGTGGGCACCGGTTCCATACTGGCTGGAATTCCATGAGAAAATGTCTTCCTCCATAGGGACTTGAAGCAGTGCAAGGCCCATAGCACTGCACCTACATACCATGCCTTAAACCACTCAGCTAAGGTACAGGACATCAGGCATCACAATAGACTTGTAAATATGGAGGAAAGAAGGGGCATTTACACACACAGTACTATGGCTAATAATTTAAATGAATCTTGATTTTTTCTTACCTCATACATCTATGTTTTTTTAAACACAGCACTGCAGTATCGGCGACACTTTGTCATCATCGTCAACTGTTTTCACGACTCAATTTTTTCTCCTTTTTGCCGGTAATTATCCAGACTGCCATCTGGTGTTCTTTTGAAGGAATTCCTCTTCAAACTGCCATCTGGTGTTATTTTGAATGAATCATTTCCTAAACTGCTATCTGTTGTTTTTTTAAGAACTTTGTAATCAAGCTTGGTTCTTCCGGAATCTCAAAGTTTTTGAATTATATATATTTTCCCAAACTGTTAAATCCAAAGGTTTAGATAGATGTTTTAAAAGTTTTGCTTCTTTTTCAATCCTATGATGCTCTAATAAACTATGTGCTGCTATAGCTGATTTTTCAATTTCTCCATTCTTTATGTTTCTGAAGTGCTCTTTTTTTACGAGTTTCCAAGTTCCTTTTTGTTTTTCCTATATATATCTTGTTGCAATCTTTGCAATCAATTTGATAAATCCCAGATTTTTTGTTGTCTGGGGTATTATTACATTTATTATTAGTTAACAGAAGATTACCCAGGCTGAATTTGTTAATTGCAGCTAATGTTATATTAAAATTTCTGAAATTTTTTTGAAACTTATTATGAACTTCAGGATGGTAAGTGAATTTTTTGAATTTTACATCTTTCTTGGGACCATGATGTAAGGTGGTGTATTCCTGTAACCTTTTATGTTGTTTGAATTTCTTTAATTTATTCTTTATAATGTCTTCATCAAAACCATTTATTTTAGCAACATGAACAATATGATTATATTCCTTGTCAAAATCTTCTACATTAAGTGGAATATTTAACAATCTGTGTAATAGGCTATTGAAAATTGCATGTTTGTGTGTCAAATGATTAAAACCTGAAGATTTTATGTACTATGGCTACTTACCTAGACTATTTAGTTCAACATAAGTTATGAAGTAACCCAAAAATTGCATAATCCAATATGAATGACGTAATGCAGCAAATAGTCAATTTATATTATATTTGAAGAAACAAATTATACACTCGGGCTTGAACCCAGGACCTTTTGCACTCTAGGCGAATGCTTCACTGAGTGAGCTATCTGCACAAGCTCCAATCTAAATGCAAATCTTTCTCTTATATACATTTATACAGCATGGTTAACACTTGTTCCATTTTTTCACCTAGCACCCAACATACAAGCCACATCTACATCTGGGAGTGGTTAGTTCAGAACTATGATAGCATAAATGTAAACAGCAATTTTTTTTGTACAAATCACCAGTTTATTTTTTTATTTGCAAGAAGTTTTATTTGGGAAGAAAGGACAATGACAGAAAGCTAAAGTAATATACACTTTCAAACTGAAGAAATATTAAATATTGGCATATTATGTCTCGGATGTAAGAATCAAAATTAAAGGGGAACAGAACAGGATAATATGCTCACACTTATCAATGATGATAACTGTTAAAGAAATTACATGATGATACTGAGTGGGCCGCAGATTATCACTCTTAGTCCTCGTCATATTTAACGCCAACTTGTCTTCTGATTTCATCTTGAAGTTGTGCTATCACCAAACTTTCAGCATGAGTCAAATATTGACTCTCAAGAATACCTGTAAAGAAAACACATTGTTAAATAATTTTAATAGTTGTATTATTTACTGATCCCTCCACGGTATCTTTACCTTGTCATGGTGGAGTGGCTTGCGTGCTTAAATGATCCTGAGAGCTATGCCGGTGGTAGCATTGCTGCCGATTGGGTTACCCATGCCGGACTGGTCGAAGGTGATAAGCCAGACGAAAAAAGTACCTTGGTCGAAAGAATGACGATCTTTCACCGTAAAAATACAACCGTCAAGAAATGCGGACATGGGTTCAACAGGGGTAAAATTTTCTGGAGGTCAAATAGTCCCCCATTCGGTTCTCTGGGCAGGGCTCAAACACAAGGATCTGCGCGGCCATGAACCTATGGGTTCGATAGTGCCAGTGAGTGAGTAAGTATTATTTACTGATAACTTTACACTTTGGAGCCATTGACTAGAATCCTCGAGACTAGAGTTATTATTGCCCTCTTTTTATCAGACACGTCTGGGCAGATTTGTTGAAAAGAAACTAGAAATTCCTTTTTTAAGTACAAAATGTTGCATTAATGTTGAATCGAGAACTTTACAGTTATCTGTATGTTAAGATATTTTCACTGTATTTAAAAAAATAAAAATTTAACAAAGTATTGTTTGCATCTTGCAAGTCATATGTATTCTCTCATCTGTAATTTTTTTCTCTCTTTCTGTTGTCATAGTGCACTCCTTTACCATACTGCTTGATCCATCTTCTGAAGAGTTAATGACCTTCACAAGAATGCTATTTTTAGTAAAAAGTTTTTATATAAATTTTATTCATTTTTTTTATAATCTTGATACTTTTATGTTTTGTCAAATTTTGTAGACTTTTATTTGAAAGCACTACATATTTGCAAAAATATGTACTTAAATTAATAATATCCAGATGGTGTTGACTTCACAATCCATATTATTGGCTATTTGCTTTAAGAGCAGAGTTACAAAAAGAATAAATACACTAGTATTTAATGTTCATGCTCTTTTTTTTTTTTTTACAATTTCATGTGAATGTAAACATATTTTGCATTTTTATATATACTAATTCCAAGCTAAGTTCCAGTTGTACTGTAAACAAACTTGCATAAGGTATTACTTCGCCGACATCGTCTATTGGGGAACAATGGTGCTACTTTTACCCACCTTATGACTGAATTGTGTAGTCATTGATAGAAACATTGTTCTTAGGCAACATCGTATTTTACAGGAAATAAGACTGAATACAAGATAAGATAGTACCAATAATGAGGAACTTCCATTTCTTATTTATTTATGACAAAAAATTATATGTTGGGCTCCTCATGTATATAATTATATATGAGCCTACATTTTTTTCCAGGATGTCGATAGTTATCCTTTCTTTGCAATTTCATTATGAGCAGAATTTATGCACCACGCTGATTTATCTGTAAATTCTGCTGTTATTTTCACATCCTCGATGACTAATGTAAGATATTTTTCACTAAAATGTTTGAAAACATTTAAAATAATTTGTTCCTCTCTGCTTTTCAAAGATTTTCCTTTTTGTTGCTTTAAGAATTGTATAAGAGAAGCAGCCATTTAAAACAATTGAAATCCTAATGTATTCTGTATTAAGTATGAGTAAGAATTAAACAATGAATTGCTTCTAATCAAATGGTAAAGAGAAAAATTTATGCCTGAACCGGGAATCGAACCCCGAACCTTCAGCTTTCCGTGCTGATGCTCTAACCATTGAGCTAATCCAGGCTTCCTTCCCATCCAAGCATAAATCCTTCCTTTACCTTACTGTCTTGGTCCCACATTCAAATGCTATGAATCATCATTCACAAATACACAATGAATGGCTTCTACCTGAAGAAGACATGAAGGGACTCCACATAGCTATAGCATTATTTATTAAATTAATATTAAGAAGCTAAAGCTGTTACTATGATTGAAATAAGTATATTAAAGTACACTACTAAATTATTGTAATCAAATGGTAAAGAGAAAAATTTATGCCTGAACCGGGAATCGAACCCCGAACCTTCAGCTTTCCGTGCTGATGCTCTAACCATTGAGCTAATCCAGGCTTCCTTCCCATCCAAGCATAAATCCTTCCTTTACCTTACTGTCTTGGTCCCACATTCAAATGCTATGAATCATCATTCACAAATACACAATGAATGGCTTCTACCTGAAGAAGACATGCTTGGATGGGAAGGAAGCCTGGATTAGCTCAATGGTTAGAGCATCAGCACGGGAAGCTGAAGGTTCGGGGTTCGATTCCCGGTTCAGGCATAAATTTTTCTCTTTACCATTTGATTAGAATAATTTAGTAGTGTACTTTAATATACTTATTTCAATCATAGTAACAGCTTTAGCTTCTTAATATTGATTTAATAAATAATTGCTTGTTTAATCTATTAAAATTGTAAATATGTATTTTAAGTATTTGTAGGAAATAACACTATGAAATTTATTTTAATTATATTTGAGATGTGTATTTTGACTCAACTCATACTTCTTGATTTTTAGCAGACCAGTTTCGTCGCTAACTGTGTGACATTCTCGATGCTTTCACAACTGTTGTCTTACCGTTGTCCCTCCTGCAAATTGATTTCTCTGCTGTCTGTTGGCTAACCGATGAATTTCCAAATTCATGGTTTTCTTTTTATTCTTGCATATGTAAATTTTCTCCCAAATTGTGAGTTCCTTAGATTTATCTAACTGTTTAAGTAATTTTGCCTTAGTTTCAATTCTGTGTTTTTCTGACCAAGCATGTGCAGCTAATAGCTAATTTGAAAGTTCACCAGTCAGCCAACAGAGAGCACAGAAATCAATTTGCAGGAGGGACAACAGTTGTGAAAGCATCGAGAATGTCGCACAGTTAGCAATTAAACTGGTCTGCTAAAAATTAAGAAGTATGAAGTGAGTCAAAATACACAACTCAAATATAATTATAATTAATGTATTTTAAGGTTATTTCATATAACTTATATGGACATGTGCTAGATAATATACAAATTTATTTTTATTTCCTTTAATTCAAGTGTTAGAGAGCGAACTGCATTTTCTTACACGCTTAATGGTAAAATCATTATTTGTCCAATGAAAACACAGTCATACATTGGTTTGTTTACATTACAGCTGCAACTTAACTCAGAAGAGGTATAGAATAAATATTGACGTAGTTATAAAATGGCAAGAACAACTGATACATTTCAAAATTAACAGTTATGTCGTTAACATATTATATGCTAATCATGTATTAATTAGTAACTCAGAAGATGAACTACAAGTAGCTATACACAAATTAAATAAACAAGCAAACAAATACAACATTAACATTTCTGAAATGAAAACAGAAGCATTTCCCTTCAAAGGAACAAACCACATAAGATATAAAATAGTAATTAATAACAGATAAAAGAACAAGTATATAATAATATCCACTGGATTGGAATGTATGGAGAGCTTATACCTGCAAGGCCATAAACATCCGGGTCCAATAGTGCCAGTGAGTTAGTTAGTTATTATATGAGAAAAAAATATATAGGCCTATATATTCTAAATATAATAAAATTTAAAAAAATATAGTATTGTAAGACTATAATATTATAGGCCTAATAATATTCAAATAAATTTGTATGGCAGCATTACTTCTGTACTTTCTTCATATCTCCTGTGTATTGCTACCCCTACCCATGCCTCTTGCCAATGAGAGCAGAGTAACGAGATGACTACGCCAGCTTTACACAGTACAAGTACACATCACCTAAGTAACATTTCTGCTGAAGAGCTACATAGATTAAAAATAGATCATAATAATGTCATCTATCTGCCTAGTGCAGAACCCAAACTCTGAAAAATACAGTGGATGGCATTGGAACATGTACACTTATAAAAAATTATTAATTTAAAATTAATTCTTACTATGCTGGATCCTGTAAGCCCAATTTTATGTGATAGGCATTTAATAGTAATTGATAAAGATACTTGCCTTGTTTTAGACATCTGCGGACTTCAATTGCTTCATAGCGAAGTCCAGCACTGTTCGGAAAATGGAACGGTTTAGAGGCTGTTGGCAGTTGAAACTCAGTAGTGCCACTGGGAGTTGTTATGGTAGTGGGGCACCAGAATGGTGATGATACCTACAACATATTATCAGTACCATAATAATAATAATAAGAATGCGCACAGGTTGTGCATGTATTGATTAGTCACTTACTTGTGCAAAAGTTAATCACCAATTTTTTTTTCTTTTTCTGCAGATTAGGATATGGTATCTATTGTCACACAGCACACACGCACACTTATCGTCTTACTTACTTACTTACTTACTGGCACTATCGAACCCGTAGGTTCATGGCCGTGCGGACATAAGCTCTCCATACATCCCTATCCTGAGCTAATGCTTTCCAATCATTTCCTGTATAATCTACTTCCCTCAAATCATAGTTAACGTTATTCTCCCACCTCATTCTTGGTCTACCAACTGGGTGTTTTCCCTCTGGCACTTATCGTCTGCCTTGTGGAATTATTTATTTCTGCATATTTTGTGATGGTATCTGACCACTAGGGATGTCACGAAATGGCAAAGTTGTTGATTTGTGCCTGTCCAGGTCCGGTTCATCATGGCTTCCACTTTCTTCCAGTGGAGAGCAAGTCAAACCTCGTTCTAAGGTCTTCTATCAAGAAGGTCTCTTGGGCGAGCACCAACCTGGAGAGAGTGTGTTTAGACACTCCTAGCATGGCCTTCAGGAAGCGAGCCTTGACGTTCTCTAAGAGTATGGAGGTCTTTCATGTGGAGTTTGTTCCATGTTAGACTATAAGTAAGTATGGAGATTATCTTGGTGTCAAAAATTACCATAGCAGATTTTAGGAACAGCTTAGTTATTTTTCTGATGTCATGTATGGCTTTTGTGGCCGCTATTGTTCTTTGTTTAGTGTGTATTCTGAATGACTTTATTGTTGTCTGTAGGGTCAAACCAAGATATTTGACATGGTTAACAGTATATAGCGGTTCTTCTTTTAGGAATATTTTGTCTTCCTCGGGTATTTTCCCACCTTTTCTAAAAATCATGTGTTCAGTCTTCTCTTCGTTTATCTGTAGTTCATTTTGGTCAGCCCATTTTTCCAATATGTACATTGATTCTTGGAGGTTTCTTCTGTCACGAGATCCCATGACCACGTCATCGGCATAAATATAGATTTTGACTTCTGGCGATTTTTCTCTTATTGTCTGTACGATGTCATGGGTTGCGATGTTAAATAATGTGGGGCTGAGAGGATCCCCTGTAAGACTCCATTTGTCTGCTTGATGTTTGTTGACATTATGTTGTTTGAGATCTGAACATTGTTACTTCTCAGGATATTTTGAATCAGGCATGTGAGATCTTCGTTTATCACGATTATGGATTTTAGTTTTGAGAAGATGATGTTCCTGTTCAATTTATCGAAAGCTTTCGAGATGTCAATGGAAACAGCCTCTGTCTTCAATGAGATATTGAAAAGTTATAGATTTCAACTTCTTGATTCATTATATCTCTTTTGCCCTAATTTTAACAAAAAATATTAGTAACTTAGTTATTGTATTCTTCTTCTTCTTAACTCTACAGTCCAAAGTAAACCTTGTCTTCTATCACAACAGCCTTCCAATGTCCCCAGTTCTTAGCTTTCATTTTCCTATTCTTTAATCCCAATCTTGCAATGTCCTCAAAGTTGCCCATCCATCTCTTCCTTGGATATCTTCTCCATCTTCCTCCCTTCAATCTAGCATGTAATATCAATTTTGGAAGTTTTTTATTTTGCATTCTGAAATGTGTACAAGATAATTGGCATAGTGGCATTACCACTTCAACAAAATTTATTTCTATGCAAAAGCAGTCAAAGTAACCTTCAAGTGTAACATAGGATTTTAAAGGGTCATGGTGTCACTATTTCATGAATTGCAAGTTAAGGTTTTTTCTGGAAAATCGTATTAAATATCTTGGGTGGGTCTTATTCATAGGAGCATCTTATATACCAGAAAATATGGTGTATTTTATTTAGAGGAATTAAACCCAATGGGTACAACTTGGACACTACACACACCCAGTCCCAAGGTTGAGATTTGTTTTAAAAATCCCTTACCCCGCCGGGAATCGAACCTGGATCGCCGGAGTGGAAGGTAGGGACTCTACTGACTACGCCACAGCGACGGACTAAAATATGGTGTATTGAGATACAATTTTCTCACCTTATATAAAAGTGAAATTTTAACAGTATTTGCTTTAGAAGTTTTATTGTTGTACCTGTAATATTTTGATTGTAGGATATGTTTGAATTTTAACATTAAAAAATTATACATATATTTTTTCTTAACTTAAAGCATTAAAGAAAATATAATTTTTCATTATCATCATCACTTCAAGGATTAGGCCATTTCCCGTTCCAGCTTCATCTGTTGTTTTCTAGAACTTCCAATATCTCATCATCCTCCAGCTTGATAGTTCCTCGCTAGTAGTGGATATTGTTCCTCACTCATTCTATGTTTATTCCACTTTATCTATAATTTATTACCTTATATAGTGGTTCTACTTTTAAGTAATTTCTTATTTTATCTAGTTAAGCACAAACTTTGACTTCAACGAATGAATTAAAGAATGAATGAATGAATGAGCCACTTCTTATCTTATAGTTTGTTTTTTTAAACAAGGGAACTGCAGTTTTCAAGAGAATATCTCTCTCATTTTCAACTGATATTATGACTCATAATATCCAATGAAAATGAGAGAGATGTTCTCTTGAAAACTGCATTACCTTGTTTAAAAAACATTAACTGTGAGGTAAGATAAGAAGTGACTCATTCATTAATTGAATTAAGATGGTTTATTTTAGGAAGATTAAAAAAATTTGAATTGAATTAAGAACCTCAAAATGTTACTTCCGATATTTAACTATGAAACTTTGACTTACTTACTTACTCACTGGCACTATCGAACCCGTAGGTTCATGGCCGCACGGACATAAGCTCTCCATACATCCCTATCCTGAGCTAATGCTTTCCAATCATTCCCTGTATAATCTACTTCCCTCAAATCATAGTTAATGTTGTTCTCCCACCTCATTCTTGGTGAAACTTTGACTTGCCAACTGAATTCTCTGTAGTTGTGTTTTCATTGGGACCCAAGTTTCACAACCATTCAGCAGTGTATTGATTGCCTTAACACTACAGTTTTATTTTTGTATATTTCCTTACTCTATTTTTAAAAGTTCATTGAATTGTTCCATATATTTCCTGAAATTTAATGATTTTTGTTTCTATATCTTCTAAGTTAAAACTAATTTCACAGCCCAAATATATCAAATTAGACACTTGCTCCAGACTTTGACCTTCTAGAATAATTTTTGATCTCACAGGATTTTTGCCTTTAGAGGCCATAATTTTTGTTTTGGTCATTGATATTTTAAAATCATATAATTTACATAATATAATTTTTGTAGGTCTATTTTACTGAATCTTCCTCTTAAAGGAACTTCATTATATTCAACAAAGTATCCTGAAAATTTTATGGACCTATCTTGAGCATTTCTCGAGAAAAGTGTATCAATAGTGCAATTTCTTAGGAATTATTTATAAATTAATTCAGACTGATTTATTGTATTAAAACACATTATTTTTAAAGTGAAATGTATCCTTAATGAACGTAAATAATAAAATATTTTTTAGGAAAAATCACTATGAGATTTAATTTAAGATTTAAATTAAAATTCTTTATGCCTCACCTCATATCCAATCTTCTAATTAAACTGGTTTCAAAACCTAGGTGGTTTAATCTTCAGTAATATCTTGACCAAAGTTATGTCGTTCTGGAGAACTACTTCTAACTCTATATGTTGGTGCACCGATGAACCTTTGAATCAAATCAAATTAAATTAATATTTAATTTTATATATAATCAAATTAAATTGTTTATTTTTTATTTCACTCACCTCATACTTCATAACTCCTCGCAAACCCAGGGTTTTGTCACATCATTTGTGACATTCTCAATGCTGTGTCACATTCACAACTGACATCCGACTGCCTTCTAATCCTGCAAACTGACCTCTGCGCCATCTGATGGCTGACCGACGAACTTCCAAATCAGTCCTCTCTCCTTATAACCAGGTATTTCAAAATTCATAGTTGTATTTTCATTCTTGCATATGTAAATTTTTTCCCAAATTGCGAGTTCCTTCAGTTTTTCCAATTGTTTAAGTAATTTTGTTTTGGTTTCTATTCTATGTTTTTCTGACCAGGCATGTGCAGCTATTGCAGATTTTTCGGTTTCTCCATTTTTAACATTTCTGAGGTGTTCCTTTAATCTTGTATTTAGATTCCTTTTTGTTTTTCCTATGTATATCTTTTCACAATCTTTACTATTAATTTGATAAATTTCCGATTTTTTGCAGTCTTCAATCTTTTCATTTTTGTTGGTTTTTATTAAATTACCTAAGCTATAATAATTTTTCGGTGCTAATTTAATGTTGAATTTGTTGAAGATTTTTTGAAACTTGTCAAATACTAAAGGATGGTATGTGAACTTCTTGAATTTTTTACCAATATTTTTATCTGTCTGAAGAGTACTTTCATTAATCATTTTTTGTTCTTTAAATTTATCTATTTTCTTGTGTATCATCTTCTCTTGAAAACCATTATCCTTCGCAATTTTTATGATGTGTTCTTTCTCTTTATTGTAATTTTCTTTGCTCATGGGGACGTTCACAAGCCTGTGTGTTAAACTATTAAATACTGCCTGTTTGTGTGAAAAATGGTTAAATCCAGTAACTTTTATATAATTGTCAATGTGAGTTTCTTTTCTGTAGATTCCAAATTCTATTTTCTTTTTTTCCTCATTCCTAATCAATTTAAGGTCTAAAAATGGTATTTCATGATTATTTTCTACTTCCATTGTAAATTTGATTGTTTTATTTTGAATATTTAACAGTTTAATGGCATCTTCTAATTGTTTCTGTTTTACTATTGCTATGATATCATCTACATATCTTCTCCAAAATTTAAACATCAAAGGGTGTGCTTTGGTTACATGACATTCAAAGTTCCCCATAAACATATTTGCTAAGAATGGTGATAATGGATTTCCCATTGCAAGTCCTGATTTTTGTCTAAAGTACTTTCCTCTAAAGGTGAAGAACATTTGATTTAAACATAATAGTGTTATTTCCTATCTACATAACTTATATTAAATTCCCCAGGAATTTCAAAATTATATTAAGTCCTCTGGATTTTGCTCACAAAGAGGCAGTGTTCAATAGTTTGACACACAGATTAGTAAATACACCTATGAGCAGAGAAAATTATGAAAAATAAAAAGAATATGTAATTAATGTAGCAATAGAGAACGGTTTTGAAGAAAATATTGTACACAAGAAAATAAATAAGTTTAAAAGACGAAAATTAATTAATGGAAGTACACTTATAAAAGAAACAGAAGAAAACGTAAAATTCAAGAAATTCACTTACCATCCCATTGAAGCACCACAAATTTAAAAAAAAAATTAAAAAGTTTAATATAAGATTGGCACTGAAGAATGAATACAGCATCAATAGGATAATTAAAACCAACAAAATTGATGAAGAAAATTAATCGGGAATTTATCAGATCAAATAGGGAGATTGTGACAAAATGTATATAGAAATTTGAAAACCAGGATGAAAGAACATCTTTGAAATGTCAAAAATGGTGATGTAGAAAAGTCAACAATAGCTACTCATGCTTGATCTGAAAAAAAATGTTAGTCCAATTAAACAAATAGGAAAATCAAAAAAGCTTACGGTTTGGGAAAAAAATCCTTATTCAAAAAACAAGAAAGAAAAACTTATGAATTTTTTAATTCCCGGGGAATTTGATTTGATTCAGAAGTTCATGGGTCCACCAACAAATGGAATATGAAGCAGTTCTCCTGAACGACATAACATCGGTCGAGATATTACTGAAGATGAAACCACCTAGGTTTTGATACCAGTTTAATTAGAAGACTGTATGTGAGGTGAGGTATAAAGAATTTTAATTTAAATCTTAAATTGTAATAATGTTGGATAATTAAAATCAGAGATTTTTTATTACGTTACTTTTTATCCCTCTTCACAGCCGATATTTCTTAAGGAAGGCCAAGGTATAGGTGAAAGAGGAAACTGGATTGAATATATTGGCTGAGAAGCCTGAGATGCAAGTTATATTGTTATTCCTACCTTCACATAGCCTTTTGTTCCCACAACATAAGCATCATTAACCATCTGAGCTTTGCCATGTGTAGTAAGTGTTGCAATCTTTCCACCCTTGTATTTGAGAATTATGCTAGTGTTGGTGTCAACTCCATTCTCATTTAGGTTTCCAAGGGCTAGGACATTCTCAGGAGCTGAAGGTCCAAATACAAATTGAGCAAACTGTAATGCATACACTGCAATATTGAGTATGTTACCTCCTCCAGTCTCCTTCAGTCTGTAGAACACAATAAATCACTGTATAGCAATTGTACACTCACATAGTTCCTGAGAAATTTAATCAGTAGTGTCTCATCCTATGATGCTTCTGGGACTTAGCTCTGAAAGACAAATAGACTTGTCATCAAATTAATTATTATAATCTTAAAGTTTATAATGCATTATACTATACTTCCCCTCACCGGCTAAATTGTTAACGTGGTCAAGTAATACATCTACGTGTCATTCTAAATTCCATCTAACTGTTGAATTGGTGGTTGGCAATCTTATAGGTTGTTTCCTGCTCCCTCTGTTGGCTACCGATGAACTTCCAAATTAAATCTTTTCCCCCAGGAATTTTAAAGTTCATGATTTTCCTTTTATTTTTGTGAATGTGACAATCCACAAAATTTATGAAATTTCAAAATTCATGATTTTCCTTTTATTTTTGCGATGTGACAATCAACAAAATTTATGGAATTTTAAAATTCATGATTTTCCTGGGGAAAAATATTTAATTTGGAAGTTTATCGGGCAGTCAACAGAGGAGAAAGAAGCAACCTACAAGATCAACAACCACCAATTCAACAGTTAGATGGAATTCAGAATGATGTGTAGATGTATCGAAACTAGTCTTCAAGAAATCTACAATTATGAGGTGAATTGTCAAATCTAACTCAATTAAAATAAACCTTATAGTGTCATTTCCTTTAAATATTAAGAAAAATCTTGAATTAAATTTGCTTCTCAATTTGCTAACTTTTACATTAAGCAACATACCATACCTTACTCTCTCCACTTCAGCATTAAGAACTCCAATTGTAGCTGTCACTTGAAGTACCTCTCCAAGTGAGTTAGATTCCAGCTCTTTCTTGAGAGCATCATATACAGGGAAACAACGTGACCAGATGGCTTCCATCAAGAACAGTTTCTTCTTCTTGGCAAGTTCAATCAATTCTTTAGACTGTTTTAAGTTAAGTGTAAGAGGTTTTTCACACAAAACATGTTTTCCATGGTTTAGCATCAGTTTACTCACCTCCAAATGTTGTGTGTTGATATTTCCAATATATGCAACCTCTGAAAATAATTTACAACATTTGGTAATTATTTACTTGTCATCAACCAACAATTTAGTTAAATCTGAATAATAATCTTGACCACTATCCGTAATGGGAGATTCCATACATATGAAAATCAAAATGCATCATCTTGATATCAATGGTAATTATAGTGACATCAGTGTGATAAATAACCATTGTTTTATGATGTCACTACAATTACCAATATCTCCAGGGAAAATGGCCTTATTGAAGTATAGCTGTGTGACATCTTGTGATGTAGAACAGTCATTTTCTTCATACAAGAATATTTTATCTGATAGATGTTTATCATTTACTCCGGAAAACATGGAGAAGTATCTCATATTACATTATGCAATGAAATAAACAATTTGTGCTACTTTTTCTTAATTTATATTTGAAGAGAAAAATTTTCGCCTAGACCAAGACTCGAACCCGGGACCCTTGGCTTTCCGGGCCAAGTGCTCTACCAACTGAGCTACCGAGGCGAGTTGTGATCTAGATGCAAATTTTTCTCTTATATACGTTGTAATTCCCTTGCACCAAATGCTTGAAACCTTTGCTTCTATCTTTGCAAATGGCGGCTTCTTAGTTAATTAATTTTCTTAATTTCTTCAATAGTTTGTAAGGAAATGTTTCTACATTTTTTTCTGTATATAAATTCAAACATATTGTGCAGGACAATTAGGGACCTGCATGTATTAGGCTCAACACTTCAAATATTCAGAAGATATTATTCAAGACTGGTAAGTGAAGTTTGTACGGTGCTTAAAATATCAAACTACAGTTAACAATTTGATATATAACTTCTCTTTGGAGCAACAGGAGAAAAACATTACATGGAGGATCACTTGTGAGTAAAAATTAGCTAATATTCATGTACAATTCTTGATTACATATTTATTTTATATTACATATTTAATTACATATTTTCTATATTTTGCTACATATTTATGTACATATTTCTAAATTCGATACTACATAAAAATCCAGGCTTTACTGATCATGAACTGAATTTAATTAGCTAAGAATAGGAACCATTGGATAGTTGAACTTTTATAAGAAAAATCACTATGAACTTTAATTTAAGTTTTAAATTAAAATTCTTTATACAGAGGGAATAAGAAGCAGTTCTCCTGAATGACATAACATCAGTTGAGATATTACTGAAGAAAAACCACCTAGGTTTTGAAACCAAAGACTGGATATGAAGTGAAGTATAAAAAATTTTAGTTTAAACCATTGGATACCATCAGTAACCTCAGGGTCAATATTAATCAAATTCATGGGATTTATATAAGGATATATATTTGAGAACCTCACAGATCTATAAGTCATGGAATTAGTTAATATTTTCACTTACCAACATTTGGATCCTTAGCAAGTTCCTCATAAGAACCATAAGCATTGGGAATATTGTGTTCTGTTGCAAATTTCTTGGCTCTGTCAAGTTGCTGAGCTGCCACTGCTACAACTTTATGCTCCTCAGCTGACAGAGTGCTAAGAGCTGTTACAAAGTCATGGCTGATCTTTCCTGCACTGACAATACCCCACCTAGTAGCCATCATGTGCTATGTTAGCCCTGTAATTAAGACAAGTTTTATATTAGAATGATGTGCAGAAGGAACTTAAATATTAGCTCAATTTTGGAAATGCAAAATGGAGTCTCTTTGTCATCCTAACTTCTCTCAAAAAATAAAAATGTGTGTGTGTCTGTATTCTAATGCCACCCACTATATTTTCCATGCTAGGATGATTAAATGGCATAAATATGATATATTTTCAATGTATGTAATTTATGTACCACTTTGGCAGATGACTTTAGATAGATGATACATATTTGTATTTTGTACAGAGAGGAGTGTAGGATGAGTGCATATTTAAGTGTTTAGAATTATTTAAAACTGTGATTCTTCCAGTTAAATAATATGATGCAAAACATAGTCTCTTGTTTTAATCTTTTAAATATGGATTTAAATCACCAGTATAAGTGCTGCTGGATAGAATTATTGCAGGATATTCCATTTTTTTGCACTATTTTAAAAAACTTACTCTAACTCTTAAGAATCTCAGCAAAATCAACATAACAAAAAGTGATGTGGTCTAAATTAAATATAAATTTTTCTTTAAGTTTTTCAATCAATACAAATATTCGAAATATAAACAGAAAAATAATTATGCACACTCATGTGTAAATTATTAAATAATTAGGTTACCGTATGTATAGTACTCATCATTTACATATCATTCTCTCATAGACTGTAGTCTAAATATTATTTTTTTATGACATACTTGAAAACACGGCACTGTACCCAACACCCACTTTGCACTTTACATAGTGATAAGCAATTTGGGAGTTTGAGTACTTTTCCCACAAGCTGAACACATGCAGGAATGCAACTTTTTTCCCTTCCCTGGTCAGTCTTCATTTTGGTGTGAATCTAGATGAGCGAAATTGTTAAAATTGCATGTGTTCTTCCTCTCATCGAGGGGTGAGATTTTTCCATCTTGCATCCTTCTTCTATTACATTTTTTACAAGAAGAAGCCTAAACTGTTGGTGAGAATATTTTGCCCTCATGATAACAAAAAGATCCTGCTGTTCAAAATTGTCAGGTCAAAAAGATTCAGAATTTCTTTGTCCATTGGAATATATGTCAAGAGATGGATTAGTTATTTGCCATTCTGTCACTCTTATTTATGTACCCCACATGTCTGTTATCATCATCTTAATAATTACAGGTCATAGAGCATTACCATGTTCGTCATAAAATTGACCTTCTTTTGGCATTCGATGTATATTTGTCAACATTAATACATCTCATTTGTCTTTCCATAACATTGCAGTTAGTTCCTCTGTAGCTCTAACTTGGATATCCTCATATTTTAATTCAATTTGATGAGCAGACATATATTTTCTCTTTGATCTGACTGTACCACAAGGATTGATTTTTTCGAAAGTAAGTCATCAAACAATGCAGGAGAGGAGAAAAAATGCTCCATAAACAACTTATTGCCATATTCCTTCCTGACATTGGTGATATCATTCTGCATTGCTGAAGTGGTATGGTTCTTCTGATTGCTGCCTGCGTGTATTTCCAGATTGTGTAGAAAGTTCTGGAATCTACTAGGGCATAAATCTTTATTCCATATTTTGCTGGTTTGCTTGCCATGTACTGTTGGAATGGACAATTTCCTCTAAGTTTTTTAAGTTTTTTGTCAATAGTTACCATTTCTCCCACTGAATAATGTGATTTACATTCAGTAAAAAAATAAAAAAATCTCCTATTGGTGATTTATCTTTTCAGACCTTTTGCTCTATTTGATTTGTTGTCGAATTGAAGACATTGTGGTAGAAATCTGAGGCATTGAAAACTCATTGGAGACCTAAATATTTTTTTGCTAGTCCCATCACTGGCCCATAGATCCTCTAGATTTCAACGCACTGGCCATATACAAAAGACCAATACAAGCTTTTATCTCTAATAATGTTGCCCTTTCTGACATATATTTATCATAGTCATTGTAATTTTCAGATTCACTATGAAAATATCTGTTAATCTTCTGATGATATATTTAATTTAACATGTTCCAGACCTGGACAAATTAATTTTTTTGAAAAGAAAAATTAATGCTTGAACTAGGAATCGAACCCTGGATCACTGACTCTATTCATCAGTGTGCATTCCATTACATTACTCAAGACCCAATACAACTGTCAATCTTTCTTTCCACTTATACAATTCTCTTACATTCGAAGGTAGATAGTTTGCGCTATTAACACCACCATCAGATGACTTTTATTCATAGTATTTTTAACGAGAATATTCATTACTTTTAATATTCTTTAAAAACATTTGTTAGTGTTTTTGACATGTCATCAAAACAGAAGAGCTGGAAACACACTATTGGGGTATTACACTTTCTAGATTCCCTTCTGACACATGGCAGATGTATTCTGATAATAATAATAATAGTACAGGAACTTATTTTATTTCTGGGAGGTACTACCATGCTCCATTAAGCCACTCCATCCTTTCCCAACCTTTTTCATTTTCAGAGTCTGGAGGACCAAGAGGACGAAGATCATTGGGCCGTCCTGTGAAACGTTGGAGGGAAAATTTTCTATAGGATCGTAACAGGCCTTTGCCTAATACTTGGAAGGAAGAAGAAGAAGTCTGGAGGATTTTCAGTTTCAGCTTCCTCTTCAGAATCCATATTCACTATCACTTTGATGATCAGATCACCCATCTTCAATGTTTGTTTCCTCTTCATCTTCACAATCTTAAATTTTCTAATACAACTGCATAGTAAAGAGGTCTGGCTCGCAATGAAAAATTCAAGACAGCTACGTGATTAGTTTGGTGGGGTGTGTGGCACACAACAGTTGAAAACTTAAAAATAACTACCTTGATGCAGCAGCCAGGTTGTTTGCTTATCCATTGTTGTTATGTTTAATAAGTAAAGGTATACATAAGGACAACATGCAAAGTTGCCAAATGGTAACACCATAGAATTAAATGTATGTCCTGGGGTTTGTGTCATCCCACCAGTCTAACAAAATGTTAACTTTTGATTTGTATTAGGCTTATTATTGTAGAATATATTGAGGTTATGATTGCTATAACCAAAATTCATGTAAAAATGTACCAATATATTATAATTTTAAAAATGTGTAGATACTATTGTATTACATGAATTTTACATTGAATTTTAATGAGTTTGTATTAAAGTTTGATATATTTGGTAAAAATTCATGCTTCATATTAAATTATATAATTGACTCTTTCTAGTAATGTTTCCACTCACTTCCTTCCAAGAATGCCAAACCTGAAAAATAGTTTAATAAGAAATTTGTCCATTTTAAACTCCCTTATCAGAAAGATATTGATAACATTTATATTTTTTGGGTATAGGAATTAATTTTTTTTTAGTTATGTGTAGATATAAATTTTATTTGAATTTGTTATACCAGTACTTGATATAAAATATACCATTAGAACTTGTGTACTCTTTTAATGCTGAATTAAATAGCTTCCTTGGTAAAAGAACAGAATATAAATATCTTAAGGGAAAGTGTATTCTGGCAATGTTAAATTAACTAAACTCAGGTCTCAGTTTCTCTGGAACTGTTCAACATCGGTTCTCTATGTTCAACATGATCTAATTACATTTTTATAGTGTTTGCCTATAAATTCATATAATGTAAAAAGGTAAAGTGATCCCACTACAGGCCTTGAGAGACCATTGCTGGAGTAAGAGGTTAAGATTCCCACTTTTCTAGACAATTGCTCTTGATGCCAGCTAGGTTGTCAGCCCTGCATGGTAGTTGTCTTTACCACCAGAACAAGTGCCTGGTACTCATTTCAATTGAGGCTGAGTCGACCACAGGGCCATTGTGCCAACAGAAGATTTGGATCGGTTTAAAAATTCTGACCTATTGGGACTCATATCATATAAATTCACTAACCTATTGACATGAATATACTCTCATTCTAGAGTAGGATACAATTTTTTATGTCATGTTTTCAGGGTTGACAGATTTTTTCCACCAGAAATTGGGATTTTTAGAAAAAATAACTCAAAGTAAAACCATATTCGCTTTATAGATAATTTAAAATTGATATCATCACTGTTACTCTAAAACCTCGTAACTCAACCAGCAGCTAAATTTGAAATTTTGAGTCTTGTGAATTCAAATACTGTGTATGAAATCTTAATGAACAAATTGCAATACAACATATAAATGACAATATTTTGTTCACTGTTGATTAAGTATTTTAATTCACAAGACTCAAAATTTCAAATTTAGCTGCTGGTGGAGTTATGAGATTTTGGAGTAGCAGTGACGATATAGATCAAATAACTAAGTTAGTTTTACCTTTTTTCCATAAAACTTATTATGGGAAATAACATTAAGTTCATTAAGTTAATAAATAAAATGAGTCTTAAATATCTCACCTTATAGACTCCGTGTTTTTTCAAAGCACATGACTGCAGTTTCTGAGACAATTTTTACTATCTTCAGACATCTTTATGAGTCATATTTAGATTTAATAGTATTATTGAAGATAATTGTGCTGTAAACTTATGAAAATGCTGTACTTGTGCTAGAAGGAGAAGAGGGAGATATATTTCCATCTCTCTCACTCAGCCTGTGGCATCAAGTGGCAACAACATTCCCATAAGAGCAATGCTATTTTCTTCACATGAAAAATCCTATAGTTTTAAAGCAATGTGAACATTGATAGAAAGCAAAACAAGATACAAGAGCAGTCCATGTCACAATTAAGCTAAATATAATTTATAATCTTGTTGGATTCCTTTTGCTATATTGATGTGTAAAATTTCAATTTTTGTGAGTAAAATTAAGTGCATGACTTAATTTCATGACATTTTATTTTTAAAACATTTACTGTGCAATTTTTCTTCTCTTTAAATTTTTTAATGTTTTCTTAATTTGTTTAATATTTGCTGAGTAATTAAGGGTCGAATGTTTGAACGCATTAGACAGTAAAAGGCGTTCTCTGCTGATAAAGTTTTATTCAAATACATTTTTCTTACTCAGAAATCTATTCACGCGGTAATAATTGTAAAGCTACCTGACAAGGTACCTTAAGATCGTAGCTCAAGATATAAAATTTATGTGAAAATCCCGAAGGGAACCGATGATAACCGATGTAGTTTGAAACTTATCCAAGATGTCGGACCTTGAAGACTTCGATCATGTTTTCGGTATATGCGGAGAAGAGGAATTTGATAGAGTCTACCAAAGAATTCAACTGGAAGAACAGGAGAATCGGCGTAATATTGCACGTCGCAGACGTGTTTGTATACGGTATTATTTGCAGGATGCAAGCATAAATGCATTCCTCTATAACAGACGAAAATAACGGAAGTGGTTTTATCGTTGAGAATTCTGGGTAATTCGTTGCCAATATTACGAAAACGTCAACATTCATGCATGACCGGTTAAGGTGGCCGTTAATTCGATCTCAGCTCACCAGTGATTGGAAGTAATTTGAGTAGAGACTAATGTATTTGCATACGACCCTTAAACATTTTTTAAAAGAAAAATTAATGCTTGAACTGGGAATAAAACCCCGGACCTATGACTCTACGCATCAGTGTGCAGTCCGTTACATCATTCAAGACTCGTACAACCGACAGTCTTGAATGGTGTAATGGACTGCACACTGACGCATAGAGACAGGGGTTCAGGGTTCGATTCCTGGTTCAAGCATTAATTTTTCTTTTTAAAAAATTAATTTGTCCAGGACTGGAATATGTTAAACTAAATATAAAATTAAAAAGTTAAAACTTTTTAAAAAAGTTCAAAATTTCCAAGTTGAATGTTTTCCTTCGAAGAAATGAGAAAATGACATCTTGCCATAAATATACTGTGAGACAATTTCATTCCCTACTGACTTCGAAAAGTAATAGTAGTAGCCTATTATGCAGGATCTTGGATTATGATTGTCACCATTCTCTTTAATTTTAAAATAAGGCTTGATAAAAAATAATATGGTAAATACAGTAAATGAATTGGAAATTTTAAAAAAATAAGCATGCTGAGGAAGATGGTACTTTACAGATATTAATTTAATAATTTAAAAGTTTATAATAATAATAATAATAATAATAATAATAATAATAACAGCAATAGCAGCAGAAATGATGACAATGACAAGACCAACAAAAGAATTATAATTAGAAGAACAACAACAAAGACAATAAACTTCATTGTGTGACAGGCCCACAAGCCCCTTGGCTTCCAGCTGGTTGCTGGCCTCTCATCCATATGTGCTAATTACAGAGGTGGACGACCTCCAACCATATAGGGGTGACATATGATAAGCACATCGAGTCCCCCAGCCCTTAAATGACAATATCCATCATATAACTAAACTAAGAGATGTCAGTTTTTTTTTTAATTTCTCCTTACCAGATAGCCTACTTTTCTTTTAAAATCTATTGGAAATGTATTTTTTATGTAAAACTAAAGCATATTATCTGTATAAAGTAACAGCATATACAATGTAAGAAACTTTTTTTTCCCTGAAACTCATGTGATGTAATCATAATGGGTTCAACTCCTTCTTTGTTTTCCAAGATTATTGTGCTAGCTTAGGCTAGGATTAAATTTCACCATGCATTGAGAGGACATGTAGTATTGTTGATATTCATAGTTAAATAAGGGAAATAACATTATGAGTTCTTAATTCATTGACTGAATGAGTCACTTCTTATCTTACCTCATACTCTGTTTTTTCAAACACGGGAACTGCAGTTTTCAAGAGGAGTCCCTCTTATCTTCAGCCGACATTATGACTACCAGATTTTCGTTGGAATCGCCTATAACGTTGCCATCTGGTGTTGACCTGATAAACTTCGATATCAGGTCCCATTCATCGGGAATTTCAAAATTCATGAATCTAATTTTAATATATGTAGGAAATAACACTATGAGGTTTCTTTTAATTATTCTTACAACTTGCAGGATGGATAGCCACAAAATGACAGTTGGAAGCATTGACAATGTTGCACAGAAGTGACAAAACCTAGGTCTGCATAAAAATCAAGAAATATGAGGTGAGTCAAAATATCCAACTCAAATATAATTCATAGATCTAAATTTGTTTGAAAAAAAAATAAGAGTATGAGGTAAGATAAATGACTCATTCATTCGTTGTATTGTTGATATATGTATGGGGGAGTCCCATAGGTACTTTTTGAACAGGAGTAGGCTACTTGCCAGAACTAGGTTTTGCCTTCTCCCTTCTCTTCATCATCATCTCTCATTGTAACATTCATCCAACACTCTTCTCTATACATTGTACATCATCTACATAAAATAATCTGCCAAAGTGATGTATAAATTGAATATAGACCACATCAATATAATCTATCCACTTAGCATAAAACCAGAAGCACAAAACATGCACATGTGAGATTAGGACATATGCACATATTTCTTCTAACAAGCCTTATCATCTCATTGAATAAAATAATTTTATTAAAAATATGAATAAAATAATTTTATTAAAAATAGAAGTTTAATTTTTGTTTTTATTTTCTATTTTTTCCCCTATGCCACTAGATTATTTTATAACATTTCTGTCATTTTCTACTGGCATTGGCAGAATTATAACCCACTTCTGAGATTAGGACACTTGGAAGGCAGAGTTGTGTTACATTGATGATATGATGGTAAAAATAATAATAATAAAGCACAAGGAGAATCCTTAATCCTAAACTTAACCTAAATTCCAGACCATGAGTGATGATAGGAATAATTCCCTTTAAGAAAAATTCCTGTAATCTGGGCAGGAGTAAACTTGGAACTCATGAACTGTAGTCAAAAGCTCTGACCACAAGACCATGAGGTTGTGGTCTTTTAAATTACTAATGGGAGATTCAAAAGAAAACATAAAAACTGTGATAGAAAGACACTCATTTGATAGCAGGCATAGATATGATCTATAAGTTGTACATTGTCATAATAGTGAAATCCAGATATTACAAATCAAACTCTAAACATAGCAAATTGCTTTTCTACAAATAAAAGTTCATCATGCAGGAATTGTATAAACTAAGCAAATTCCTCAGGAAGTTAAATTTATGGACCATTTTGCTGATTTACAGAATATATATTTCTTTTTGTTAAATTGAAAAATTTAATTTCTGATGCCAGCTTATTTAAAAGTGTTTTACTGCAGTGAAAACATATGCATAACAGTAAGTTATTACCTATAATTACACCAATTTAAACAATATCTGCTGATTCATTTCTCCATCGCTTTAAAATTTTAAGTAAATTAAACTAATTATCTTACAGTATACATTGCTAATTTAAGAGTTAATATTAATTTATATGATATACATTGTGACGAACCAAACATGGTGGTTGCTAGAGTCCATTTTTAATTTTAGGTTTCAGATAAACTTCTAATGGTCGGATTTTGCTGATTTTTGGAGAATACGTTCATTTTAATAGCATATGCTGAAATTCGTTATGAAACATATAAAATTATGATTTCTAGAGCAATTTTTAAATTTTTGTTTCAGGTGAACTCCTATACCTAATGATTTGATTTTCTTGGTTAACGAACTTAACTTTATTTTTTTAATTAATTGTAATGTACCAAGTTTGGTTTTGATGAAACAAAAATTGCAGCTGCTAGAGCATTAAAGGGCATGCACATATTATAGATGTTGGTCGCGGTGGTCTTCTGGTTATATTCGTTGTCTCTAGTCTCAAGGGTCACAGGTTAAAATCCTTCCGGGTTCAATAGATTTTTAGGATGGAAAAATCCAAGGGACAAGTCCTCTAGGAGGGCCTTTAAGCCATGCATCTCAAGTCTGAAGATTTTTGTGCTTGTGAAAGAACCTCAAGTCCAAATAAAAATATCTCTGATCAAAATTTAACTGACTTTCATCCATCCAAGTAATACCTTAGTTTTCTATTAGATGTCTCTTCAAGGTGATGTACTAACCACATGTCTCTCACTTACATCTATAGGGAAATAAGTGTAACTAAATATTAGCCTGGTTAAGAAACTTCTCACTAGGGAAATACCCATGTTCCCGCAGTGGAACAAATGGTAATCACTCATATATATATATATAGATCAGTAGCCTATATACAAATTTTGGTCATAGTCATTTTAGGTATCTACTAAATAGAGTTGGTAAACATCTGGAAAAAAAATTTCAAAAATCTTATATGAGAACAATCTCATTAGCTTCATTCCTTCGGAATTTGCTAAAAAAATACTGTAAAGATGATATTTGAATAAAAAGATACAAACTCACTTGTTCTCCTGATGAGATATATTTCACTTTCTCAACTAAGAGACTGTTGGCAATTGGATGTTGTAAACATGTTATATAATTTATCAAGATATCAGTATCATATAAATATTGTTTAATTAATGATAGCACTTTATTAATTTCTTCTGTGTCATGCAAATTATTAAATGAAGACATTTCCAATATTTATTTGGAAAGATATACAGGGTGAAAGTAATATACTGTAGAGATTTTAAGTATGAATTTCTTGTAATAAATACAATCAAAATGTCATATACTTTGGGTCACATAACTATAGATTTCTCAGTAAAAATACAGAAATTTATTGGTCTGTTTTCACATTGTTAAATGAGGTGGAAATTGAACAACTTTTTCCTTTGGTATTTTTTGATTCCATGATCTGTTTAAGTGCAAATTAAATAAAAAAGGGACAGAATTAAATGTTCATTAATATTTAAAGGAAATGACACTACAAGGTTTATTTTAATTAATAATAGAGTTAGATTTGAAGAGAAAAATTTTCGCCTAGACCGGGACTCGAACCCGGGACCCTTGGCTTTCCGGGCCAAGTGCTCTACCAACTGAGCTACCGAGGCGAGTTACGATCTAGACGCAAATTTTTCTCTTATGTACGTTGATAATTCCCTCGCGCCAAATGCTTGAAACCATAGCTTCTATCTTTGCAAATGGCGGCTTCTTAGTTAAGAAGACATTTATTGGGAATTTAACACTACTTTATAGCCAGTAGGGCTTCTATTGACGATTTTATTATTAATTTAACACTTCTCATAGAAGGATAAATTATATTTGAAGAGAAAAATTTTCGCCTAGACCGGGACTCGAACCCGGGACCCTTGGCTTTCCGGGCCAAGTGCTCTACCAACTGAGCTACCGAGTGTTAAATTCCCAATAAATGTCTTCTTAACTAAGAAGCCGCCATTTGCAAAGATAGAAGCTATGGTTTCAAGCATTTGGCGCGAGGGAATTATCAACGTACATAAGAGAAAAATTTGCGTCTAGTTCGTAACTCGCCTCGGTAGCTCAGTTGGTAGAGCACTTGGCCCGGAAAGCCAAGGGTCCCGGGTTCGAGTCCCGGTCTAGGCGAAAATTTTTCTCTTCAAATATAATTTATCCTTCTATGAGAAGTGTTAAATTAATAATAAAATCGTCAATAGAAGCCCTACTGGCTATAAAGTAGTGTTAAATTCCCAATAAATGTCTTCTTAACTAAGAAGCCGCCATTTGCAAAGATAGAAGCTATGGTTTCAAGCATTTGGCGCGAGGGAATTATCAACGTACATAAGAGAAAAATTTGCGTCTAGATCGTAACTCGCCTCGGTAGCTCAGTTGGTAGAGCACTTGGCCCGGAAAGCCAAGGGTCCCGGGTTCGAGTCCCGGTCTAGGCGAAAATTTTTCTCTTCAAATATAATTTATCCTTCTATGAGAAGTGTTAAATTAATAATAAAATCGTCAATAGAAGCCCTACTGGCTATAAAGTAGTGTTAAATTCCCAATAAATGTCTTCTTAACTAAGAAGCCGCCATTTGCAAAGATAGAAGCTATGGTTTCAAGCATTTGGCGCGAGGGAATTATCAACGTACATAAGAGAAAAATTTGCGTCTAGATCGTAACTCGCCTCGGTAGCTCAGTTGGTAGAGCACTTGGCCCGGAAAGCCAAGGGTCCCGGGTTCGAGTCCCGGTCTAGGCGAAAAAAAAAAAAATTTCTCTTCAAATATAATTTATCCTTCTATGAGAAGTGTTAAATTAATAATAAAATCGTCAATAGAGTTAGAATTTAACACGTCATCTCATAATTGTTGATTACTCGAAGATTAGTTACAATACTTTGTGAAACTACCAGTCTTTGAGAAATATACAATTATGAGGTGAAGTGTTAAATTCTAACTCTATTAATAATTAGAATGAGATATTTTTATTAATATTACAACAGAAAGAATTGGCAACATTTCAATGGGCTTATTATGTATTTTATTGAAATGTACTATAGGAAAAGGTTGTTTTTTTTTACCTCATAATGTTATTTCCCATATTTAACTATGAAAGGTTGTTTTATTTCACATCTCCTATATACTACATTAAATTCAGACCAATACTTGCCATCATTATAAAATAATATTCTTGTATGTTTTTGCACGAAGGTATTTTTTTTTTTAGGAAACCATACATTTATAAACATCACAAGACTTAGGGTCGAATCTTTGAATGCATTAGACCGTAAAAGGCGTTCTCTGCTGAGAAAGTTTTATCCTAATATGATTTTGCTTACTCAGAAATCTATTCATGCGATAATAATTGTTAAAATTCGTAAGCTACCTGACGAGGTAACTTAAGATAGAACTTATTGTGAGAATCCCGAAGGGAACTGATGGTAACCGATGTAGTTTGAAACCTTGCCGCGTACCTTGCTGCTTTATCCAAGATGTCGGACCTTGAAGACTTCGATCATGTTTTCGGTATACGCGGAGAAGAGGAATTTGATATGAGTCTACCAAAGAATTCAACTGGAAGAACAGGAGAATTGGCGTAATATTGCACAATGCAGACGTCGTTGTATACGGTATTATTTGCGGGAAGCAAGCATAAATGCGTTCATATATAGGAGACAAAAATAACGGAAGTGGTTTTATCGCTGAGAATTCTGGGTAATTTCTTGCCAATATTACGAAAACGACTTTCATGCATGCCCAGTTTGTGGGTAGCTAATTCGACCTTTGCACTTGCTCACAGTGAGTCAGCTCACCAGTGATTGGAAGTAATTTGAGTAGAGACTAATGTATTTGCATGTGACCCTTAATGTTATGAAGTTTATTTATTATCATTAAAAGGAGTCAGATTTTTAGGAAGTAATACTATGAGGTTTAAATTTAGTAGGAAGTAACACTA
Source organism: Diploptera punctata (assembly GCA_030220185.1). NCBI lineage: Eukaryota > Metazoa > Arthropoda > Insecta > Blattodea > Blaberidae > Diploptera > Diploptera punctata. The sequence continues at coordinate 2,052,258 of JASPKZ010000827.1, forward strand.
CGAGGTTTTAATAATTAAATATTAAAAAATTATCACCTCATCTCTTATTTTGTCTTCTTTTTAGACCAGTATTGGATTTATTCCATCTTCAATATTTTCAACAGATGGAAGACAAAACAATATTTCACCATGACAGAACAAGATAGTGAAAATACTGAGGATAGAATAATTGTGAAACTGGTCTATAAAGAAGACAAAAATGAGGTGAAGTGATACATTTTAATCTTCAAATATAACATTTATTTAATATCATCAAAAGGAGTCGGAATTTTGACCCCTTTTAATGATATTAAATAAATCTCATAGTGGCACTTTCTAAAAAAATCATTAAAATTTGACGACTGAAGTCACAGGAAGTAAAACAACAAAAGTTGTAGGCTAAGTTGAATTTAACAGTTAAACAAGATGGCATCCTCCAAAATCAGTAAACCAATTTTCAAATTTAATGATAACTTTTTGGGATTGGAAAAAGTAATGCAGAAATTCTTCAAATTAAAAGGAAAAATAAATAAAAGGACAGTAGGTATTAAATTTATCGAAAAAATGTCTGGAAACAGATTTAGTACCTATATTCTTCAAAGAAACAATTAAAAATAATAAGGGATTAAAACAAAAAAATATTGGAAAGCAAAACTCTACAAATGGATATAAGCTAACATTACGCAATGATAAGTAAATTTGATACAGAATTACATTTCTTATACATTACACTGTCTAAATGTTTAGGTAACATAGTTTGAGAGAATATGGGAAAAAAATTTCAATAAACCTAATCTCACAATAAAACAAAAAATAGATACCGGTACACAGAAAAAGAAAATAAAAAAAATCAGTAATGGGAAGAATAATACAAAAAATTCACTTAAGAACAGATATCTAAAATCAAAATTATAGGAAACAATGTAATTAATCTATCATCTGAAACTGTTAACAAAGAAGAAATCCTACTTTCGGAAAAGGTGTTAAAAACATTGGTTAATTTTTCAAATAACATAGAGGACCACATAGCTGATCTTGAAGTTTCAATTGATGACTTAAAAAAAAGATGATAAGATGATCATTAAAAAAGAATGTGAAAAAGTTTTAGAGAAAACAATGTGAATGATTTAAATCTTAGTAAAACAATTTGATGAAAAATTTGTTTAATGTTTATGAAATGGTAAATTTTATTTTTTTATTATTGTACAGTGCTGCCACCTAACTTATAATAGAAATAAAATGAAAATATGAACAGGAAACCCAGTTATGTAACGTCATGGTAAAACCAGTCACAATGATCTTGAATTGTTTACAGGATGATAAGAAATTAAACTTCTCATATAGGATATAAAGGGACTGAAGAGCAAAATATATAAAAAAGAAAACAGGCCTAAAGCTGCATTCGATAGAAAAAAGTGTTCCATTTTATATTTTGCATAAGAAGATATAGAGTAATGGGGGAATGGCTGCAGGTATAGTCTTACTTGGCCTATATGTTTCAAAGATTGCTGCCAATTTTTTATTACCATTTATAGAGTTTATTTTAAAATAAATTTTAAAATCCTTCTTTTATAATTGTAGTCTCAGCAGATTAATTGATTGTTTCTGATCTCTTTTTTCTCTAATAATATTAATTTTATTTCATTTTATTTTGTATAAATATTTACCTATAATTATTTATTCTATGTGTCATCTTAATAATTGTTCTGTATCTAAAATTTGTTCACTGATCAGTAAAAAGATTGCTTAGTATAATTTGGGGAAAAGAGCCTCTTCCAAATGAATGAAAAGAAACAATAATAAAATCATACCAATCTATAAGAAAGGAGATAAAACTGATTGCAACAACCAAAGAGATCAAGTGCACTTTTTGTCAATGCACTTGATTTAAAAATTTAAGGGCTCAGAGTATCAGACAACAGAGAAATAATAGCATTAATCTAATAATATGTATGTGGCTAATGCTCTGGAGTTATTCTCCTTCTTTCTTCTCAATACTTAGATGTTACATCTTGATAATCTTGAGGAGCTACACGGTTTGTTAAATGTTCTCTGTCCATTTCCACACCTTGCGAACACAATATACACTCAGGAGACATTAATACTATAATAATATAGAATCATTTATTTAATGACATTATTAGTGGAAGCATAGAAAAATAAAAATATACAATATATTATTGATTACATTTCAATAAAAGAATTCTTTTTGAAATAAGAAAAGGAGAAATCACTATATTCTACAAAAAAAAAAATCCCTCAATCTCTTTTAGTTAAAAATTCCCAAACCATTGGATAAATTCCTCAACTACAGGGACATCTCATTACTTTTAACTTCATACAAAATTCTAACAAATATATTAATCTAATTTAAGAAAGAAAAATTAATGTTTGAACCGGGATTTGAACCCTGGACCTCTAGTTCTATGTACTAGTGTGCTATCCATTACACCATTCAAACAACGATACAAACATTAACATTTATTTCAACTTCTTTCTTTGCACCAGCAAAGCTACAAGAAATTCCCTATGGGTCGAATCTTTGAACGCATTAGACCGTAAAAGGCGTTATCGGCTGAGAAAGTTTTATCCTAATACGATTTTGCTTACTCAGAAATCTATTCATGCGATAATAATTCGTAAGCTACCTGACGAGGTAACTTAAGATCATAGCTTAAGATAGAAACTTATCGTGAGAATCCCGAAGGGAACCGATGTAGTTTGAAACCTTGCCGCTTTATCGAAGATGTCGGACCTTGAAGACTTCGATCATGTTTTCGGTATACGCAGAGAAGAGGAATTTGATAGAGTCTACCAAAGAATTCAACTGGAAGAACAGGAGAATCAGCGTAATATTGCGCGATGCAGACGTCGTTGTATACGGTATTATTTGCGGGAAGCAAGCGTAATTGCGTTCCTCTATAGCAGACAAAAATAACGGAAGTGGTTTTATCGCTGAGAATTCTGGGTAATTTCTTGCCAATATTACGAAAAGACGACTTTCATGCATGACCAGTTTGTGGGTAGCTAATTCGATCTTTGCACTTGCTCACGGTGAGTCAGCTCACCAGTGATTGGAAGTAATTTGAGTAGAGACTAATGTATTAGCATGAGACCCGTCTTTTATATTAAAAAAGTGTTTACTACTTGACATATTTTTCCTTAAGCCATAGTTAAAATCTATTTCAATAATATTCAGCAATTACTTTCAGTTTTCCTTCAAATGATAAATAACTTATAGCCTGCAGGTATCCCATTTCTTCATTTTCCAAATAAAATCTTTAAATGTTTGAATATTTTCACAGTCTTAGATATTTTAATATTACTTTTAAAATCAGATTATTTTTTCATACATCACAATGTGACATTATTTTAGGATAATTAATATAATTTATATTTTTATATCAAAGCCAAAAGTGCAGTTATAACACATTTAGATGATTCGGTAGGTATAATAAAATAATGATAATAATTTATTATTAATAAAGTCATTCCACTATAGCCTTAAGGAGGCCCTTGGGATAGTCAAGATGTTAGCTGGGTTGGGTTAGCCCTCCATGTTGACTGCCTTTACCCCCAAAACAAGTGTCTGGTACCCGTGTAAATTAGAGGCTGAGTGACCCCAGGGCCACAGTACTGCCAGGAGGTTTAAGCCAGTTTAAAAATCCTGACACCAGTGGCACTCGAACCATTGACCTTTTGGCTTGTAGTGTATTGCCTTAACTAATTACTCTACAGTGTGCCCCAATTTAATAATGTTAACTTTATTTTTATTATACAGTTTTAATACAAGTTTTTCATGTTATGATTGTAATGTAGCTTTAAACCTTTATAATAAACATACAATTTTTTTTACAAATAAAACTTGAGCTTGAAATAAACATATCTTTGATGTTTTTATTTAATGTAACACATTCCAATTCTGGATAGAATCTAATTTAAGAAAGAAAAATTAATATTTCAACAGGGATTTGAACATTAATTTTTCTTTCTTAAATTAAACAGATCTTACTTATTTTTCTGCTGAGGAAATCTCAGCTATGAGACTGTTGGCAGTGTGTGTTATAAATATGTTACATAATTTATTAAGATAACACTATTACAAAAACATTGTTTAATTATTGATAGCAGCTTGTCATTTAGGCAGCATTCTGCAAAAATGAATCAAGCCACAATACAGCTGAAATGAGAAAAAAGCAATTAGAGTTAAATGTCAATAAAAATAAACATTAATTTATCACTTCAATTAACAGAATATCAAAGAGCCTCTGTTTTATGAGATAGATGATAACTCAAACATTTTTTAATTCTGAGATTCTACATATTTTTGTTGTTTGGTTCTTCCTGCAGAAAGAGAAATATGGCATATTCTGTCAGTGTTTTCTTAGTTGGTTCAGATAGTGGGTGGTAGGTTGGATCTCTTTTGCAGTACATGGAGCGATACTTGAAGAACAATAATATAGGATAACTAATGTATTTCAAATTTGATGGTGGGTTCCTTTTTGCAGAATGTGATCAATTCATGTTTTTTTCATGAAAGTTAGTAATCAAGGCATTTCTAACAAATATTTAATAGATATATTGAACCTGGGATCTCCTAATATGAGTCTTGAATCTACCTCTTGAATCAACTTGAATATTGAACAGAATGGAGGCATATTGTTGGCATGGTCAGGCCTGTAAAAGGCTGGTGGATTAAAAATGTGTGGGGGGGGGGGCAACCAGTGACCTAGGTTAGCCAACATATAATACAATGCATATTTATATGCATTATAATTAAGGCATATAGAAGCCAAATGGATCAAGTGCACTTTTTGTTAATGCACTTGATTTAAAACATAATGGCTCAGAGTATAAAACAACAGAGAAATAATTTTAAAAACATTAGGAAGTAACATTATGAGGTAATTAAACATTTTGTCTGCTCATTCTTATCTCTTATAGTTGTTTTTGTCGAACATATTTTCAGGGCTAAGAAGCCCTGAAACATATGTTCGACATAAACAGCTATAAGAGGTAAGAATGAACAGACAAAAGTTTTAATTACTAAACAAACCTCTTAATGTTACTTCCTGTTGTATTTTAAAACATTATGAGGTTTAATTTAATAACTGAGTTTGTATTTTTTTAAATATGTGTGTAATGCTAAAGATGGGGCAACAGCCTTGAAACATATGTCCAACTAAACAATCATATGAGGTAAGAATGTTAAAAAAATACAAACTCAATTATTAGAGAAATAATTTATCTTAGCATTAATCTAATAATATGTACGTAGCTAATGCTCTGAAGTTAACAACAAAGTTATTCTCCTTCTTGCTTCCCAATACTTGGATGTCACATCTTGATAATTTTGAAGAGCTACACAGTTTGTTAACCACTCTAGTGGTTTGTCATGCCAGATCCCTCCTGTAGTGGCTATGATGAGTGGGCACGTCACAACTTAACTTTAACACAGTGGCTATGACGTCTATGCTTGTCATGCTTGTTGTAAGTGTTATAGAGCAGTCTTGTTAACTTGTGCTCTTGTTTATTCACAGTACTGAGTCCTTACTTACTTACTTACTCACTGGCACTATCGAACCCATAGGTTCATGGCCGTGTGGACATAAGCTCTCCATACATCTCTATCCTGAGCTAATGCTTTCCAATCATTCCCTGTATAATCTACTTCTCTCAAATCATAGTTAATGTTATTCTCCCACCTCATTCTTGGTCTATCAACTGGGTGCTTTCCCTCTGGCTTTCCTACAAGAAGCTTCCATGCAAGTCTTTCATTCCTCATACGTGCAACATGTCCTGCCCATCGCAGTCTATGAGACATAACTGTTCTTATTGTATCTGGCTTTCTATAAAGACCATGTAGTTCATTGTTAAGTAGTCTTCTCCATTCACCTGTCTGTTCATCTCTCTTTGACCAAAAATTTTCCTAAGAACTTTATTCTCAAATATCTCCTTTCCTCCCTTAAAGTAAGAGTCCATGTTTCACACCCATATAATATAACTGGTAGAATAATAGTCTTATATATTTTCAGTTTAACGTTTTTTGAAAGGAGTTGGGATATCAAGAGTCTCTGCAATGCATAATAGCACGCATTTCCAGAATTGAGTCTATGTTTAATTACTTTGTGCACCTCATTCCTATTTGTGATAATTGTTCCTAGGTATTTGAATTCAGCCACTTCCTCAAAATTTCCCTCATTTGTCATTAGCTGTCCATTTCCATTATATAATGAATTTCTACGAGTGACCATATATTTAGTTTTATTGATATTTACTTCCAGTCCTAATTTCTTAGTGTTACTCAATAGTGTGTGCGTGTTGTCCTTTAGTATCTCCTCGCTATCGGCCAATAATACTTAGTTCAATTAGTAATTTTAGGAGTGTTTTATTGCTTTTATAAGGGTTCAGTTAGGTTGTGTTCTATTAAAGCTATGGCTGGAAGCAGTAAAAGGAAAAGGTTGAGTGATGGTGAATTGAACGAATTACTGAACTATGAAAATAATGACAGTTATGTGCAGTGCCCTGTGTGAAGTGGTATCACAATGTCATGGATTACCGAGGGCAAAATGGGATGAAATTGGTATTCAACAAAATAAATTGTAAGTAGACTGCATGCAAGCAGTATATAATTATATTTTCAATTTTCAGGTATAGGGACACTTCTAGCATTATTAGTTACAATGTTATCATTTACTTTGTTTACAGCCCCTCTCCCCTCTTGCAAGTATACTGAAGGTGTATGAGTGAAGGTCAAACACAACATTCTAACTGGGCTTGTGTGAGGGTCGGAAAAAGACTGGGGGCGTGAATAGGGTTAGAAATCAACTTACTCTCATTTATCCCCCTAATAACAAATTATAATAATATTTTTACAACGGAGGTCAGAATGTTCCTATAATATATGTGTAATTATTATAATATCTATAAAGGTTCCAGTTGGCCTCAAATTTCTTGAAAAGTTTTATCTTTAAGGGGGGTAGAATTTAAGTTGGAATATATCTAACTTGCAATTATCAATAATTGCAATACAAGAGTGAAACACTGCTATTTGGCGGGGTAAATTTGACAGTTTCTTGGAATTTATGACACCCAGCTGGATATTGAAAGACTGGGAAAAATAGTGTATTCTTACTGGTTCAGTGTCGTGCATGCTAAATGTAAACAGTGGCGTACTTACAAGTTCGTACAATTTTTTTTATTATTTTTTGTTTGTTATTATTTTTATTTTTTATTTTATTTCAATTATATTCTCGTCTAACGTTAATGCATATAAAGAAACTATAATATTTACATAATATAAAATGTTTTGTTTTAAATATTTAAATAGCATATTAACAGAAATATTAGCATTAGAAAATAAAGTTGTAATTTTTTTAAGGAATACGAAATTTAAATGTCCCATTGAGAGTAGCCACTACCTGGTTTAAATGTCCCATTGAGAGTAGCCACTACCTGGTTTAAATGTCCCATTGAGGGAAGCGCGCTGTAACTGTGTAGCTACCACTTAACTGGTTAAATGTTCTCTGTCAATTTCCACACCTTGCGAACACAATATACACTCATGAGACATTAATACTATAATAATATAGAAACATTTAATTAATGACATTATTAGTGGAAGCATAGAAAAATAAAATTATACTATTTCACTACTGATTAAATTTCAATAAAATAATTATTTTTTAAATAAGAAAAGGAGAATCACTATATTCTACAAAAAATAAAAACCCTCAATCCCTTTTAGTTAAAAATTCCCACACCATGGGATAAATTCCTCAACTTGGCAACACTGATTAATCACAGCAGATAATATGTTACTCAACAAGTAGGTTTATCAACCGAACAAATAAAAAGGCATGAGATGTCAACAAACTAATTAAATAGCTGGGACACATAATGACATACAGACAAGGGCCTAAATATGAATTGGAATTTCTACATAGGTTATATACCCTTACAGAGAGAAAAAATAACTTTGAGGATTATAAAGCATAATTCATTACCTCAAATTATACAGAAATATCAAATATAGCCTATATTATAAATAACTAAAATTAACATTCTTATCTTAATTAATATTCTTTCTGCTTAAAGGCATGTGATACTGTATATGAAACAGAATGAAAACTCAACTACATTTTAAGAAATGCACACATAATTTTCATTTTCTTTGGATTTTTATTTTCATTACATTAACTACTACATGTTTGAAACTTTATTGCAAATTGGAAAAAGAATAAAATAATAAATGGTAAATGATTAAACAAATTTAAAGTGGGGAGTAACACTATGAGGTATTTTCAATTTATTAACCTCCAACTTGGAGTTTGACTGAAGATGAAGGTGAAATGATCTTTGAAACCGGTACTGTGAAAACACGCAACTTTATGAGGTGAGATATAAAAAACATTTTCTCCGACTCATTTATAAAAATGGTAAATGATTGTTCACAAACCAATGATTATTGGGTTAATAAATTCATTGTTAATTGATAGGAGTTAGAATATTCATGTCTCACCTCATATTTGTAGTTTTCTTGAAGACCAAGGTTTCGATAGATTATGTATCATTATCAATTTTTTCTAACTGTTGAATCGGCAGTTGGTGGTCCTGTAAGTTGATTTCTGCTCCCTCTGTTGGCTGACCGATAAATTTCCAATTCAAATTTTTTCCCCGGGAATTTCAAAATTAAGTATTTATTTATTTATTCTTAAATAAATGCATTATTGTCTGTAATTAAAAAATGAAACTCTTTATAAGTCTCGTTTGAATATTGTCAGAATTTACAACATGATACTAAAAAATAACCTTCATGCCAACCGTCATTACAAGCTGGTGGGTATGCACTACCATGGCAACTATGCAAGCACTTCATTCTCTATAAAAAGGTAAGTGCGAGTTCTCCACTACTTCCACAATATCTATATCATAAATTAATTATGGGAAATAACAATGAGGTTTTCAAGTTAATAACTAATAAATAGTGAGTCGTGAATTCTCACCTCATACTCCATGATCTTCAAGCATGGGTCTGCAGATTCTGGAGGGATCCCTCCTACCTTCAGCCATCTTTACGACTGTTGAATTTTGATCTACACCTTCAGCTTCAAAGTTATTGATTTGATGAACATTGAGATCAAATCTTGTTCGCTGGGTATCTCTAAATTCATGGATCTAAATTTGTACTTCTGAATACATCTTTCCCCAAACTGTCAAATCTGAGGGTTTTTCCAAACATTTCAAAAGTTTAGCTTCTTTTTTCAATTTTATGACTCTCTAGCAAACTATGAGTTGCAATTGCTGATTTTTTCAATTTCACTAGTTTTAATATTTCTAAAGTGTTCTTTTGTGCAAGTGTCTAAATTCCTTTGTTTTTCCTATATATATCCATCCATAGTAATCCTGCCCGAAGGCAGGTCCTTCACTGCAATCATAGCATTTTCATGCCATGCTTGCAGCTTTACTAGGGAATTATAGGTGTGGTAGCTTCCCGTTGCTTTCCACACCGGTGAAGGATGATGATGATGATAATGGTAAGGATGATGATGATGGCCATATGATTTCGGGGACCGTTTGGGCCTTAAAGTTTTCCTGACATCTGTCTTACAGGTGAGGAAAAACCCCGATAAAAACCTCACCCAGAAAAACTGCCCCGACCGGGGATCGAACCCGGGCCCGCAGCGTGACAAGGCAGCACGCTACCTCGAGACCACAGCGGTGGACCCTATATATATATGATATGAAAAGAAAAATGAATGCTTGGGTTGGGATATGAACCCAAGTCTCTAAACTCTGTATGTTTAGCGCTCAAACAACCTGATCTACCCAAGTATTCCAACACAAACATACATTTTTCTTATATATGTAGTATTCTCAATTCACACAAGAGGTAGCAGAAATTCGTTCTGACTGACATCTGGAGGCTAACACAACAGTTAAGCAAAAAAATAATGTTTTCTTAACTGTTATGTTAGCCACCAGATGTCAGTCGAATGAATTTCTGCTACCTCTTGTGTGAATTGATAATACTACATATGTAAGAAAAAAAAGTATGTTTGTGTTGGAATACTTGGGTAGCTCAGGTCGTTAGAGCGCTAAACGTACAGAGTTTAGAGACTTGGGTTCAAATCCCGACCCAAGCATTCATTTTTTTTTTCATATCATATTTGCCTTCATTGCCAAATGTCAAAAATATAGTTATAACATCTAAATATACAAGCGTTACTGCTATAAAGTAAATATTCTCTTTAAAAAAAAAATTTGCTTAACTGTTATGTTAGCCACCAGATGTCAGTTGGAACGAATTTCTGCTACCTCTTGTGTGAATTGAGAATACTACATATATATAAGAAAAAAGTATGTTTGTGTTGGAATACTTGGGTACGGTAGCTCAGGTCGTTAGAGTGCTAAACGTACAGAGTTTAGAGACTCGGGTTCAAATCCCGATCCAAGCATTCATTTTTCTTTTCATATCATATTTGCCTTCATTGCCAAATGTCAAAAATATAACATATATATTATTGCAGTCTTTACAGCTAATTTGATAAATTATAGATTTTTTACTATCTGGGCATTTACTTTCTTATTAGTTATTGGCTAAGTTTATTTATCGGTGCTAATGCAATATTACATTTCTTTAAATTTAAAAAAAAAATTGTTGTGTATTTCAGGATGTATGCGATTTTCATGAATTGTTCTTCTTTCTTGGATTTAGATTGTATTCATTTAATATTTTTTGTTTTCTGAATTTCTTCAATTTACTTATTATTATTTCCCTTCCAAAACCATTTAAAGTAGCTATATTTAAAATGTGATTGTATTCTTTCTTAAAATCTTCTTCATTTAGTGGAATGTTTATTAATCTGTATATTAAACTGTTGAAAATTGCATTTTATCTGAAGATTTTATATAATTATCTGTAGGAGTATCTTTCCTGTAAATATTGAATTTGATTAAAGATCAGTCTGTACCAACTGAAGATGAAGCTATGAAGTTTTGAAACATATCTTACAAGAAACAACTAATTTATGAGATAAGATGAAGACAGACTAAACATAATTACTGAATTTGATTCTTTGTTGCTGTTCATTTCTGATTATGTACAGGTCCAAAAAAAGGGATTTGGTTATTCTTTTCTAATTCAAAAGTAAATTCTACAGATTCATCTTGAAGATTAAGGGTCGTATCTATGAATGCATTAGACTGTAAAAGTCGTTCTCTGCTGAGAAAGTTGCATCCAAAGACGTTTTTTGCATACTCAAAAATCTGTTCATGCGATAATAATTGTCGAAATTCCTAAGCTACCTGGCGAGGTGACTTTGCAGAGAACGAATCATGAGCAACCCGATGTACTTTGAAACCTTGCTGCTTTATGCAAGATGTCGGACCTTGAACACTTCGATCATGTTTTTGGTATATGCGGAGAAGAGGAATTTGATAGAGTCTACCAAAGAATTCAACTGGAAGAACAGGAGAATCGGCATAATATCACATGATGCAGACATCGTCGTATATGGTATTATTTGCAGGACGCAAGCGTAAATGTGTTCCTCTAGCAGATGAAAATAATGGAAGTGGTTTTATCACTGAGAATTCTGGGTAATTTCTTGCCAATATTACGAAAAAACTACTTTAATGCATGACCAGTCAGCGACTCACTAATTCGAACTTTGCACATTCTCATGGAAAACTCAACTCACCAGAGACTAATGTATTTGCATGCGGCCCTAAATCATTTCAATGCATCTTCAATATATTTAGAATTTATAACAGAGAAAATATCATCTACATATCTATACCAACACTTAAAAATCCAAGGGTAAGCATTGATGATTTGACACTCGAGATAAATCATAAATAAATTGGCCAAAAATGGTGAAAGTGCATTACCCATAGCCCAACCTGAGATTTGTTTATAAAATTTTCCATTGAAGGTGAACAAATTATTGTCGATACGTTATATAAAATTTAAGTAGTTTTCTATTATTTCTCTTTTTAATTCCAACGAAATTAACCATTTTTGAAAATATTTAACATCTTTTCAATTGGGATACTAGGGAACAAAGAAACAACATCAAATTAAACCAACCTGTGTTTCATTTGATGTTGTTTCTTTGTTACCTAGTATCCTAATTGAAAAGATGTTAAATATTTTTTAAAAAATATTAATTTCCTTGGAATTAAAAAGAGGAATAATAGAAGAATACTTAAATCTTATATAACTTTGTATCGACAATAATTTTTTCACCTTCAATGGAAAATTTTAAAAACAAATCTCAGGTTTGATTTCTGTTTGGTATGTCTTCCGGGCTAAATGGCCATGGTCCAGTTTTCTTGAAACTCGACATTTTGTCTACTACCATGGTAGACATCTTCAGGAGATTCTGCATACTCTCTGTGAACTCCTCAACTGTCAGCTGCAGATTGGCTGGACGTTGGAAAGGGTCTCCTTCTTTATAGGTGAGTCCTGGGTGGTGGCGTTCTCTATGCGGTCCGTTACATTTGAGCTGTTTTTTGATCGACTGCCCTTGGCAGAAGTGTTGTTCTAGTGTTGTGCAGCACTGGAATTCAAATTTTGTTGATCTTCATGGTTTCTTCTTCTTTGTTAAAGGAATTTTTATGTTTAAATTTCAATAGCTTCTCTATAAAGTCTAGTGTAGTAATGTGCTGTTTTGGACAAAACCTGTGTTTCATTGAATTTTATGGCATGTTCTTTGTTGAACTTTTATAGGAAAAAATCACTATGATGTTTAATTTAAGATTAAATTAAAATGCTTCATACCTCACCTCATATCCAGTCTTCTAATTAAAAAGATTGGATATAAGATGAGGTACGAAGCATTTTAATTTAATCTTAATGTTCTTTGTTGTTCATCAAGTGTTCCACTACAGCTGATTTTTCTGTTTGCAAATAATGTTAAGAATTTCTGTGGAACGGTTACAAGCATGTTGCACAGTAGTTCAGTGGAAGGGCTGCACATTAGCCTTCTGAATTTGCTTTCATATGACATTTCCTCAATAGGTGTTGGAACTCTTATCCAGCTGTGACTCGGACCTGTTCATAAACAGGATTGCACCATGTGAAGGGGAGATTGGGATTTATGTAGGAGAGGTTATAGATGGAATGTACTTCACTACCCTTTGCAACCCCTGTAATTCATTATGTTCAGCAATACAAGACTCTGTGGAAAGAACATAGAACATTTTTAAAGGATGGATCCCACTAGATGGCCTAGATAATTTCTAACTTATACACTATAAATTAAATTTGAAGAGAAAAATTTTCGCCTAGACCGGGACTCGAACCCGGGACCCTTGGCTTTCTGGGCCAAGTGCTCTACCAACTGAGCTACCGAGGCGAGTTACGATCTAGACGCAAATTTTTCTCTTATATACGTTGTAATTCCCTATCGCCAAATGCTTTTGAAACCATTGCTTCTATCTTTGCAAATGGCGGCTTCTTAGTTAAGAAGACATTTATTGGGAATTTAACATTACTTTATAAAGCTAGTAAGGCTTCTAATGATGTTTTTATTATTGATTTAACATTTCTCAATGAAAGATAAATTAAATTTGAAGAGAAAAATTTTCGCCTGGACCGGGACTTGAACCTGGGACCCTTGGCTTTCCGGGCCAAGTGCTCTACCAACTAAGCTACCGAGGCGAGTTACGATCTAGACGCAAATTTTTCTCTTATATACGTTGTAATTCCCTATCGCCAAATGCTTTTGAAACCATTGCTTCTATCTTTGCAAATGGCGGCTTCTTAGTTAAGAAGACATTTATTGGGAATTTAACATTACTTTATAAAGCTAGTAAGGCTTCTAATGATGTTTTTATTATTGATTTAACATTTCTCAATGAAAGATAAATTAAATTTGAAGAGAAAAATTTTTGCCTACACCGGGACTCGAACCCGGGACCCTTGGCTTTCCGGGCCAAGTGCTCTACCAACTGAGCTACCAAGGCAAGTTACGATCTAGACGCAAATTTTTCTCTTATATACGTTGTAATTCCCTATCGCCAAATGCTTTTGAAACCATTGCTTCTATCTTTGCAAATATACACTATAAGCTCGAAGAAACTTGGGAAGACCTAGAAAATGTCACAAAAACATTAAGAATGTTTTTTCTATTGTAACCAAAATGGAAAAGAAAAGGGAACATTTTTGGAAAAGAGGAATGAGATGGGACATATTACATACTCCATTAATGATAAATTGCTGTAGATCTATATTTTATGAAAATATAACAGAACACATGTCATGAATATTTCTGGCAGTATCTTGAACTTACAAAAGTTCTGATTATCACTGAATATAACAACAAAACTAATATTATTCATTGTGTACTGCTTAGTCTGCATCATATTTGACACCAATCTGGTTCCGAATTTCATCCTGAAGTTGAGCAATAGTCAGACTTTCTTGATGACTAACTTTAGGGCTCTCCAACAAACCTGAAAGAACATTTAACTTGATATAATTCCCATAGTATGAAGTAGTAAATACAAGTAAAGAGAAAAAAATGTATGGTTTTACTGGAATTTGAACCCAGGATCTCCAGCTTTGCATGCTGGCACTCTACCCAGGCATCCATGGACAAACACAAAATTTTCTCATCTTAAAATCCTATTTATATTTTGTAGTGAACACTATTCACATTACAGTAAGGGTTGTTTCATCAAGAAGACATTATGATGAAATGTTTTCCGTGCCATATCAGCTAATTACAAATATAATATTGAATCACCAACTACAAAGGATAAACAGGTTTTCTACATGAGAAAAATGTGTTCGTAGTTAAATATGGGAAATAACATTATGAGGTTCTTAATTCAATGAATGAATGAGTCACTTCTTATCTTACCTCATACTTTATGTTTTTTTAAACACGGGAACTGCAGTTTTCAAGAGGAGTCCTTCTTATCTTCAGCCAATATTATGACTACTGGATTTTTGTTGGAATCTTCATCTATAATGTGGTTGGTTGTATGGTATCTAATGTCGAGCACTTGATAATGAAATCATTCGCTCTCTTGCACTCCAATATTTAGCAGAAAAGGCTGGTCTCTGGTGAAAATACTGACAACTACATAAAATCTTCAGGTTTTAATCATTTGACACACAAACATGCAATTTTCAATAGTCTATTACACAGATTGTTAAATATTCCACTTAATGTAGAAGATTTTGACAAGGAATATAATCATATTGTTCATGTTGCTAAAATAAATGGTTTCGATGAAGACATTATAAAGAATAAATTAAAGAAATTCAAACAACAAAAAAGGTTACAAGAATACACCACCTTACATCATGGTCCCAAGAAAGATGTAAAATTCAAGAAATTCACTTACCATCCTGAAGTTCATAATAAGTTTCAAAAAATTTTCAGAAATTTTAATATAACATTAGCTCCAATTAACAAATTCAGCCTGGGTAATCTGCTGTTAACTAATAATAAATGTAATACCCCAGACAACAAAAAATCTGGGATTTATCAAATTGATTGCAAAGATTGCAACAAGATATATATATAGGAAAAACAAAAAGGAACTTGGAAACTCGTAAAAAAGAGCACTTCAGAAACATGAAGAATGGAGAAATTGAAAAATCAGCTATAGCAGCACATAGTTTATTAGAGCATCATAGGATTGAAAAAGAAGCAAAACTTTTAAAACATCTATCAAAACCTTTGGATTTAACAGTTTGGGAAAAAATATATATTCAAAAAAACCATACTAGAACTATGAACTTTGAGATTCCGGAAGAACCAAGCTTGATTACAAAGTTCTTCAAAAATACAACAGATAGCAGTTTAGGAAATGATTCATTCAAAATAACACCAGATGGCAGTTTGAAGAGGAATTCCTTCAAAAGAACACCAGATGGCAGTCTAGATAATTACCGGCAAAAAGGAGAAAAAATTGACAGTCGTGAAAACAGCTGACGATGACGACAAAGTGTCGCCGATACTGCAGTGCTGTGTTTAAAGAAACATAGATGTATGAGGTAAGAAAAAATCACGATTCATTTAATTATTATTAGCTGTTGACATCCTCTTTTATAGCATTCAGTCATCTTTTCTTAGGTTTTGCAAGAGGATGTTTACCAAACAATTGTCCTTCCATGACCATGTTGGGAATGCTTTGTTTGTCCATTCTCTGTACATGTCCAGCCCATTGTAAGGTAAAGGTAAAGTGATCCCACTACAGGCCTCAGGAGGCCCTTGGGGTAGTAGGAGGTTATGGCTCCCACTTTTCTGGACAATCGGCACTTCATGTCAGCCGGATTGTCAGTCCTGCATGACGGCCGCCTTTACCCCCAGAACAAATGTCCGGTACTCATTTCCATTGGAGGCTGAGTCGACCCCAGGGCCATATTGCTGCCAGAAGGTTTGGGTGAGTTTAAAAATCCTGATCCCCACACCTTTTCAATTTAATTATTATTGACAACTCTGGTTTTCTATACTAGTCATATAATTTATTATTATATCTAATTCTCTAGTTTCCTCTGTCATTCATAGATCCAAATACACGTTTCAGTTTTTTCCTTTAAAATCTGTTTAACATGTTTTCAAGTTTTTTTATTATGATCCAGGTTTCACTTCCATACTAGTATCGGTCTTATTTATGGTTTTATATAATTTTATTTTTGTCTGCGGATGCACACTTTTAGAATTATATATTCACTTATTTATGTGATTATAGTAAATATATTCATTATTAGTACGTATTTAATTGTATGACTTCATATGTATATATATATATATATATATATATATATATATATAATATAAATGATTTAATTATATATATTTAATTTATCTAAATCTAATATTTATATATATATATAATAAGTCATATATATTCCTAATAATATATAATATAATAATATATAATAATGCATAGCATGTCTCATTTGCTTTGTTTATTCTGTTCTGGATTTATTCTATTTCATTGCATTTACTGACTGGAAACTTGATACTTCTCTTGAGAAATACATTTTTTTCTATAAAAATTCTTTCGATGTCCAAAATTCTCCTATAATTTGTTCAGAAAGTTTCTTTTTATGTCATTGCACAAATATATAAATCAAGGAATAAAATTTTTCTCTTCAGTTGTTTATATATTTAAAAAATAATAAAATTACCTTGTTTCAGACACCGTCTAACTTCTATAGCTTCATAACGAAGTCCAGCACTGTTAGTAAAATTGAATGTCTTTGTTGCAGTTGGGAGGATGAACTCTTTTGTTTTTTCAGGAGTAGTGAAGCTTGTCGGACACCAGAATGGTTCATTCACCTGTACAAACATTATGTAACAATTACTTCTTACATTTAACTTTTATAGGAATTAATCACTATGAGGTTTAATTTATGGTGAAATTAAATGTTTCTTACCTCTCCTCATATAAATTTTCTAAGTTGATCGCGATGTTGAGACTATAACTGTCTCATCATCAGAACTTTGTTGGCGACTGGTGTTATGTCGATCGGAAAAAACTCTTCTTCTTCCCTCTGTTGGTGGACCGATGAACCTCTGGATCAGGTCAAAATTTGCAGGAATTTCGAAGTTCATAAGTTTTCCTTTGTTTTTCTGAATGTGGATCCACATTCAGAAAAACAAAGGAAATCGCGATCAACTTAGAAAATTTATATGAGGAGAGGTAAGAAACATTTAATTTCACCATACTTCTTACATTTTCATATTATTAGACCTTTATTTTAGAAAAATTCAAGTAATTCTTTATATTGCATACTATAGAATAGAGATTGTATTACAGATATTTTAGAATCAAATCTATTTATTGTATATTCAATTATCCCAAATATATTAAAAAGAAAAGGAAACAGTTGTGAGTTATTAACTATTAAAAATTCATACTTCATAAATCTTAAAAGATTATAAAGCAAATAAGAATTAGTTTTGATCATAGATATTAAATTTATCACTTCTCACCAAAAGACAAATTTTATTTGAAGAGAAAAATATAGGTATGAATCGGAATTTGAACCCAATGTCTCCGGTTCCGAATTCAGGCATATATTTTTGTTCGTAGTTAAATATGGGAAATGACATTATAAGATTCTCAATTCAATGAATGAATGAGTCATTTCTTATTTTACTTCATAGGTTATGTTTTCTTAAACACGGGAACTGCAGTTTTCAAGAGAAACATACCTCCCATTTTCATAATGTCATAATGTTGGTTGAAAATGGGAGGGATGTTCCTGTTGAAAACTGCAGTTCCCGTGTTTAAGAAAACTAAATTATCAAGTAAGATAAAAAATGAGTCCCGCACCGTAGCCGAGTGGTTAAGGCTAGAAGCTTTGGCGCAGAGCTACAGAACTTGCATTGGTTCGAGTCTCCATGGGGGAAGAAATTTTCTCATGGTATTTTGGCCAGTATGGGACCGGTGCACACCCAGCATCGTGAGGCATTCGGGTAGCTACAATAAGTAGCGGTTCCAGGTTGAGAAAACCAGCTATAACGACTGGGGGACTCGACATGCTGACCACATGTCATCCCTACGTTGGCTAGATGATCATCTACCTCTGTGATTGACACATGCGGATGTGAGGCCAGCAGCCGGATGGTAGGCTAAGGGCCTTCTAGGCATGTCACGCCATGGAATTATTAATTATAAGATAAGAAATTACTCATTGATTCATTGAATATATTTTTCTCTTCAAATTGAATTAATTTATCCAGACAATTTTTAGTTCACAATTCAAAATTTCTCTGTTATATGATTTAAAAAAATATATTATGAAAGAACTCTTGTTATGGGGCAAAATGGAGATATATAAAAGTAAGAACACCTACTTCTTTTTTCATGGAATATATATTTCAATTGTGTCCACCGCTGTGGTCTCGAGGTAGCGTGCTGCCTTGTCATGCAGCAGGCCCAGGTTCGATCCCCAGTCAGGACAGTTTTTCTGGGTGAGGTTTTTATCGGGGTTTTTCCTCACCTGTAAGACAAATGTCAGGAAAACTTTAAGGTCCAAATGGTCCCCGAAATCATATGGCCATCGCAATCATCATCATTCATATTCATCTTGGATTAAGCTTAGGATTAGGGATTCTTCTGGCACACCACTATCATCATCATCATCCATCATATCATCGGGGCAACGTAACCCCGCCTTTCAGGCACCCCAACCTCATAAGTGGGTTACAAGTACACCATGCCAGGAGAGAACACCAGGAATGTCGAAAGACAACCTGGGGCATTTGAAAAAAAAAATGTATATATACATATATTTCGATTGTTGGATTTTTGCAAATGACATTCCACTGCAGAATTTTTAAAAATAGTATTTGGCAGTGTTTAGCTCTAAAAATAGCTATTTTGTTATAACTAGAATGCTGTTTGCCTTTGTTGTTCATCATTTGACACCACCCAAGAGACACATACAGTTTAAGGTTTTACTGCAGATGTGAGAAATTTTGCCAACAACAACAACTACAGATCATACAAACATCCTCACTTACAACACATGTAGGTTGAGCAATTCAAAGCTCTATTTCAATTATTTTTCTGATTTTTTAAATTTTTATATTATGATTTGAATAATATCCATTAATTAAAATGGAATTTGAACAATGTCTATCTGAATCAAACAAACTTTCTTATCATATTTGAAGAGAAAAATTATATGCTCAGACCGCGACCTGAACCCGGGACCCTTGGTTTTCTAGTCCAAGTGCTCTACCATTTGAGCTACCTGAGCAAGTACCGATCTAAACGCAATTTTCTCTCTATATACGTTGTAATTCCCGCCCACCAAATGCTTTGAAGCCTTTGCTTCTATCTTTGCAAATGGTGGCTCCTATATTAAGAAGACATATTTGGGAATTATACATTACAAATATGATTGAGATGTATGAAATTAATAATAAGAACATCGAAAAAAACTTTCTTATAATTATTATTGAGTTATATTTTACTCACCTCATATTTCTTGAAATATAAGATAAGTCAAAATATACAACTCAATAATAATTAAAAGAAACCTTCTTCTTCTTCGGCTTTCCTCCAATTATAGGTTTGCCGTCTTCAGTTTCCATTTATCTCTATCATTCCAATCTCCCTCTTCCAAATTCCTATCATCCATTATAGTTCTGACCTCACGGCGTTATTTCCTACATATATTTAATAAACTTTCTTATATATAAAAATTAATTTAAATGTCCTTATGTTTAGTTTCTGATAGTAATATACTAACCTTGATGGTTCCTTTAGTACCAATAATGAAGGCTTCATTAGGAAGTTTGACTTTACTATGGGTGATGAGTGTAGATGTTTTGCCTCCTTTGTACTTGAGAGTTATGCTAGTGCTTGTATCCACTCCATTCTCATTCAGGTACCCAGACGCCTCTATACTCTCAGGTAGTGATGGGCCAAACACATACTGGGAGAATTGCAGCACATATACTCCAAGATCTAAAATTGTGCCACCTCCAAGTTCTTTCAATCTGTAATAATTATCTGATTGTAACAAGGCCATGTGAATATTTTTTTTACTTACAAGGAACTGTCAACCAATGCATGTCGAAACCTATCTTGAAATTTCTCCCAAAGAAACATTGTGATGTATCAAAGCCGTGTCCAAAAAATTATCTGCCATTTTTAACTGGAAGACACAGAAAGTGAAGCCAGAATCTAGCAATGGCAACCACTATATGGAGCAGATGTGCATCCCTGTATGAGTTAAGAGCAGAATGAAATGAGGCAGAACATAGCACAGAGAGCGGGTAGTGACGGCTATCCAGTTTGCCAATACAGGAGTTATATTATTTCCCTATAGTTTAAATGAGAGATTTGGCATTTTTTTTGTGCCTTGCAGTTAAAAAGTTTTTTTTTTTTTGATACAGCCTTTGTACATCACAATGTTTCTCTGGAAGAAATTTCAAGGTAGGTTTTGGCATGCAATGGTTAACAGTTCCCTTGTTAGATTCTATTGAAGTTCACATGAAGATAAGATTAAAAAGAGAAATAATTTTTCAAAACCAAATTAAAAAAATTTATTAATGCAGAATTAGAATATTCATCTGTTGTAAATTTCAGGTAAGTCTTGTAATATTGTTTATTTTTTATTATTTCACTCACCTCATACTTCATAAATCATAGCAGACCCTGGGTTTCTTCATGTAATTTGTGACATTGTCAATGCTGCGTCACGTTCACAACTGACGTCCAACGGCCTTCTATCCTGCAGACTGACCTCCGCGCCATCTGGTGGCCGACCGAAGAATTTCCAAATCAGTCCTCTTTCTTTATAACCGGGTATTTCAAAATTCATAGTTGTATTTTCATTCTTGCATATGTAAATTTTTTCCCAAATTGTGAGTTCCTTCGGTTTTTCCAATTGTTTAAGTAATTTTGTTTTGGTTTCTATTCTATGTTTTTCTGACCAGGCATGTGCAGCTATTGCAGATTTTTCGGTTTCTCCATTTTTAACATTTCTGAGGTGTTCTTTTAATCTTGTATTTAGATTCCTTTTTGTTTTTCCTATGTATATCTTTTCACAATCTTTACAATTAATTTGATAAATTCCCGATTTTTTGCAGTCTTCAATTTTTTGTAATATTTTTACTACTGCAGGATCACAGTGTAAGATATATATATATATATATATATATATATATATATATATATATATGGTATGATAAGAAAAATAAATGCCTGGACGGGATTCGAACCCGGATATATATATTATTTGGTGTTTCTCGTATAATTTATCATATTCATACTATTATTATTATTATAATTATTATTATTATTATTATTATCATCATCACCATTATATTTATTTATTTTTTTCAGCATGCCCCATTACTGTAGTAATATTACATACATAACATAACAAACATAAAATCAGAAAACATAACATTACATAACATCACATATTTGGTATTTTTTACATGTTTTTTTATCTTTGTCACTTGTTAATCACTCATTTTCGTACACTATTGTTTTTTATATTTTTTTTTAAATGTCTTAACCTTTTAGGTGTCATGAGCCGATCAGATCGGCTCTGGAGCTCCTGTCCATTACCTGCCAGACAATATACTTAAACTACTTGCAAAGCCGATCACATCGGCGGGTACGATTTAAATCTCTGACGCAAGAGATTTTACCAGTGGCATGCAGAGGGTTAAATATTTGTGTATTAGGTCTTTCTCCGTCACAGGCCATGTTCCTTCTTCTTTGCGGATTTCTTCTTTCAACTTATTTCTAGAATGCTGCTGCAATTCACAATTATAAAGGAGATGTTCTACGTTTTGAATTGCTTTTCTACATGGACAGCTTACGTTATTTAATATTCCAATAAGATAAAGATGTGATTTTATTTTTTCCGTGACCAGTTACCATTTCAGAAAATCTTGGAGTTATTTCACATTTAAGTTTTAATCTGTCTCTGACTGATGGGAAGAACTTCTTACAGGTGGCTCCTTTATCTGTGATATTCCATTCGTTCTGCCATTTAATAGTTCCTTCTTCTTTTATTTGGGCAACTATTGATGATTTAGGTATTTTTGTATATTCTACGGTTATGCTGGTTTCTGTTGCAGCTTATTTTGCCAATTGATCTGCCATTTCATTCCCATAAATTCCAACATGCTTTTATCCAGCTGAAGTGTACTGTCATCATTATATTATTATTATCATTATTACATTATTATTATTATTGTAAGTATTATTATCGTTATTATCGTATAAAATGTTGTTTGTACATGGAATTTACATTGCTACATTTAATGTATCTTTAAGTGTTTATAATTAGTATAGTGTATATCTGTATTTGTCAAATATTTTATTTGTATTTGTGCTGGTTGAGTGGAAGAGAAGGCCTTACGGCCTTAACTCTGCCAGAATAAATAAAACATTATTATATTATATTATATTATTATATTATATCACATTGTATTTTCCCATTCACCCTGACAGTATTTTAATAGATAGATACCACACAAGGGTCAAGAGTCTAGGTCCTAGCAGTAACATTGTCACAAATGTTCAAACACTAGTGACTTACTTCACTCTGTCAATGTCATCTATGACGACTCCAAAACCCACCATGACTTGGAGGATGTCACCCAGTAAACCAGATTCAAGCTCTTTCTTGAGAGCATCGTAAGCCGGGAAACAACGTGACCAGATGGCTTCCATTAGGAATAGTTTCTTCTTCTTGGCAAGATCAATCAGTTCCTTGGACTGTTTTACATTGAGTGTAAGAGGTTTCTCACACAAAACATGTTTTCCATGGTTTAACATTAACTTTCCAATATCGAAATGAAGAGAGTTGACTGTTCCAATGTACACAACCTCTATCAAAAAGAAAAGCCATGATTAATTAAATTATACATACAGCAGTCAAACATAATACAACAAAAAATTTTCAGGCAATTTTTAATTTTAGAACAAAAATACAATGTCTACTAAAAGTAAACAGGTGACATTTTCAAAGAATAATTATTTAATAAATAAATAAGTTTTGTCTTACTTCATATGGTTATTTCTGTTAGACATATGTTTCAAGACATGTTTGACTCATCTTCAGTTGGTACAGACTGATTTTTCCCAAATGGTTGGCCCTGGGTCTTGACTACTGCTCCCTTTTTCTGTAGTCCACAGAACTTGCTAATTAGGTTCCTCTCCACAGGAATTAAAAAATTCATAATTCTCTCCTTGTTCTTCTGCATGAAGAACAGAACATACAGAAGAACAAGAGAAGAATTATGAATTTTGAAACTCCCGGAGAAAGGAACCTCATTAGCAAGTTCATTGGACCATATGCAGAGGGAGCAGGAGTCAAGAATCAGGGCTGACAACTTGAGAAGGATCAGTCTGTAATCACTGGCAATGGGGCTCAGAAGCCTTGAAACATATGTTCTACAAAAAACAACCATCAGAGGTAAGAATGTACAGACAAAATGTCTTAATTATTTCTGACAGTCTTTTTCAGCTTAAAATTAATGACAGGAAAAATTACACTGTAGTTTATATGTGAAAGAAAAACATTTGATTGAGATAACAATTTGAACTGAACTTAAAAAAAATTCTCTAATATTGTATATTACAATCCTCATCCTCTTGGGAATTGGCCTACACTAAAATCAATATGACAGCCTACAATTCTGGAATGGATATTGCCTATAGTTCATCCAGTGAACCATAACTCATCAAATATTACATCCAATCATATCCCAAACTTTTTCAGTAGGACCTCTTTGATATGCATTCCTACGTCCTTAGGAAGACTGCAACATAGATCCAGGCTAGTGATGTAATTAATCCTTATTTGGGAGGAGAGGGCTCAAGTCCCCCTTAATTTCCTCAAACCCCCACCTCCCTTAAACTTGACACATAATAGTCCTGGTTTCCAATTGAGAAGCAAAATGGATAAAATATTATTATTATTATTATTGTTTAATTTTATCATTACTAGGAGCCCAAGCATTGAAGAATGTTTGTTAAACAATTTTTTTTGCAATACAATAGGCACAGTCTGTCATTTTATCTTAATGGGTATGCAATGTGCTGGAAATTAATTTACTTCCTGCATGGAGAGGGCAATATAACATTATTGTTATTCTGGAAACACCCTTTCACAATAGCTATGACAGTGGTAATTTTACTACAATACAGTGTTCTTGGAAAAATTATGACGAAGAAACAAAAATATTAAAATTAAAAAATTATGAAAGGGAATTAATTATATAAATGGAAAGAATTGTTGACGTTCGTATCAGAGTTCAGATGGTGTAATCGGTATCATACTAATGTGCATAGTTAGAGAGCCAGGTTTCGAGTTCTGGTCCGAGCGTTAATTTTTCTTTCTAAAATAAAACTATGTCCATTTCTGGAAAGTGTTAATTTAAAATACAACAAAAATTAAAAAAATATAAGATAAATTAAACCTCATAGCAATTTATTCCTACAAAAGTTAAATTTAAAAAATATATTTATTTTTATGTTTTCAAACTGTTACTACTGCTAACAGTGCATATTAGAACACACACCACTGAGATTATTGTTTACAATTATATAAGTATTAATTTCATAAAATTTTGCAACAATGAAAACCTTCTGGTGGGAAAAATAATAAAATAAAGTAAAGCGTATTCAAATGCAGATTGAAAAAAAAAATACTCAGTTTACTTCGTTATTGTAAAATTAACTTGTTTAAAACATTATTATTATGTTTAACTTTTATAGGAATAAATCACTGAGGTTTAATTTATCATTATTATGTTATTTATAATGAGATAATAACAATCATAAAACTCACCAACATTTGGATCTTTAGCAAGTTCCTCATAAGACCCATAAGCATTAGGAATATTGTGTTCTGTTGCAAATTTTTCGGCTCTTTCAAGTTGTTGAGCTGCCACTGCTACAACTTTATGTTCCTCAGCTGACAGAGTGCTAAGAGCTGTTACGAAGTCATGGCTGATCTTTCCTGCACTTGCTATGCCCCATCTGGTAGCCATCTGTGAAGAAATACCACTCAGTTATCATACAATGTGTATATGTTGTATGTTGCTGCCGCTACATACAAAAGTTGAAATTAAGTATATTGCTTTTTAAATAATTTGTGGTGAAATTAAATGTTTCTTACCTCTCCTCATATAAATCTTCTAAGTAGATCGCAATTTCCAGACCATAACGGTCTCATCTTCAGTACTTCTTTGGCGACTGATGTTATGTCAATCGGAAGAAACTCTTCTTCTTCCCTCTGTTGGCGGACCGATGAAATCGTGACCTACTTAGAAGATTTATATGAGGAGAGGTAAGAAACAATTAATTTCACCATAAATTAAACCTCATAGTTATTAATTCCTATAAAAGTTAAAAATAATTTGTACTTTTGTGAACAATCTAAATCCACGAATGTTTCATAAAATCTATCAGAAATATATTGTTACGTGTCGCGCATAGCGATGTTTGAATTGCACAGGTGAGTCCCCATGGTGAGTTAGATGGCCCACACAGCCAGCAAATTATCTGGAGTGCCTTGCCAGATGGTTCTAGCAGTGTCTCCCTCCCCTTTGGAGAAAGATCCATGTCTAGAGGATTCTGGGCATCGAAGTTACTCGAAGCTGTTTCTATAGCTTTCCTCATGCTTATATAAGATTGGAGGCAGAAGGCCGGCGAGTCAGTTTTGTGTTTGACGCTGGTGAGAGCAGTCAGTCTGCAATAGCGAGTACTGTGGTGAACAGTGTGATGATAAGTTGTGGCAAATTTATCTATCAGTGAGTGGAAAATTGTTCAAACTGAGATAACAATTAAAAGAAGATCATTTTGGGAATTGTAATTGTGAATAGAAGTTTGTTGATAATTAAAGAATTAAATTAAGTTTTTAGTGAAATTTTTAATAAATTCTTCTTCTTCTTCTTCTTCCTTCCAAGTATTAGGCCAAGGCCTGTTACGATCCTATAGAAAATTTTCCCTCCAGCGTTTCATAGGACGGCCCAGTGCCTTTTTCATGCTTTGGTCGTCATTAGTTTGATCCTTCCGGGAAATTCTCGTATAAGACTTGAAAGCATAATAATAGTCCCTTCGATTGGTTGCTGGCCAAAGGAAGGCAAGACCAGTGATGGGGCTGCCATCTTATAGCCTCTGGTCAGGCTTCTCTTGGAGAAGAAAAGAAAATAAAGGAAAGAAGAAATGGAAGAAAGGAAAGACTCCCTAGCCCTCAGATGCCCTAATAGCGTCGGGGTCGAAAAAACAAGAGTTAACCAAGAGAGGTTAGATAGTAAAGTTAAAAGAGTGCAAAACACAAGTAAGTGGAAGAAATGTTTTGCTCAGCTTGGGCACCTTGTGGTCGCCATCCACATATCCCCTAGATGAGGACCCCTGAGGGATTCATTGTGCTTATTTATGGCTAAATAAACCTAGAAGAAAAATTGAGGCTATCCCGGCACAATATGGTTCTCATCTAGCATCCAAGAATTGAATTGATATGTAAATAGGACTTCTATGCTTCCAATTTACACCACAAGTGCTTGCAGCACATCAGTAGAAAACTCGTCCAGCTGGATGTCAATGATTGTTAGTGGTATAGTGAGATAGTGACATGAATTGTTTTCCAGTTAGACAAAAAAACAATTTTTTTTCTTCCTTCATATCCCTGACTGGGATATAAGTTTTGAATTGGCACATCTACAAAATTCCAATACCATGCCATTGAATTCATTGCCATTAATTGCTTCTCTATCAATAGGTCTGGTTCAATATATGCGTTAAGCCAATTTTCTTGTTACAGCTTTTCTATAGCTTTACTTTAACTGTAAAAACAAATATCTTAAAATTAAGCTAATTAATCTCCAAATATAATTTTGCTTTGTAATCATTCCAAATTATTTCATATTTATATCAACAAACTTTGGCCTAAGATACATTTAAATTAAAAAATACAATTACATGTGAACTTTTATTTAAATAATAACATTTTAATCAATGGTAAAGAGAAAAATTGATTACAATAATTTAATTGTGTTCATTAATTTGCTTATTTCTATCATAGTAATAGCTTTAGCTTATCAATATTAATTTAATAAATAACATTTTAGTCTTATAATGAATGGGAGATACCAAGTTCAAGTCTTGGCTCCAACCGATTTGATTATGGTCATTTTCATGGTTTTCCTTAGCTATTAAGTAAAATGCTGAGTTGGATTTTTATTACTGTACCATGATCTATAATATTAAACCCTGCTGAATTCCCCATAACCAACATGTATTTAAGCTATTTTTGCACTATGTAATAAATTTTCTTATCATTTATTCAAAATATGTAACTACAAAATATAAATTAAATAAATAATAGTTTAAAAAAACTAAAACAACATGCTTTATTAGAAAACCGAACTAAAAAATGAAAAATAATTTTAATTTCCAACACGCTTGGGATAAAATTGTCATTAATATTTTACAGAATAAGATAAAAATGAAAATATCTTTAAATTCGATACTATTGTAGTATGAGCTAAAAGTAATACTCTTCTAAAAAAAATCCTCCAGGCCGTATTTGAACCAGCAACCTATACAACGATGGACTAAAAAGTCAATAAGTCCGCAACTTATTATACTAGTCTTTATTTTTTTTAATGTCCTGATGATCCTGGCCAGGATCTTAGAAAAAATTTATGAAATCATTGTATTGTCATTGGTCTTTTACAAGTATACAAAGTTTCAAGTCGATCCAATGTTTTTAAGTGGATGAAAATCATGTTGAAAGATTTCGTTACATAGACAGATACAGGTCAAGCTAATATAAAGCGTGTAAAAACAGTAAGAAGGCATGGACTTCCTCTTTGGTGTAATGATAGTATGTCCGACTGTCATTCAGAACTCCTGAGTTAATTTTTTTCTCTTTAACCCTAGAAATATTTCTGCAAAAATTATATCTTTATAGATGAAAAGAATTTTAAAAAATGAAATTCTAAAGTTATTTTTGTAATCTTTCGTAAATAACTGTTTAGTTTATTTAAATAGCAACTGTTTGTTGAGGAAGGTATATAACATGCATTGTTATCAGTTAAATTTTGTTATACCTTATTGAGGAAAATACTGTAGCTGCTTTAGAAAAGTTGTTGTCACTATAAGCCACTTCTCTGCACTGAACAGCTTAACAACGCAGCAGACCTCTAATCTGGATTATGTAACCACATATCACTTGATAAGCTAATGTTTCATAGTACATGTTGCTTGAATAGAGATACATTCAGTACTAGTAAAGCAGTGGCGGCTTGTGGAATCAGATAATGGTAATTGCACTTAGAAACAAGTTGGAACACAATTCATAATTTGTTAACATGTCTGAAGAAGGTACAGTGTACCGAAACAGCTGTCACTGAATTATATAATAAATATGAAAATCAAATAAAACTACGTTTTATTTTTATTTAATTAACAAAATATAGCCTATTACAATGTCTAGATGGCAAAAAGAGTATAGTAGGTGTAAGCAACCAGTTTTCAGATACTTTTGAAATTGACAATAAGTTAAAGGAATCAATACTAGTAAAATTCATATCAAATTCCGTTGAGGTGAAGTCATATGATGAAAGTTAAAAATTAAATTGTACCTGTTGGTAGGTGCCATCATCCTCAACTTTGTTAAAATATTGTATATAAAATTAAGTGGAGCACTTTCGGAAGTTATCTTCCATCTTCTGCAGGTTGAGCTTCCGCTACTCGTTGTTGTTGTTGTGTACGGTGATGTATACTCCAACTGTTTGTAGCAGCAACTGACTTGTTTTTGATGATCTCACATAATGGGTTTGACTGGGGTGCGTTCTCAGTAAGAAGTGAGGTGTTGTTTGTTTCCTTTATAATTTCAAGCTCTTCAAATATATTTATCCTAGCTGGAATGTTTTTTCGGTGGATTCTCGTGAGAGTATTTTCAATTGTGTTCATTCGATGACCTGTGTTAATGGGATGTTTAGCATAGCTTGATTTATCACCCACGTGTATGAAATCTTTTAGGTGTTTCATACACGCAGGTGATAAATCAAGCTATGCTAAACATCTCATTAATGCAGGTCATCGAATGAACACTATTGAAAATACTCTCACGATAATCCACCGAGAAAACATTACAGCTGGATAAATATATTTGAAGACCTTGAAATTATAAAGGAAACAAACACCTTACTTAAGTTATGTAGAAACCGAAAAATCTGCAATAGCTGCACATGTCTGGTCAGAAAAACATTGAATAGAAACCAAAACAAAATTATTTAAACAATTGGAAAAACTGAAGGAACTCACAATTTGGGAAAAAATTTACATATGCAAGAATGAAAATACAACTATGAATTTTGAAATACCCGGTTATAAGAAGAGGGGATTAATTTGGAAGTTTGTCGGTCAGCCATCAGATGGCGCGGAGGTCAGTCTGCAGGATAGAGGTCGTTGGACGTAAGTTGTGAACGTGACACAGCATTGAGAATGTCATAAATGATGTGAAGAAACCCTGGGTCTGTGAGGAGTTATGAAGTATGAGGTGAGTGAAAGAAAAAATAAACAACACCTCACTTCTTAATGAGAATGCACCCTAGTCAAACCCATTATACGAGATCGTCAAAAACAAGTCAGTTGCTGCTACAAACAGTTGGAGTATACATCACTGTACACAACAACAACGAGTAGCAGAAGATGGAAGATAACTTCCGAAAGCGCTCCAGTTAATTTTATATACAATATTTTAACAAAGTTGAGGACGACGGCACCTACCAACAGGTACAATTTAATTTTTAACTTTTATCATAAGTTAAAGGAAGGCGATGTACTATTTCCTCTACTGTTCAATTCTGCACCAGAAAATGCCATCAAATCTTTAGAGACTGAAGAAGGTCTACAACTCCCAATGGTGTTAATAAGTTGTTGGTTTATACTGATGAAATAGTATTATTAGGTGAGAGAGAGGAGATACTAAGTGCCAACATACACACTCTATTGAGTAACACGAAGAAATTGGAGCTGGAAGTAAACATCATTAAAACTAAATATATGGTAAAACATAGAGGTGCATCATATAATGGAAATGAACAATTGATGACAAATGAGGGAAATTTTGAAAAAAATGGCTAAATTCAAATATCTATGAACAATAGTTACAAACAAGAATGAGTTGCAGAAATTGAACAAATACTCAATTCTGGAAATGCATGTTATATTCTTGTCATCCCACTTCTCTAAAAAAAAAATTAAACTGTTATTCTCCCAATTATATTATATGGATGCAAAACATGGACTCTTGCTTTAAGGGAGGTTAAAATACTGTGAGTATTTGAGAAAGAAGTCCTTAGAAAAATGTTTGGACCAATAGAGATGAACTGACAGATGAATTGGGAAGACTATATAATAGTGAGCTACATGATTTTTATAGGAAACCAGATATAATAAGAAAAGTTAAGTCTCATAGACTGTGATTGGGCAAGACATATGGCATGAATGTGGAATGAAAGAGGGGCATGGAAACTTCTTGTAGGAAAACTAGAGGGGAAAACACTCAGTATGCAGGCCAAGAATGAGGTGGAAGAATAATATTAACCATGATTTGAGGGAAGTAGATTATACAGAGGGTGATTGGAAAACATTAGCTCAGGATATGGAGAGCTTATGTCTGCGCAGCCATGAACCTATGGATTTGATAGTGCCAGTGAGTTAGTTAAAAAATAAACCTGACCTGGCTCTGATTTGTCCACCACAAACCCCACATGGAGTGATCAAGATGCAAACAAGGGACCCAGAGGTGGACGGTGAATGTCTAAACACTTGCGTCACAGAGTCACCTTTAGCAGAGGCGGAGTGTGGAAGTTTGAAAAGTGTTAGCCTTCATTTTATATACAGTAATATGGATATAATATTGTGTTTATTGCATTATTTTTAATATGACACTGAACTTCTAAAAAGGATGACATACAATGTTAGGCGTATCAAATATAATAAACTGCTATTGCTATAGGACTTACAAAATGGATATTTAAATAATAATAGTTTATTTTACCTGACGAAGGTAAGATCGCAAGGCCTTCTTTTCTGCTTCACCACAGGGTTAAATTATACATATATTAATAATTATGAATTATCTAAATCTTTATTAATAGTACATCATAGGAAAAGGCTACACAATATATAGATGACAAGGGAAGTCCTCTCACATCACATACTTTATTTAGTGGTTGACTCGTATCTGTTGTCCTCAAAAGCACAGAACTTACTCATAAGCACACTGAAATGTCGCTGTCAGCCGTTTCTGGAGTGCTAACAGGGCAAGAACCCAGCAGCATGCTACCCGACTTGAAATGCAACACAATGTATTACTTGAATGTGTCCGCACAACTTGTTCTCAAGGTTGTCATCCATGTAAGCCTTGGGAAGGGGCTAACAGTGTTGGGATTTAAAAATGTTGAAGAACGTTATAGAATTAGAATGCTATTTATACGTACATTATATGTTATTAATTTGCTATTGTTTACAACATTTAGATTATTATCAATGCATAAATGTATTTCATTCTGGTATTATATTTCATTTTAATTAAATACCTAAAAGTTTAATTCTAACTTTTGAAAGTGTTAGCTGGGCTAACAGAGCTAACATGGACCCTCCGCCACTGACCTTTAGTAGTGATAAATCTATAGATAGAATATTATTACTATAAATCATTTTGATTCTGACAATAATGTAGCCATTTTAACTGGTCACATGTTCGAACCCAGTAAAGGTGTATAGTTTAATCAAAATTGCAGTGAGAAATAACACTATGACGTAATTTTCAATTTACTTGTATAATGAGTTGGATCAATTGTTTTTTATATCTCACCTCATAAAGTTCTGTGTTTTTACGATACCCATTCCAAGGGCCATTTGCTTCATCTTCAGTCAAACTTCAACTCTGAATTTGACTGAAGATGAAGGCAAATGGTCTTTGAAACCGGTATTGTGAAAACACAGAACTATAGATGAAACAGATAGTTATTTAATTAAGGTAGAATATTTTTTATCACTCACCTCATATAGTTATTTGGCCAGATATCCAGTCGAACATTGCCAATTGGTGCATCGTAACAAGTGAGCTCGCATAGGTGGCACACGAACAATTGGGTGGACTCGGCTGAATTCAGGTCTTTTCGTTCATGAGCAAAGTTAAATGTTTAATTGATTTGTTGAATTGATTGCAAACACGATCATTTGAGCTTAAAAAAAAATGTTCTATTGTAGTTTGAGGTTATTGTAAAGGTATTTTTATAAGTAATTCTAAAAAGATTTAGCAATGAAACATTACATCGGTAAAGGAAGGTCACCTTTATGGGAATATTTTGATATAAACAGTGATGATCCAAAGTTTGCTGTTTGTTTGTTATGCAATGTTAAAATTTCTTGTGGCGGTGAAGGAAAAAAAAAAAAAGCAGGTATGTATGTACCAAACAAAACTAGATTATCTTTTTTCTTTTGTTTTTAATTACTTCATGGAATTGATCAATCTATTTATCAATTGGATCTTGCCATACTTCGCTACTGCCCCCAAGGCAAAAGATCGCTGGGACGTCCAAAAAAGCGCTGGAGGAAAATTCCTCTTTGAAACCGTAACAGGCCACATGGCCTAATACTTGCATGGATGATGATGATGATGATCTTATGGTGGTTAAGTAAGTAGGTGTACGTACCTACCTATGTCAAATTTGTCGAAACATCTTGGCAGGTATATGATTCAAGAATATTTTCTTAACGTTATTGGCGTAAATTTTATATGCTTTTATATAAAATATAGTTTTTTTAATAAACTTCTGACTCACCCTGCAGAGAAATTGGTATTCATTCACCATAATTTGCCCTTAGTGCAGTATGAGTACTAATTTTTTTTTTTGTAAAATGAAAATATGGTGATTGTATTTGTTATGTGGATTAAATAAAGTATCTAAATTAAGTTATGTAGATAGGAAATAACACTATGAGGTGTTTTAATATTTGAAGAGAAAAATTTTCGCCTAGACCGAGACTCGAACCCGGGACCTTTGGCCTGCCGGGCCAAATGCTCTACCAACTGAGCTACCGAGGTGAGTTACGATCTAGTTTCATTGAGAAATGTTAAATTAATAATATAAAAAAACCGGGTTGCAAAGGATAGTGAAGTGCATTCCATAACCTCTCCTATCCAAATCTCAACCTCAACCTGCTCGTGGTGCAACCTGCTTTTACAAATGAGGCTATGAGGACCGAGTAATGGCAGTATAACCACATCATCAGAAATAGAGGAAATGCTATTTCAACACTTACGCTGGCATGCCACGGCGTAGAAATGGTCCACAAATGGTGCTTGTGAGAATGGTCGGTGGATTCAAATATATAGATCCTCCCGGCAAGGTCCGATGGACCCATTAACCAACGGCATGTGTGGCCCTCCAGTCATACTGGGGGTTTATGTGAGTGGGTGATGTAACCACCATTACAAATAAAAAATTGGTGCCCTCTTAAAAAACGGTTACATTTATGCTGAATAATGGCAAATCCTTCAGACAAATTTTCCGGAGGTAAAACAGTCCCCTTTACGGATCTCCGGATGGGGACATCTGCAGGACGTCATATACAGAACATCTTTAAAATTCTCCAATGGACTTACACAGAGTAAAAAAACCGAATTACAAACAATCATAGAGGAAAATGGGATAGATGTATTTATCATACAAGAAGCTAATGTATCTAGAGACCAACTAAAATATTTTCAATTTCCTGGATTCAACATACATATCCTCCCCAAAGCACGGCAAGTAGCTAGTGGAATTCTTGCAGGCGTCAGAACAAATATTTTATCAAAATCTAAAGTTATAAAGGAAATGCAACAAGAAGACAAAGTAGAAATCATCCAAATTGAAATCTGGAAAGGAAGTTCACATTACAACATATATGGAATATACAATCCACCTAATAACAACCCCTGTCTAGATATAATTAATATTTATCCAAAAACAATTCTGATTGGTGATTTTAATGG
Source organism: Diploptera punctata (assembly GCA_030220185.1). Lineage (NCBI taxonomy): Eukaryota > Metazoa > Arthropoda > Insecta > Blattodea > Blaberidae > Diploptera > Diploptera punctata. Next base: position 2,086,756 of record JASPKZ010000827.1, read on the forward strand.
CCATTCACCTAAATGGGGATACAAAGACTACAATCCTAGTGGCAAAACTATTGAAGATTTATTAAATTCAAACACTTTAGAACTTATCTATAAGAATGATGACTGTCCTACATACATACATTATAATGGCCAGTGTACAAATCCAGATCTCCTGTTAGTTTCATCTGACCTGAAAGATAAGACTACACGTGAAATCATTGAAGATCTAGGATCGGAACATAGAGCAGTTGTTGCATCTATAATACATCAGGACAAACAAAATAACAGTAAAAAAAAAAAACAAAATACTCTTGGAATTTTAGAAAAGCTAATTGGGAAAAATTTACAGAAGAAAATGAACATAAATTAAACCTAATTCAGTACGAAGTATCTACAGATAAACTTAATAATACCATCTCAAACATAATTCTTGAAGCAGCAAAAAATTGGATCCCAAGAGGAAAAAACTAAACACTACAAACCCTTTTGGAACGCAGACTTATCCAAGTTAAAAGAAGAAAGGGACACAGCAAGAAGAAAAGCAGAATTGTCCAACAACCAAATAGATACACAAGAATGGCGAAGAAAGGCAGCAAAGTTTAAAAAAGAAATCTATGCAGCAAAGAAAAATGCATTCAGTGAATTTATTGAAAAAGCTGATTACAGAAAAGACTCAAAAAAAGTATATAGATATATAAGTAAAATCACAAGTCAGAGAGATACAAAGAAAGAACCACTCAAATTAATGGGAAAACACTTACTTCCAACAACTCTATTGCTGAAGCTTTTAATAAACACTACAGCTCTCAACACAAACTCCCTCCTAAAGCTAAAAAGAAGCAAAGGCAAATAAAAAAGATCTCAAAGACTTTTAAGAAGCATCAAGAACAAAAGAATGATATATTCGGCAAAGAATTTACCATATGGGAACTAAATTCTGCAATACACGAGTTACAAGACAACAAATCTCCTGGTCCAGATAAAATACATGTTGAATTTTTTAAACATCTTGGCCAAAAGGGAAGGAATACACTACTGAAATTATTTAACCTATCATGGACCTCTACTGTACCTACAGAGTGGAAAAAAGCAATAATTATTCCTATTTTAAAAAAAGACAAGACAGCTGATGATATAAATAATTACAGACCAATTCTTTAACAAGTGTCATTGCAAAAACAGCAGAACGTATGATTTCAGCGAGACTAAATTGGTTCTTAGAAAGTAAAAACATACTAACAACAGCACAAACAGGATTCAGGCAACATCTATCTACAAAAGAAAATACAATTCAACTTTCTCAAGATGCCAAAGAATCTTTCAACAAACATCAAGATACGCTAACAGTTTTCATTGATTTGAAAAAGCATATGACTCGGTATGGAGATATAAATTACTTGAAAAACTCACAAAACTAGGCATTCAAAACAATATGTTAAACTGGATCACCCAGTTCCTTTCACAACGTTTCTGTGCTACAAAATACAATGACAGTACTTCCAAATTCCGACAAATAAAAAATGGGCCTCCCTCAAGGTGCAGTACTAAGTACAACCCTGTTCAACATCTACATCAACGATCTGCCACCAGCTATATCAAACACAGAAATAAAGACAGCTCTTTTTGCAGATGACACAAATAGAAAAATCTAAATCATCTATGGAAAATGCTCTTAACCTACTAGAAAAGTGGACCCACAACAATTTAATGGCCATTAATACAGACAAAACAACGTTTCAAATATTTAGCTTGAAAAAAAAATTCCAAAACTAAATCTACAGTTCAAGAAAACAAATCTGAGACAAACAAATGAAACAAAATATCTAGGAACAATTTTTGATTCAAAATTATCATGGAGAAAACACATTGAAGCAGTAGTAAACAAAGCAATGAAAAGATTCTCAATCTTAAAAAGATTAGCCGGAGCAAAGTGGGGCAGTAATCGCCAGACTCTGAACACCACATACAAAACATTCATCAAGCCAATACTACTATACAATGGGGAGGTAATAATCACAGCAAATAACTCGAACCTGAATCGCCTAGAAGTATGCCAAAATCAGGCTTTACGGCTTATAACTGGCGCAGCAAAATCAACTCCAATCGCAGCAATGCAAGCACTAACTCAGAACCCTCCAATATGTCTAACTTTAGAGGAACAGGCAATAACACAACATGAGAAAATGTCACGATTAACAACAAAATGGGAAAAAAGGCAGTTACAACCAAGCAAGTTGAAAACACAAACAAGTTTCTTGTCCAAAGTAATGGAAATAAAAACAGATTTGAATCTTCCTAAATCTACAGAAAATATTTTGATCAGAGATAACCCTCTTACTTTTGAACCAATTAACATTCAGCTAAATCTAGAAGAACCAGTTACAAAATCTGAAACTCCCACACTTGTACTAAAAGCTCTAGCATTAGAAGTTGTGAATAAGAGATATCCACCAGAAGAATGGTTACATGTCTACACAGATGGATCTACTATTGATAACAACTCAGGATCAGGAATTACATGTGCATTATTTTCATTTTATCAAGCAGCAGGATACCACACAACAAATTTTGATGCAGAAGTAACGGCTATTCATATTTCACTCCAACAATTACTATACAGAATAAATAAATTTCAAAATGCGGTCATACTCTCTGATTCTAAGGCAGCAATATATGCAATAAATTCACACAAAATGAAGTCAATACAAATTAAAGAGTGCTACAAAATGATTCAACAACTCCAAAAACTACAGAAAAGAATTCAATTGCAATGGATACCTGCACATTGTGGAATTGCTGGAAATGACACTGCTGATTTTCTTGCCAAAAAAGGCTCCAATTTAATTCAGAATACTACTAAAAGCTTACCTTTCACATCCATAAAAAGAATAGTTAAAAACAAATATAAAATCAAACAAAACCAAGACCTATGTAATAAAGCCAAAGACAAAAATGGAATATTTTAGTAAAGAAGCCAGATATTATTCCAGAATTTCCACGTAAAACTACAGTAGCAACATTTAGACTGCTTACAGAACATGACTATTTAGCCAAACATTTATATAAAATAGGAATCTACACGAATCCAAATTGTCCTCTATGCAATAAAGACGAAGAAATGAATAAAGAACACCTACAAACCTGTGAAGTATTACCTGTTGGATCCACAATAGAGAAATATTGGAGAGCAAGAACGCTAATGGCTTCGGTGCCAAGGCCCAGCATTTGAAAACAACAACAACATATAAAAAAACCATCATTTTTTAATATTGTTTATTTTTTATTATTTCACTCACCTCATACTTCATAACTCCTCGCAAACCCAATGATGTGATGAAACCCTGGGTTTGCGAGGAGTTATGAAGTATGAGGTGAGTGAAATAATAAAAAATAAACAAAGTATCTAACTTTTATATTTCATATATTTTTTTTTTAAATCTGATATCTGGCCGGATACTAACTTATTATCTGTTATCCAGCCAGAGAGTAAATTTAGGCCGGATACCAGATAGTTACTGGATATACGTTTCATCCCTACACAGAACTTTATGAGGTGAGATATAAAAACATTTTTTCTAACTCATTTATAAAATTTGTAAATGCGTTGGAGAAAATTGAAAATACCTCATAGTGTCATAACATTACTTCTCACATTAATTTTGATTAAAATAATGTAATCAACAACTATAAATCATATTATTAATGGTTAAAATACATTACATAATGTGTAGCAGTTAAAAAGTCCTATAAATAACCATAAAATAATATATAAGCTACAAAATTTGTAGTTGTATGTCAAAATTACAAAACTGGACTTAGTATGTTCTTTTCTTGACTCTTCATTTCTCATAAATTCTCTTTTCACATCACACCAGTCATCATTACAAGTTGTAGGTAGTTCTAATAATAGTGAAACCTGCCCCAGATCCATCACCATTTCCACTGTGTTCTTCTATGCGACTCCGCTTGGTGGGGGAGACTGCCATCCTGCTGTATCCAAGTGCTCCTGAAGAACATAAAATTTCTCCAATTAATACAAATGTACAATATATGGTAAAGTGTGATAAGTGATCCATATTTAATAAATTTTCAAACCAATCTCCAAGTATCAGTAGAAATGGAAAGAGCATGTCGTGAAAATGGAACTGTTTAGATTCCCTAAGGCAATATTGAAATACTGCCTGAATGAAAAGTGTTCTTTGGGCAGGCCCATGGAAAGATCCCTTTCTCAGGATATAACATTTCTACTACCGATACCAGAAAGAATCACGATGATTATGAAAAGATGTGGAGAATTTCTGTTATCTTTGGAAAAAGAAGTGATTTGACAGATGGATTTCCTCACTGAAGCATTCATTTGATATTTAAAAAAAAAGACTATCTTTATGTGTAGATGTCCCTGGTTCACAAGAACATAAATTCTAACCATTTATGAAGACTGCACACATGTGAATAAGTTGATTAAGGTAAACATTTTTATCACTCACCTCATATTGTTCTTCTTATTTGACTATAAACTAGTTTCGGAACATAGTTTCTGTTCCATCTTCAGTATCGTCACGACCATTGTTCTGTCATCTTCAAGAGCTGTCCTTCGCTCCTTGAAACCAGGTCATTCTCACCGGGAATTTCAAAGTTCATCAATTTCTTCTTTTCGCTCTTTTGACGATACTGAGGATGGAACAGAAACTATGTTCCGAAACTAGTCTATAGTCAAATAAGAAGAACAATATGAGGTAAGTGATACAAAATTCTACCTTAATGAATATACCTCATAGTGAGAATTCCTAAAATAAGTGAATAAGTTGAATCTTCATGCAGTTTAATAATTCTATTCTTCAACTAATTTTCATGTCATCTATATCTTATGTTATTATACCTTGATCATCTGTGAAAAATAAGTGGATAAGAAATATTGCAGGTTTATTGGTATTCTCATGAGACTGGGGGTTAAATATTAATTTTAAGAAAACTGAGCATTTAACATTCAAATTAAATGAGAGTGAAAATTTAAAGTTTAAACAAAAAGAGATTTAAGAAGTAGAAAATTTAAAATATCTTGGATCCATTTTATAAGCCAAAGGAGGAAGTTCAACCAGAATCAGAAAATAATATATGAAGGGAGTAAAATAACTGGAATTCATCATCATCTGCATTCATGGATTAGGTCTGTTGACCCATTCCGACTTGGAATTTTGAACTCAATTCTATGGAGCAAGTATATTTTAAATGTGACAAAAAATATATATATATAAATCTTTGGTTGAAAGTTTTATATTATAAGGAGCTGAGTCCTGTTTCTTAGACAAATTACTGACTACAGAATTTGACTTTTGATACAGAGCAGCAAAGAAGTCAAGAAAGAAAAATAGTTAAAAAGTAAAAGAATTAGAGAGATTATAAAAGTTGATAAGAATATTCTGGTGGTAACTGTTGAATGGAAAAAGAGATGGTTTAGACATGTCAAAATGATGGTGGATGGAAGAATTCTGAAAATTATCTTAGCATGAAATGCTGAAGACAAAAGAAGAAGAGGAAAACCACAGTAGCAATGGATGGAGTCAGGAGTTTTAACAGGAAGAATTTGACAGAAGAAAATGCTTAATGTAGAAATTTGTGGGGGAATAACATTACCTTGTTGACAATTGAAAGCAACTATAAAATACTGCCTGATGGATTGTTAGCCTGAAGGAGTAAAGTGATGAGTTTTCATCCATGCTGGATAGAAACTTGAAGAAGAAATAAAATTACATAACAGTTAAGTCTCATAGACTGCGATGAGCAGCATGGGGAATGAAAGGGGTGCATGAAAGCTTCTTGTAGGAAAACCAGAGGAAAAATGTCCAGTTGGTAGACCAAGAATGAAGTGGGAAAATAACATTAACCTGATTTGAGGGAAGTAGATTATACAGGGGATGATTGGAATGCACTGGCTCAGGATAGGGATGCATGGAGAGCTTATGTCCATACAATCATGAAATTTATGGGTTCGATAGTACCAGTGAATTAGTTACTAGCCTTTACATATATTAGTAAGCTATGCCCTCTTGCAATCACAAATTCATAAAACATAAAGCAATTATTTGTGTGAATTGGATGATCATTCTCATGATCTCATCATATTGTTTCAAACATTGCATTTATATTCTCTGCAGAACTTTCAATATCTTGTCAAAACAAAAGTAATATTTGAGAATACTACAATGAAGATAGGACACAAAATATATCAAGATAAGAGTCCTCGAACCAGGACTTTGCTAGAAAAACAGGACATAATTATATTAACTCTATAGGATTACTGTTCTTTTGATGATATAAGTTCTACCAAAGTTACAGACTCTTCAGTTGTTAAAAAGGATTGAATAATAATTATTAGGTTTAAGATTTTTAGGTGCAATTTTTATGATAAAAAGAAAAGGGAAAAGGTTCTAAAATAACCAAAAAAGGAGACAACAAAATGCACTTTTTTATATCCCATAACTATTATTTATTAAAAACTTGAAAGTGTACAACAAATAAAATGCTGGCATTTGTAAAGGAAAGGAGTATTTTTAGTCCACAACTGTGATGTAGTGGTAATAATATTGTTGCATCAGATGCTGAGGGCTAAAGTTGAATCCCCACTTGGGACAAGTTTACTGGATGAGGTTTTTCCTCACCTATAGGACAAATATCAGGAAACTAAGGCCCAAATAATCCCCATTCATCATCTGACCATCCTAATAGTCCTAACATATACACCTTGTTTAGTATGAATGTATGTGTGAATGGTGTGTCTTGTCTTAAGGTGAGACGGTAGGCCCTATCCCATCGATGTTAAAACATGGGAATTTGAGACCCATTATCTCAGGAACTACTAGATGGATTGTAATGAAATTTTTACAGCATATTAAATGAGGCTTGTAAAGACCACTGAACCTCAGTCAAACTTGTATCTAAATATTGATGTCCTATATAATTTTTTTGCCATGAGTCTCTTTTTTATTTAAAAAAATACTTCTAAAAAATCATAAGTGAGAATCTGTACAAGAGATTATCATGATTATGGTTCCACAGCTTTAGTATAACTAGATTTACCGCCTGTAAAAATTTCATGTAACTATCTCTAATAGTTCCTGAGATAATGGGGCAAATGTTCGAAAATTTTCACTTTCGAGAAAACAAGGTTTAAAGTATTAAAAAAATAATTAATGCATTTATAATTGGCATTCAGTAAAAAATGCAGAAAAGAACAGACTATTTAATTATGAAAAAAAATTGATTTTTTTTTTCAAATTTGGCCTACCGTCTTACCTTAAATGTTTGTATTTTCTCAGACATAGCCTTTGTATTGAGTTAATCATTCATCCAGGGAGGCCCTTCATGTCTTTGTGTGACCAACCAAAAACAGTATGTGTTTAATCAAGAGATTAAAATCTCTCCTGACTGGTTTTGTCTCTGTAAAGCCCAGGTGGCATGGGGCATGTAAAAATACCTACAAAGGGAGAGGTTAAATTAAGGTAAAAAAAGGAAACATAAATGACTTTTTATCAGGTATAAATATTGATGATTTGAAGCAGAAATGTGTTGTAAGGTAGGTCTCACTTTTAATTATCATCCAATGTGATTCCTGAATCACAAACAGTCCTTATATAATGGTTATGTTTTGATGCAATCCTGCTTGTACTTCTGTGACAGATACCTTCAGCATAGCAAACCCTAAACTTGTTACACAGCAAGCAATTTAAATTCTGAAAAAGAAGTGAACTGAGAAAAAAACAGTTAATTTTTATTCTCTTGTATTTAAATTTCATTTTTAACAGTTATAATTAGAGTCCGGAAGTTAGGCACTTAAAAAGTTCAAAATAGGCAGGCAAAAAGGCACTAAAAATCATTAATATAGGCAGTAAAAATTCAAAATAGGCTCTTACAAAAAATGGATTACAATATAAATATTTACAGCCTGATGTAAAGAATATAAACATATGCTATCGATAGCATACGAAGATGATTTTGGAACTTGATTTGCTTTTTACAAAGAGGATACTCATGTTTTGCAGTGTGTACGTGCTGCAAAACATGGCACTTGTTCGTGCAATTCACTGAAATTTTACACACTTTGCAAAACAATAATAATAATAATAATAATAATAGCTTTATTTTACCTGGCAGAGTTAAGGCCTTAAGGCCTTGTCTACCACTCAACCAGGTTTAAAAAAAAAATACAAAAGAAAAGTCTTAAATCTAAATTACAATATATATATATAAACGATTACAAGTTATGAATACAATACAATTAATATTTATAATGTATTTTGATTTACTCTAAATTTAACGAATTAAATATATAATATGTACAAGATATATATAAAAAAAACGAGGAAAAGATTAATGACATAGTATAAAATTAAATAAATAGAGAAAAATTAATTATTAGACAACAGGTAACTGTATAAGTGTGACTTAAAGGTGCCAAGTGTGCGGCAACCCCTGATATCTTGAGGAAGGAGATTCCAGGAGCGGGCGGAGGCTACTGTGAAGGAAGTAGAATAGGAGGAAGTGCTATGAAGAGGAATTGTTAGCAGACTGCTATCTTGTGACCTAGTGTCAATATTGTGGTAGGAGGATAACTTCTCAAATCTGGACGCCAGGTAAGTAGGAATGTAGGAATTCAGGAGCTTGAAAAGTAGCGAAAGAGAGTGCAATTTACGTCTGTCAGTAAGACGGAGCCAAGAGAGGTTATTAAAGTGTTCGGAAATATGGTCATAATGGCGGATATTGAAAATGAATCGAATGCAAGCATTATGAACACGCTGCAGTCTCTGCGACAAGGCATAGTTTAGATCATTATATATAATGTCACAATAATCGAAGTGTGGTAACACAAGATTCTGCACTAGGATTTGTTTTAATGAAACTGGGAGAAAATTCTTTAAACGTCTAAGATAATGTAAGATGGAGAAAGTCTTTTTACATATGTGTTTCACTTGTGTTTGCCAGGTTAAATTTGCGTCTAGATGTAGTCCAAGATCTATTACTGAAGAAGAATAAGGGATAATTATATTATTTATAGTAATGTTTGGAAGTGTAGATATGTCAAAGGTTGTAAGCAGTCTTTGTTGTCCCATTAGAATTACTTGTGACTTGTTAGGATTTAGATTTAGACCGATACTTGAAGACCAGTTAAAGATGGATATGAGATCGTCATTCATTTTCATCAAGCTGTTATAGAGAGAATGAGGAGGTGAATGTAGGTAAATTTGGAGATCATCAGCATAGAGGTGATAACGGCAGTGCTTTAGTACAGTTGGCAAATCATTTATGTAGATTGAGAGAAGAAGAGGTCCGAGAACACTGCCCTGGGGGACTCCAGCCGGCACGTTACGCCAAGTCGAAGATCTAGAGTTTAATGAAACGTATTGTTGACGACCGTGCAGGTATGAGTCGAACCAGGATACAGCGCTGTCAGACAAATGTAGGTGCTTGAGCTTTATCATAAGTAAGTCGTGGTCTACTGTGTCAAAAGCTTTGCTGAAGTCAAGTAAGGTTAAAGGAGTCAATTGACGTCTGTCCACGGCTTCACGAATATCTTCGGTAATTTTTAGCAAAGCTGTGGTTGTGCTATGACCAGATCTAAAGCCGGATTGATAAGGATCAAGGAGGTGATTTTCTTGGAGATAATCAGTCATTTGCTTATAATGACTGATAATATTTCTGCACCAAATTCTTTCACGAAATTGATCAGTTTGTCTTTTACTGTTGTCAATTCTTTAGGTATCGTGAAACAACTGTTCCAAAGTTTAAAAAAAAACCCTTATACACTTGTCGCACAACTTTGATATCTTTGAAGCACCTGTCTGTGAACAAGGACTACAGACTGAATTCAGTGTTATCAACATCAAAAATAAAATTGCCATCAATTAAAGGTTTATATGCAATGATATATGAATGAAGTTTGTCCATTTAAATTAATTTAATTAAAATACATTAATTTCTAGAAAAAATGGCAAATAGGCATTTATAGGCATTGTAAGCTGAAATAGGCATTTATAGGCAAAATTAGCTTCATGGAGAACAACTCTAGGGTCATTAGTATGAACTTATATGAAGTGACTTTTACAATATATATAATAAATAACTGTAGGCATTTTCCCTAACATCTGGTCTCTAGTTATAATGTGTAAATTAAATGCTACTTATGCTACTGTATCAGCTAAATTAAAAAGCATACATTTTCCATTGTTACAGGTATGCTGTACTTAATTTGTTCAATGCTGTGATCACTGAAAGAAGACAGGTTCACTTCTGTCATGTTCATGACAAGCCATGTTAATTTAATATTGATAAATGATAATTTAATATATATTGGACATTGTAAATTAAATGACGACAGAATTTGACATATAAAAATATTAAAAAGGATTTAAGCCAAGGACTTTCTAGGCCTGTTGTGCCATGGAGTTTTTTTTATGGATAGAAAGGGGCAAAAATGGCTGAAGTTCACAAAAAGGGGGGGGGGAATGATGACAGAAAATTGTCCCCATTCTCAATTTCAGGGAACATGTCACTCATTGGTGTCTTTCAGAGTGCTTTAATTTGACCTACAAAGAAAAGATGTGCACCTAAAAATCTTAAGCCTAATATAATATTGAGGGATAATATGACAAATTTCATTGGCATTGTCTTTAATAGTTATTATCAAAACAGAAGTATCATCTAAATGGTATATTAATAAGATACATAATAATTTTATTTATACTTCATATGGAGCCATGCCCCTACCATTCATTTCATGGGCCTTCTTTCTACAGTACCGGTTGGCCTATAGTCGGCGCATATGAAAGGTCCAAAATTTGTTACTATTGGGTGAATAGAAAAATACATAGTTGATATTAAACGTACACAATGTATTTTATAAAGAAATGAAGTACCGGTAATGTTTTAAAATCTAAGGAACATTATAATCATGTATTTTGGGGTATATAATCCTAATATTTCTAATATATATATGGCCTAGTTTGTACTGAAATTGCGGGAAAATTTTTCTTCACGCCTAGTTGATTTGGTTGATACCGGTATAGTTGTTGCAAAAGCAAAGTAAAATATTTATTGTTGTATTTTAAGTTATGGCTTACATCTACTACCATATAAATAATTTTATAGTGTTTATATAATTGATAATTTCATTAATCTGTATAATTACTTTTAAATATAATAAGAAATCTTACTTCCCAATTCTGTACCATTTTGTCAAAGTATGTATTTTTTACCGAGAAAATACTATATAATCGACTTGATAAGTTATGCATATTGAACCATATTATACACAATAAACTTCATAAAGCCCATTATTTTTAAGTGCATTTATTACGTAATAATGGCAATAGTCTCAGAGAGGGTTGTATTTGCAAATCTTGCGCATGAGCCCATGTTTGAAGTGAAACTGGATGTGCATTTGAATTAAATAATCGAGAAAAAATAAATATTACAATATTTGGAACATAGTTTTTCGTCTTTTATCATGTCATATACCTACCGGCAAGATTATTAACGTCGATTATATCAACGCAAAATTATATAGAAGACAACGTGTCACTAAGGTGTGATTTGTTACTAGCGTTATCTATCGGCGGAAGATGGAAGTATGTATTTCAAGATTCTCCCTGCTGGGGGCAGCTATGTTTTCAGCAAGAATGGCTTACGATGTGAGGGCGTTTGTGGTTTAATTTTCTTGAAGTCTGTAAATGTTTAGAGGTAAGAATTTATATTTCACCTCATATTTAGTGTATAGAGATTATATTATTTGGGATATATGTAATTTTTACTAAGCTAGAAAGTAAGTTAGTTCGTGTGAGTTCCCCATTGATTCACTTTCCGTTAGGTGACCGCCATGATCGAGAATGTGTGAATGACTAATAGCGGTATCTTGGAATATTCTGTGTGTCATACGGAGATGGGTGTTTTATTTTGATGGTTACACATATCTGATATTTAATTTTTTATATAACATGAAGCGATACCCTGGGAATACTGTGCAGTGATTTTAATCGCTGACTAAAAATGTTTATGACCAGGTGGGTGCTGCCCATTATATTGGTGAAAGTTCATTAAAGAAAGTTGGAATATTGAATCCTCCTAGGTATTAAGAAATTTACTATTTGCTACTTCTGTTCCAGCGGCAAGTAAGCGTGTGTAAATATTATAGTGTTAGTAGTGACATTATAGGTTAGTTTCAAGTGTTAGTGTCAAGTTGTGATGGTAACCTACTTGTGTTGGAAGTAATATTATTTTGAATAGTGATTTGAAAAGAGTGAACAGACTGTGAACTTACACAAGGAGATACGATTCTTGGAAATTTATGGTGATGGATAAGTATGTATTTTATCATTCTGCAGGATTGCATATGTTTATATCCAGGCTCATAACCTCTTTAAAATGTCATGTCATTTCTTTCACATTGTAGAGTTTGATGTTACAATATGGATTTGAATACTAATAGGCCAAATTATTGTCTGCTTTGTAACATTAAGATCATAGGTCTAAGCTCATGTCTTTGTACACTACACACACATAGGCTTACACTTTATGGCATGACAGATGTAGAAGGCCCTTGGGCTACTAGCTGGCCTTATATCCAAATATGTTAATCACAGATGGACGATCATCCTCAGTATAGGGAAAACATGTGGTCAGTATGTAGTATCCTTCAGCTGGTATAGCTCGTTTTCTCAACCTGGAGCTGCTACACATTGAAGCTACCCAAATTCCCCACAATGCTGGGTGGGCATCAGTCCCATATTGACAGAACATTTCTTCCCTCATGGGGACTCGAACCAGCAGAAGTCATGTAGTTCTATACCAAGAATCATGCCTTAAAACACTTGGCTACGGTGTGGGACTAAAATAAAATATTGGGCTCAAATATGCAACATGTGACACGATTTATAAAATATCTCACCCAGCTTCTGTCCAATTTTACTCATACACTTTCATATTTAAAACATTTACTAGCATTTCAAACTATTTTAAATGTTTTCTAATGATTATTATTTTTTTACAATATTCAACCAGATACGTACCTCAATGATATGACAACCATATTGTTTTCAGTCGTGTTTCAATGTAGCCAACATGTACTTCCAAAGTTAATCTTGTTAACAATGCAGCCAACATACAGTTATAACTTACTATGTACTAACTATTCGTACTAAATGCACTTACTGCACAAACATCACAGTAAAAATTGATTAAAAACCACACTAAATAACTAAAACTACAGGATAAATTTTGTGAATATCTTCTGTTAGTTCTTGAAAAGGATCTGCAAATCTATTTTGGATTAATCTAGTTAGAATATTTGTATTCTGGTTAGCTCTTTAAGTTTAAGACTTCAATCTAGTTAGAGTAAGTATTTGTATTTTGGTTAGCTTTTATGTTTAAGATTCAATATTGGGATGTATATATGTTATACAGCTGTTTCTCCTGTGGTTGTTAACGTGTGATCCAATAACCTGTATATGTTGGCTGCATCGCTTGGTTCTATATTGTATCCGTTATGCATCTGCTGATGCTTGCTCAGTATCTACTTTGGACTTAGAAAAAAATGTTCACGTTGTATGTTGGATACTATTTCCAAATATTCAACTTTGCCGAGTATGAAACCTGGGCCTGTGAGGTGAGAGGCAGACCTGCTACCCCCTGTGCCAGTCAGGTGGTGCTCATACTGTCTTTGGCATTTTAAATAAAGAGGAGTATAGGTGAAGTTTGAAGTTTAGACAGTGATTGTCAGTGAGGGAAGGGGTTGAGGATGTTGTTTTCAAATGCTGGGCCTTGGCAACGAAGCCATTAGTGTTCTTGCTCTCCAATATTTCTCTGTGGTGGATCCAACAGGTAATACTTCACAGATTAGTAGACGTTCTTCGTTCATTTCTTCATTTTTGTTGCATAGAGGACAATTTGGATTTGTGTAGATTCCTATTTTATATAAATGTTTGGCCAAATAGTCATGTTCTGTAAGCAGTCTAAATTTTGCTAGTTGTTTTACGTGGAATTTCTGGAATAATATCTGGCTTCTTTACTAATATATTCCATTTTTTGTCTTTGGTTTTATTACATTGAGGGGTTGAGGATTGATAGCCCACATATCACAGATTTTTTTGTAGAATTTTTCATATGTGCTGATTTAATACGTTCGCAATCTATATATATGGATATGCTGTAGTTCAGTGATTTTTAACTTGTCTGTCTGTCTCCTCCACAATTCTTTGATTTTGGCTAGTTGATTTGATCACATTTCTTACTTTAAAATAAAAAGAGCGTCAATGTAAAATAGTCAGGAGGTTAAAGACCGCCAAAATACAATTTTATAGGATTTATTTATAAGCATTTACTTTTGCAACAATACAATAAAATGTTTTAGAGCAGGTAATTGAGATTTATTTAAAAATATTATGGGAGTTATATAAAAAAAGGACAAATTTACTATGATAGTATATGTTATTAGAGACCTGAGGAATGTGTGTGTGCGTGTATATACATACCAATTATTGGCAATTTGGCCTGTTTTCTGCCATTCTCTCTTTCTTGCTGCTGTTTTCCAATTCCAGATGTGGAGTAGGTTGACAGCATCTATATATATATACGCTGTAGCGTAGTGGTTAAGGCACTGAGCTACAAGCCGGAGGGTCGAGGGTTCAAGTCCCGTTAGGGTCAGGATTTTTAAACTGACCCAAACCCTCTGGCGGCACTATGGCCCTGGGGTCGACTCTGCCTCTAACGGAAATGAGTACCAGACGCTTGTTCTGGGGGTAAAGGCGGCCATCATGCAGGGCTGACAACCCGACACATAAAGTGCTGATTGTCTAGAAAAAGTGGGAGCCCTAACCTCCTACTACCCCAAGGGCCTCCGGGTCTGTTGTGGGATTACTTTACTTTTACTATATATATATATAAAACCTATAAAAGTGAATATATCTTACAGAGATATGGTTAAAATAGAATTACCAACTTTGAGAAATATTGGTTCATATCTGCTGAATATATTGGATCAGTTGCTGTCATTGTAGTATTGAATTTCACGGGATCTGAAACTTAAAGTAATTTATGTAATTTAACATGATGAAAGCTAACCTAACAATCTAATGTAACTAAGGTAACACAGCAATGTTAATAATATAGTATCTGACTGTTAATTGCTGAAAAATGTGTTCCAAAAATTATGTAATTTAGCATTTTAGGATGTAGTATTGAAGTATGTCAGTAGATGTTATGGTAGATGAATTAAAACATGTAGCAAGAAATATAATTGAAGAAGTAGTTGGAAGATAATGAGAATCCAAATAGTTTGTGACCTATGGCATATTGTAACATACATATGTACCCATTTGCACTACAGTAGCCAAATTATGTCATCTGACAAATCCTGTACTTTCTCTTCATTTAAAAGAGAACAAACCATATTGAACAGAAAAATATATTTCGTCAAATAAATCTATAATATAATAGCTCTGAAGAGCATAAACCGACTGGCCATCTATCAGGTTTAAGTCAGATTGTATACATTTTGTCCCTCACTTTAATTCAGCTTTCTTAATGAAATTTTTTCTAGTACTCATATCTAATAGAAAATTATTTCTCCTCATGAGGTTGAATGGACCCCATTCCAGATTTTGTACCAAAATAAATATTTGTATGTTATAGCTGGAATTGAACCTGGGACCCCTGGTTTGCTAACCTTTAAAACCATAGAGACACTCATTTTTCACTGAATTAAAATTTATGAAATTGGATTGAAGATATGAGGTATTAATTATTCCTTCATGTCAGAGCTACTTTCTATGCTAATCTCAGTTGGGATAAAGTATGATAATTAAACAGTAGGCCTACCATCTTTATTTTTAATACTATTTTTAATTACTATGAAGAGATAGTTTTTAAACTATTTTCATTTATTTTTCAGTCTACTGTTATGCATTTTCAAAATACACAGGCTCATTATCATTCTACATATTTAAGTTTAAAGATACATTAGTTTTAAACTTAAAAAGCTAACAAAATTAAGTCACTCTAACCCTGAGCTATTCAGTTAATTCTTTTTGAAATAACTATGTTTTCAAATTCTTTATAGTAATTACAAAACATATGTTACTGTTAACTCATGTCAGAAGCTTGAGTACATTCTTGTACTTTTTTAATTGAATTTCTAATATGAGTATGACATGTTAGGTCTTATAAAAATCAGTTATTCTGTCTGAATTATTGGTTTTATTTCTCTTAATTGTGGCCATGCCTTATCCTTATATGAAGGATTCTAAAGCTATAAATAAAACCTTCTGTGAAATATATTTTATAAATTTTTACCACACCTCTTTTTATCTAATTAGGCCTAAATGCTATCTAATTATACGGTAACTTATTAGGTTGGCCTTCCTAATCTTGGATTGACATCTGCTTCAGAACATATAGATTGCAGGTATGATCCCTGCCAAGGCTAATTAAATTTTTTTTGGCGAGAACATTTCTCCAGATTTAGTAGCTTATTATTTTACTCTTAATTAGTTACAGAAATAAGTATGATATACTCACTATACTAGCAAAACTTGAGCCAGGAATAATTGTGGAACAGAACAATTTTTTAAATTCATTTACCTTTTATGGCTAATATAGTTCTTAAATTATATAATTATTTTTTTTTGGTTAGATTTTCTTGCCTTACTATTGATTATCATACTGTGTATTGTATAGGAAATCTAAATAAAAAAATTAAACTTTGGAGATATGCATTTGGTGGGCAGTTTATAATTTTTTTTGACCTTGAACTAGTAACTTACTATGCAATTAGTACCAGTAAATAATTTTATAGCATGATTGTTGTATTTTTTTTTTACTGGATGAATTGTCAGTATTTGAGACTTGAGGAAACAAGCCCACATTCCTGTGTTCACTGGATTGTTTTAAATTGGCAAGTGGGAGATTGGGTTTTCTGCCTCAGTAATTTTATAGCAGCTGTTGAATCATTCATTTTGCAATATAGATTTGGACCTCGAGTCCTTAAACTTCAAAATTCAAAATTTGCATTGATTCATAACAATAATTGTTCTAGTTTGGTTTTAAATTAGCACAAAATAATCATAAATATGATTTCATGGACTATTTAAAAAATGTGGATTTTAAATATATGTTACTATTACATAAAAATTATGGGAAAACAAATTGGAACAGTGAATAGATATTGAAACTATCCTATTCATTTCAGCATTTAATATCCTTTGCTATCTGTAAAAAATTTAGTAACATGATCATGTTGAGTTTTTCCCCATTTTCAAACACAAATTTATAGATGATTATAGGTTGTAAGACAGGTCTTCCTCTTCTGGTTGTAAAGATTAACAAAATAATACTGTCAAGAGTGTTCAAATATTGGCTACTCTGAGGGAGCCTAATCAACTTCAGAATTGAAGGCCATTAAATACATAGAAGTATTCCTGTGCCTGCATGTTACATTTTCAGGATAAACCTAGCCAATTTAATGTTGACTCAGTCCTTCCCCTGCGATAGACACATCCCATTTAGTGAAAGTATCCTGTTATTTGATACTGGTTATTATTTAATTTAATGATACTCTGTAAAAACTAAGGTCATTACATCATTGTGTTATGAGTTCAAATCTGGGCATAGGAAGGACTGTAAAATTTTGTTCAAGAGACCTCTTTTTTTTCAAGTTTGAAGTTCTTTTATATGCCAAAAATTTATGGGATGGGATCCACAGGTTTAATTCCTTTCCAAAGTAACCCATAGAAACAGCATCAAATGTGTGATAAAAATATGTTCTATTTATTCTGGCAGAGTTACGTAAGGCCTTATATAGGGAGAACAGATTATCCAATATTGGAGAATCTAATTTTTCAGTATGCAGATGCTAGGATGTTATCTGTGATAAACAAATCTACCAGTCTCTTGGAACTGAAACATTTAGTATAGCCTAGAAATTTGTATTCACCAACTCAAAACCTCTTGTTAGAATCTAATTTTTTTTATTTATAACTACTGGAATTCTGAATGGCTTTAATTTAAGAAATTTATTGCTTGACGAGCAATAACTTATTGTTTGAGTGCCGGGAGATGGCAGACCTGTTTAATGCAGATAATCTCCTAGCACCTGTTATGTGGGAAATTTAAAATCTCCAATATTGGGTAGATAATCTGTTTGCACTGTATGTACACACATACTTTTTATACACTAAACATGATAATGTAATTAGACAGAATCTCCAATTAATACAAGCACATTATGAGATAAGTAGAATTCACAGTATTTTTCCAATATGTCAGGAAATGTTCTGATTACTTAACCTATTGAGAGTAGCTGGATGATCTATTGTTTAAATTTTTCCAGACTATATATTTAAGCTAAAATTATTTAGTTTATTTTGACAAAGAATATGTTTTTGCTGTGTATTTTGGCATATTGTTCATTTTAGTTTTTTCAGAGACTGTGATTGGAATTACTGTTTAATTTATGTTGACAAATGAATTTTTTTGTATTCATATATTTTAGCAACCTAGTCAATTGTTCAGGTTTAAGAAGACAAGACAAAAAATGTGAAAATTACTTTTTATACATTAAATTATCTCCAGAACCGTGTGCTGAATTCAATATTCTATTTCTTCTTGGCTTTTGTTTCCTTCTTACCACTCATGTGTAGAGAGAAGTTTGAAGATACTTTAGAGCACAAAAAGTAATTTTTAAATTTTTTTGTCTTCATTGCATTCTTAAACATGATAATTCAATTATAAATATGTGTGACAAACTTTAGAACATCACTAATTTAGTAGGAAGAAATAATTACTGTTTAGTATCGCCAAGCATTTAATGTCACATGAAGTACTCAATTTAGGAGGATTTTTAATTGAAAGTTCTGTTGTAGAGTTATCTTTTAAGTCAGAAAGGTAACTAGACTGAATAAAACATGATCAAGCATTAAAATAGTCATAAATAATATCTGTAGGCCTAATAGATATTAAAACTAAATCAGTGGTGAAGGGAATGCTAATGGGTTATTCATAAAATTTATTTCAAGAAATTAATTATACTAGTCTTGTTTTACATCTTAACACCAGTAAAATATTAAGAGACAAAATACTTTCCTGGTATGTAATAAGTCTTATCTCTGTTTCATTGTTTTTACTTTCATCCAATATAATTTATAACAGTTATATTTCTTAAAATCCATTCATTCGAGTAAAAAGTATATTATAGTTCAGTACTGGTACTGACAACAGTTCAATTTATTTTGAAAGGAAAGTATTATGTAATTGAAGTATGCATTCTGACAGAGCCCTCCGATGGTATTTTTACCCTTTTGTGCTGAGTGGATTATGAGCCTAAGTGATCCTAAGAGCTATGCTGGCAGTAGTATTGCAGACGAAAAAGTTATCCTTGCCAGATAGGTCAAAGATGATAAACCAGATGAAAAAGTACCTTGGTCGAAAGAGTGACAATCTTTCATTGCAAAAAATACAACCATCAAGAAATGTGGAAATGGGTTCCACTGGGATAAATTTTTCTGGAGATAAAATAGTTCCCCATTTGTATATCCTGGCAGGGACTAGTTAAGGGAATCTATGGCAAAGTCTTAAACATGGATATTTTCCTAAGAACATGGAATGTTAGGTCCTTACATAGTAGTGGGCATTAGAAATATCAACACAAGATTTAGATAAATCTCTTTTGGATATAGCCACTTTACATATAGCCTAGATGGCTAGGGAAAGCTAGTCAGGAATCAGGAAGCTTTACATCACAGGAGGCTAGGGAAAGGTAGTCAGGAATCAGGAAACTTTACATTATACTATGGAGTGCAGTGAGAACAGAATTCAGAATGGGTTTTTTAGTCCAGAGGAGGATCCTCATAGCTATCTGCAATGTTGTTGGCAATAGAATATCATACACAATTCTAAAGGGTAAACAACATAATTTTGTATTCATAAATGTACATGGTCCCACAGAAGATAAGGATGACAAGATCAGGGGCAATTTCTATGAAGAGTTAGAAAGCTTATTTGATATTCTTTCACAATATCATATGAAAATTATCTTAAGGAGAATCTAATGCAGAAGTGGGATGGGAAGATATATTCAGGCCAAGGATACGTAAATTCAGTTTTCATCAATATAGTAATGACAATGCAATTAGATTAATCACCTTTGCCAGATCAAAGAATCTTATTGTTAAGGATACAGCATTCCAGTTTAAGGATATTCATAAGTTCATCTGGATGTCTCCAGGTGGTGAAAAGTGAAACCAAATAGATCACATATTAGTAGATACACATTGACACAGTAACGTAATCAATGTTAGATCATA
Source organism: Diploptera punctata (assembly GCA_030220185.1). Lineage (NCBI taxonomy): Eukaryota > Metazoa > Arthropoda > Insecta > Blattodea > Blaberidae > Diploptera > Diploptera punctata. The sequence goes on from JASPKZ010000827.1 coordinate 2,107,080, forward strand.
TAAGGGGACAGACTGCACTTCGGATCATCATTTGGTCAGGGTGAAAATCAGAAAATGACTATTGCTTATGTTAGGAACAGACATTAAAAATGAAATTTTGAATTAAAGAAAACTAGAGAAATGATGAACTGCAGCAAGAATACCAGTGCAAAATTGCTGTAGTGAATGCTATGGTTTAAGGCATATGAAGATGGGCTATATTGAAGCTGTTTCTTCAGGAAAGAACCACTTTAATGGAATGCATGCTATTATGCATTATAGGGACTCTTATCCCAACTTCTCTAAAAAATTAAATTGTAAATATATAAGTCTGTTATTCTCCCATTTATTTTATATGGACGTGAAAGATGGTCTCTTACTTTAAGAAAGGGAAAAATATTATGAGTATTTGAGAATAAAGTTCTTAGGAAAATTTTTGAACCAAAGAGAGATAGACAGGTGAAAGTAAAGTAGACTGCATAACAGTGAGCATTATGGGAATGAGATGTAATAAGAACAGCTATGTCTCATAGACTGTTGGTTATTTCAGTCTGACAGAATAATACAATTAATTAATTTGTTAATTTTATCCTTTATTCTTTCGATTTTTTCTTCATACTTTTCCATCTCTCTTTTTTCTTCATATTTTTCATTCTTTGTTTTCTTTTTTATACTTCTTTCTTTTTTCTTTTGTCTATTAATTTCTTCCATTCATTCATAGTCACTTCCAAACTTATAAGGTCATTGCAAATAGAATCATTGTTTATTTTTGGTTGATTGTGTATGTCTAAATATCAATAATTCTTAATACTATATCTCATCTTTTCACGTTATTAATATTAAAAATATAAAAATCACCATAGAATTGGTCAAAAGCTATTCTTTATATTGCTTAAACTTTAGTCCCTAGATATCTTTTGTGAGAAAGGGGAATAGGTATTGACTGTGAATGTGCTGGTGGGTTGAGTTCATACTTTGTATTCAGGTGTTGTTTGTTTCCTGGTGTCTTAAAGCTAATTGAAATAAATGTGAATGACATTGAATGACTCTTGCTTTAGCTACTTATGCAACACATCTTAAAAAGGAGAACATATTTTTCTATCATCTGTTATTGCTCTCACATAACGTTGGAGTAGTGTCTATTATCAGAAAGGTCTGTATAGTCCCTAGTTGCTGAGGTAATGTTTGTAATTTTTGTAAACAGAATAGAAATGAACTTTACTGACGAAATTGCAGGGGAGTGTTCAGGGATATAGGCTCAATGTTTTGGTCTAATTATAGAGTAATTTCACGTTTGTGCCAGCCATGTCCCATAACTCATTGTAGGTAAGTTCTGATTGATAACAAAGAACAGTCATACTGTAGGGTAAGGTTGCCTAATTCCGTGATAGTTTTTTTTTAAATTTTTATGCAAATATAACATTTTAGATAATGCTGACAATATGAATACAACAACATAGTATGGATCTTCCACGAGATTATTTGTGGAATTCTCTCCAAATGCCTCATTATTTTCTCCAAGTCATGGATTCCTAAATTCGTGATATGGCTCTAAATCTGTGGTAGTGGTATTCTAATTCCGTGGTATTAAAACAGAAGCTTATTAATCTAATATATAAAAATTAATGTTTGTTTGTTGGTTTGTTTGTTTGTACTTTATGCGCGGCTATACCGTTGATCCGATTGTGATGGGACTTTTTGCAAAATGTTCAGGAGATTCCTGGGATGAACATAGCCTATAAGAGAGTTGTGATACTCAACTCCTACGACCTTAAAAATCGCCCTTTGTAGTGGAAATCGTGAAAAAAGTAGCTCTTTGGACGCACGCTGCCTAACCATAACAAGTACACAAAATTAATGTACACAGAAATGAATATCTCAAAAAGCTCTACAAAAATGTCCGCGACAGCCTTACGGATAACTCACAATAACCATTTTTGTCTTTCATTGATGCCAAGAAGATCGAGACAAGTTCGTAGATTCCTGTGCAAGTATAAGCAGCACATAGTGGATATTCTTTTACGGATAACTTACAATAACGAATTTTGTCTTTTAGCTTATTTATGCCAGGAAGATCGAGATAAGTAGATTGCCAGCCAACACCGGATAATCAGCACGGGGAATCTTAAAATAATTGCGATATACATTTATAATTATTTTTCATTTTACTTATTTAACTAATCATAAAAAGTACGTCAATTTTTGTCTTTCAGCTCATTTATACCAAGAAGATCGGGATGAGTAGATTCCCGGACAACACCGGGTAAACAGCACGGGTGTCTAAAAATAATTACGATATAAATGTTTCCTCTTACTTATTTAACTAATCATAAAACATATTAATTTTAGTATTTCATCTCATTTATGTCAAAAAGATCGGAATAAGTAGATTCCCGGGCAACACCGGGTAATTATTTTTCCTTTTACTTATTTAACTAAACATAAAAACACATTACTTTTAATTTATTTAGGCGTAGCAGCGCACGCCGGATATTAGCTAGTTACAAATAAAACTTAATTCGCAGTTTATTATTGTTGACTATTTAACTCATGCCCCAAATGGGAGTCAACGACCAATCACGTTTCAATGATTTCTGTTTTACAACCAATCAGAGTCGTGTTTCACCAAATATTTATCAGTGTTATAATTACCATATTAAAGAAAGCTCCTCCTTACAATATTGCGTTCCTTTGGCAATAAATAGTATGATCTGGTTGCAGTGATAAACAAATGAAGCAGTAGAAGTGTACCTATCGTTTCTCATTTGTTTTCAAACATCGCCGTTTACATTAAATATATAAATATTTTAAAATAACTATAGTTAAATAATGATTTGTGAGTAAACAGCTTAATTTTATTCGTTAAATAGTCCTAACAAATGCCACTCTTGATTTCCAAATTCTCTAGATAAATTCACTCCTCACTTCGTGAGTCGTGAATTTATCGATAATTTGGAAATCACTCGTGGCATTACTTATGATAATATTAGAAGCTGGGGTCAAATGCAAACAAATTATAAGTGATATCAAACGGGATTTAACATTTAGACCTATTTGTCTCTAAATATAAACTTAACATTAAATAACAATACTATTAATAAAATACACATGACGATAAAATGTCAGAAAATTGCTAGTATAACTTTTTAGCAAAAGTATTGTCCTCTATAAACGTAAGCGTATAATATAATAATAATAATAATAATAATTGAGAGAATCCATCCATAGTAATTCTGCCCGAGGGCAGGTCTTTCACTGCAATCATAGCTTTTCATGCTATGCTTTGCAGCTATACTAGGGAATTACAGGCGTGGTAGCTTCCCGTTGCTTTCCACACCGATGAAAGGCATGATGATAATGATAAATATGATGATGGCCGGATGATTTTCGGGGACCGTTGGGCCCTAAGCTTCCCGACATTTGTCTAACATGCGAGGAAAAACCCCGATAAAACCTCACCCAGGTGTCTGTCCCGACCGGGAATCGAACCCGGGCCCGCTGCGTGACAAAGCAGCACGCTACCTCGAGACCACAGCGGTGAACATAATTGAGAGAAATAGGAACGAAAATTAAAAATACAGAAAAGCTCAATAATTTAACGAACAAGAAGTAATGATTTTAAAAAATTGGTTTCAATCAAATTCCTATTTAGCCGCTATAGGCTTAATTATCATACCCTTGTTAATGAGTATAATACCGTATGTAATTTTAGTATAACTGAATTCTACGTAATGTAACTAATAGGAAAATTTATATTATTAAGAACTTTCTTATTGTCTACATTCACATTGTTAAATATGAGATATAGAGCAATATCAAAAGAAAAATGATAAAACATCATAAATGCGGAAGCTGCTGTACTGTTATCCGTTCATGCTGTTAAGACTCGTGTATCAGTTGGTTCAGTTGATATTAAAATGCAATATTAGAATGTTGTATAACTATTAAATAAACACCCAAATATATAACATTTGTTTAAAGACAGTTATGACAGGGAGAAAAATTACTTCAACCATTGATGGCTTTTGAGGTTTTGTATTGGCTTTCAAAAGGCGGGCAAAGCAATAAAATGGAAAGAAGAAAGCTTGTGCCATGTCTGGAGTAACCCAGGAACTACTTTTTAAAACATTTAATTCCCTGATAATGAATTTAATTTTTTTCACGGAATTAGGGACATCACGAAATAACTATAACTTTCTTGGTGTTGTTTAATTAGAATGATTAAATAAATATAGAGGCTGGGAAAACCAGTAATAATGGCTGTGGGACCCGACATGTTGACTACATGCCACCCCTGTACTGACTGAATTGTATTTAACATTTGGATGCGAGGCCAGCAGTTGGTTTGGTAGGATAAGGACCTTCTATTCCTGTTGCGTCATGGAGAAGTTAAATACACTTACTTACTTACTTACTCACTGGCACTATCGAACCCGAAGGTTCATGGCCGCGCGGACATAAGCTCTCCATACATCCCTATCCTGAGCTAATGCTTTCCAATCATTCCCTGTATAATCTACTTCCCTCAAATCATAGTTAATGTTGTTCTCCCACCTCATTCTTGGTCAACCAACTGGGCGTTTTCCCTCTGGCTTTCCTACAAGAAGCTTCCATGCACGTCTTTCATTCCCCATACGCGCAACATGTCCTGCCCATCGCAGTCTACGAGACTTAACTGTTCTTATTATATCTGGCTTCCTATAAAGACCATGTAGTTCATTGTTATGTAGTCTTCTCCATTCACCTGTCTGTTCATCTCTCTTTGGTCCAAAAATTTTCCTAAGAACTTTATTCTCAAATACTCGTAATCTCCTTTCCTCCCTTAAAGTAAGAGTCCATGTTTCGCACCCATATATTATAACTGGTAGAATAATAGTTTTATATATCTTCAGCTTAACGTTTTTTGAAAGGAGTTGGGACATCAAAAGTCTCTGCAATGCATAATAGCATGCATTTCCAGAATTTAGTCTATGTTTAATTTCTTTGTGCATCTCATTCCTATTTGTGATTATTGTTCCTAGGTATTTGAATTCAGCCACTTCCTCAAAATTTCCCTCATTTGTCATTAGCTGTCCATTTCCATTATATACTGAATTTCTACGTGTGACCATATATTTAGTTTTACTGATATTTATTAATAAAACTAAATACATGGAAACACATTATTAAATGGGAATGGTTATTTAAACAAATGAGGGAAATTTGGAAGGAGTGGCGAAATTCAGATAATACAATAACTAAATACGTGGTCACACGTCTATTAAATGGGAATGGATATTTATCAAAGAGGACATTTTGAAGAAGTGGTAGAATTCAAATATCTTGGAGTAGTAATTACAAACAGGAATGAGGTGCATAAGCCCAACTCTGGAAATGCATACTATTACACATCCAAGTTAACTGTGCACGGGCGGAGGGGAAGAGTTTTAGCGCTAGTGTCGCCGATCTACTGAATCTGTGGAAGGGCTTTAGGAGAAAACTGTACATCTGATCACGTATTGAAATTTTTCAACTTCAAATGTGGGAGGAGAATCTCTAAACACGTGTGAAAGATCTTAACATGGTTGTCAAATTAGTCATTTAAGCACGGAACGCTCAAGCGGTCGGATCATTTAAAATCACAGTATTTGCCGTCTCTCTCTTACCAGTCTCACAATAAATCACAAGTGGCAACATGCAATGAGAAGGGCAAGGAAGGGACAGCTGATTCCTAGACGTAACCCCAAAAGTAACAGGGTTGTCAAGTTAGTCATTCTGCCACTGACTGCGCAGAACGACGGATCATTAAAATACATAGTATTTGTCAGCTCTCTACCTGCCAATCAAACAACATAATACAGAGGACAGGAAGTGGCAACATAGTAAGGATTAGAAAGAGAAAGACAGTTTGTTAGTTTACATATTTTCCGGCTGCACAAAACACTTGGATGGGTAATATTGTGTATTATTATGGACTCTCCGTCATCCCAACTGCTTAAAAGCTCCAGTTATATGGATGCAAAGCTTTATCGCCTTTTTAGATAGACGAAAATATTGCAGGAAGAAGAAGACCAGGACGTCCACTCAAAAGACTTCTGGATGGTGTTTCTCTTGAGGCCGAAACAGGTCAACAAATGGCCTAAATTCGTGAATGTACTATGATGATGATGATGAAAATATTGAGTATTTGAAGTTAAATGTTTGGGTAAGGAGAGACGAATAAATAAAAAAAAAACAGTATTTTTATGGGAAATTCTCGTAGGGTATGTGGCACTGAGGAATGAAAGAGGGTGATGTAATCTTATTGTAGGGAAATGAAAGAAAAAGTGCTTAGTAGGTAGGCCAAGAATGATGTATTTTAGAAAGGTGAATTACACAGGGAATGATTGGAAAATATTAGATCAGGATAGGGATGTATGGAGAGGTGTCCAAGCAGCCACGAACTTCAATGCTCGATAGTGCCAGTGAGATAGTTACATGTGACACTAATTGGGAATGAAAGAGGGGCATGGAACTCTAGGAAAACCAGAGGGAAAGTCGTAGATGCGATGAGCAGGACACCTGGCACGAATGGGGAATTAAAGAGGGGAATATATAAGATTCTCTAGCATCCTAGGTAGTGATGTATCTCTTCGGGTTGCGAGATCCTTCTATCCAGGTCCATTTCAGTGATGTCTGGAATTTCGTTAGCTAGGTTGTAGGAAAACCAGAGGGAAAACGCCCAGTAGATAAGCCAATAATGAGATGGGAGAAGAGCATCAACCAAGATTTGAGGGAGGTAAATTTTGCAGAGGATGATTGGAAAGCATTAGCTCAGGATATGGATGTATGGAGAGCTTATATTCGAATGGTCATGAACCTCCGAGTTCGATAGTGCCAGTGAGTTAGTATGATCTAATTAAGTTTGCTATTTGCAATTTGTATATTCAGAATTATTGGTATACTGATATTGGTATACTGCATATTATTTTTATAGAATGTTGCTAATTAAGACTGCTTAATGCGTTTATGTTTCATTTGTAATTTGATACTGTTTATACTTAACCAGCCACATAAATCAAAAACAATTTCCGCGTTTCAATTGCAGTGTTCTGCCTATGCACTGTAGTTCAAATATAATACGAATGTCGGATTATAATGTCTCCATTGATCACAAGTTTTTTTTTTACGTATTATAAAATTATCGTAAAGTTTATGAAGATTGAAATTTTAGCAGTGGAAAATTATATATGAATAGTATTTTATGGATTCATTTGATTTATTAATTAGTGGTACTTGTAAACTTGAATAGGAGAGGTGAAGCCAGACTTAGTGGCTGGCAGGATTCTTGTACATATTTACATTACCGCATACTGTTTGCTTTCCTCAAACTGTATTTTGCTCTTCACAGTTTGGTAATGTTCATACAGCACTTCATCTTACGTATTACAATTTAGACTATAGGTCACATCAACATGGAACTATTCAATACTGGGTTTGGGTCCCTAAACTTAAGGAAAGAATGTTTGATAACTATGGCAGCGTATAAATAAGGAACATTATAATTGATTGCATACTGGTACGTAATTGCTTTACTTTGACATTAATTATTTTAATAAAAATATGAAGGTTCAAACCATGAAGACATTTGGGATTGTGGATGCAAGGATCCATGCATTTTCATTCAAACAATACCATGTATACTCATTGGGAAATCATTATCATGTTTTCGGAGATTAATTGGACGACGTTGTGCATCAACCGGCTATGCGCCATTGTTTCGAGAAAATACGTTTAAAGTTTAAGTCAATATTCACTATTTATTGCAGTGCCAAACTAACAATACTGGGTATTGCAAGTTACTTTCCTTGTTTGACACTTATGCATCAACAATATAAGAGCGGGAATATTTGACACTTAACTGCATGATGCAAAATTTAGATTAGCATTTATGAAGATATGATTTCATACCCGTTTGTTGCAAAACTCAGAATCTCTGATAGGACTGATTGCGTTTACATTTTCTTTAATAATAAGGCTATATTTAAATATTTGGCGCTAAAATTGTCTGTACATTTACTTCATGAGCCAGTACAACAGATTTTTTTAATAACTTTATTGCTAATTTACAATCTATCTTGAAAAGACAATAAGTAAATTTGTTAAAAGACATAACTTGTTAGGAGAATACTGCCCATTGACATCACTCCAGTATACAACATTTTATGCGAAAATGAAAGGAAGTTCTAATATTTTATTTCTTTTTAGTTTCTTATTTCTTCACTGTTGTCTAGAAGATTGATTGCAAGATGATTAGGATGAACTTCTAGTCGCCTTAGATATCGAGTGCTGTACTTTTCTATTTCTTCTTTTACAGTAGCTATTTTGATGACATCAAAAATGTTATTTAAAAAAATTGCGCTTAACCGGTTTTTGCATAACATCGTCCAATTTTGCGAGCCCATATTTACTTCTTTTCCGTGCTTTCTAATATGCACTTTTAATTTTTCAGTTTTTTTATACAGACTATAAAAATATAGTGGCTTGTATGACGTAATATGTTATATGTACGGCTGGTTGACGAGTCATAGGCATTTATCAGAAACTAGAAATCATAGTTTAAAAAAAAGTTATTTTATTTATAGGTATCAGCTTTTAAAAGTTAATTATTATTAACCCTTAAATCGCCTTAGATATCGAGTGCTGTACTTTTCTATTTCTTCTTCTTTTACAGTAGCTATTTTGATGACATCAAAAATGTTATTTAAAAAAATTGCGCTTAACCGGTTTTTGCATAACATCGTCCAATTTTGCGAGCCCATATTTACTTCTTTTCCGTGCTTTCTAATATGCACTTTTAATTTTTCAGTTTTTTTTATACAGACTATAAAAATATAGTGGCTTGTATGACGTAATATGTTATATGTACGGCTGGTTGACGAGTCATAGGCATTTATCAGAAACTAGAAATCATAGTTTAAAAAAGTTATTTTATTTATAGGTATCAGCTTTTAAAAGTTAATTATTATTAACCCTTAAATTGGCGAAACATTATTTTTTTGTGCCAGTTATATAAATTTGTCGGTTTGCAATGAAAACAAAATCGTGTATAACTGTAAGTTATTAATATATTTATTGTGTAATTTAACACAAATCTAAATATTTTCTATCCATTCATTTTTCTACTGTTTCATGAAAGATACCAAATAAATTAAAGCAATCTTGTCTTCTAGGATAGCTCTACATTGCCAATTTAAGGATTAAAGTAATTGCCTCACAATTGAGTGTGCCTAAAAACACAGCATAATATTATACACCTTTATTAGTCAATCGGGGCACGCCGTAGCGTAGTGGTTAAGGCACTGAGCTACAAGCCAGAGGGTCGAGGGTTCAAATCCCGTTGGGGTCAGGATTTTTAAACTAACCCAAACCCTCTGGCGGCACTATGGCCCTGGGGTCGACTCAGCCTCTAACGGAAATGAGTACCAGACGCTTGTTCTGGGGGTAAAGGCGGTCGTCACGCATGTCTGACAAACCCGGCTGACATAAAGTGCCGATTGTCCTAGAAAAAGTGGGAGCCTTAACCTCCTACTACCCCAAGAGCCTCCGGGCCTGTTGTGGGATCACTTTACTTTACTTTTTTATTAGTCAATCGCAAAAATCATTTAAGTATGAATGAATAACCACCGTGCCTCATGAAGGGCTAAGGTCTCCTACAAGAGGGTAAAGGTAAAGTGATCCCACTACAGACCATAGGAGACCCTTGGGATAGTAGGAGGTTAAGGCTCCCACTTTTTATTACTTGATGTCAGCCAGGTTGTCAGCCCTGCGTAACGGCCGCCTTTACCCCCAGAATAAACATCTGGTATTCATTTCCGTTAGAGGCTGAATCGACCCCAGGGCCATGGTGCCACCAAGTGGGATGAGCTAAAATTTCTGTGGTTCATGTGTGAAGCAAGTCCACATAAACGGATATCACGGCTCTAAGTCTACTATTGTATTTAAAGTATATTTTAGGTTGGCAGTATTGTGTAGTTTGTGATTGGACTCAATGTTTTTGACTTTTTAATGATGTACTTTTGTCTTCTTTCTCGCAACTTGTGAATTGATTCTGCTAGTGTGGTTAGCACGTTGGTTATACTTATGTTTAGGCACTGAGTGTTTACACTTTTTTTGATGTTGCACACTGCCTCCTTCCACACATTTCTGTTGTGGACAGTGGTGGACAATTCGACTCCTAGTTCTTGCTTGAAATCGTCTGCCCGTCGGGGTCTGCCTTGTCATTTTCTGCCTGTGTAGGGTCCCACATGGTGATTTCTTGTGCCCATCTGCCGTGTTGCTGTCTCGCTACGTGCCGGCCCATTTCCATTTTGTCACTAGCGCGTTGTACATTTTCTGATAAAGTGAGATTTTGCTTGGCTTTAAACATAGATGAGAGAAATAAGAAGACAATGCATTATGGTTAAACATAAAACAGTTTAAAAATATTGAATTTCCAGTAAATCAGTAAAAAGTCGGGATGTAGCCGTATGACTCAGAAATAAACCTGTTACTATGACTTGGTCTAACTTACAATAGCCTTATAGTATTTCGTATGGGACCATGCCATTTAATTCATGTGGGGCACCTTGTTCCACAATAGTTGGTGCTCATGATTTTATCAGTTTTGTATTTAATGACATACCGGAAACTAGTATTTCTGTTAATTGTGAGAATTTTGCTTAAAAAACATCAGAAGTAAAAAACGACAAACTTTCACTCGTTCAAGCTGTTGAGTCAATTAAATTCTAATTAGCACTTTTGACTTTATATATAGTGCGATCGAAGGTTCAAGTACTATCTTAAGTATGAATGTACACTTACAAAAAAAAATCGCAAATGAGTACTAGAATCAGATTACGTATGCTCGATCGCTACAAGCGAAGGTTCAACAGAGTGCGTAATTGAATTCTCGCTGTCTATATATTCTCTTTGTAGCATAAAACACTTGAAGGAAAGTGTAGCATAGAATTACATTTTAATTAATCTTATTAAATAATATGTCCCCGTTTGTTTGATAATTTTGTTAACGTGTTAGAACGCTTATTAAAAAATAACTATTACATATATCATGGAGTCCACCGCTGTGGTCTCGAGTAGCGTGCTGCCTTGTCACGCAGTGGGCCCGGGTTCGATCCCCGGTCGGGGCAGTTTTTCTGGGTGAGGTTTTTATCGGGGTTTTTCCTCACCTGTAAGACAGATGTCAGGAAAACTTTAAGGCCCAAATGGTCCCCGAAATTATATGGCCATCATCATCATCATCCTTATCATCATCACTATCATCCTTCACCGGTGTGGAAAGCAAGGGGAAGCTACCACACCTACACAATTCCCTAGTAAAGCTGCAAGCATAGCATGAAAGTGCTGTGATTGCAGCGAAGGACCTGCCTTCGGGCAGAATTACTATGGATGGATATATCATGGATGTTACGTTTTGTAGTCGGATGCTTTGTCTTAGAGCTGCCGCGATACACTACTCATTCTAAAATTATATATAAGGCATAACACCATTTATATTATGTAATTAGACTTATATTTGATTAGTTTAGGAATAGCTGAAGGAATTGATTGTTCTGTTATTACGAGTTATATTTATTTAAGGATCACTATTGGATTGTAAGATGTGCCTGTTTTTTCCCTTTTTAAATTTTCATTTTTGTTTTATTTTAATTTTGTTGGTTAATGACATAAAAATCATCTTCCAAGTACTGCATATTTTTATTTGGTCAAACTTCTGGCATAAATTACTCCACTATTTTTTTTTTTAAATTGCGGATGAGCCCATGTAGGACTACGCAAAGTACTTAGAGGCGTTTTCTTTGAGCCCAAATTTCTTTCATTCTTTTGCTATGAGCTTGTTTTCTCTCATCTGTCCAAGTTGTTCCAGTTTTTTTCTTCGGTTTGTCCTCTTGGTCAACTTGCCACTTATTCACCTTAATTCTAAATATATCTCTGTTTGGGATATCTTCTTTAGTAATTCCTGCCAATTTTAAATCCTTTTGACTTCATCAATCCACTTCATAGTATCCACTGGAGCTTTACTTCTGTTTTCGTAGAATTCCATTATCTGTTTATTATTATTATTATTATTATTATTATTATTATTATTAATCATCATCATCATCATCTAATAGAATAATTATATATATATATATATATATATATATATGTATATATATGAAGATTCCATCTGGTATTGAATACAGGACGTCCCGGTTGCCGGTTCATCTAACCCGGACGCAACGTTACGAGCTATGGATATAACATAGCGACAGTAACAGCTTTTTCACATCTTGTAATCATATCAATTACTGAGGAAAATAACGTTGTATTGTGATAAGTATGAGGAAACTTTGTTTTCATCAGCAGTATTTGACCCATCCTTTTCTTGGGTAAGTATATATTCTTTTGCCTGTTATGAGTAGGGTTACGATTTTTAAGTACGATTTTCATTATAAATGTGTGAATGTTGTATTGTAATATCACAGTCACAGGATACAAATTTTGTATTTTTTCTGGACTCTCGCTCTCTCTCTCTCCTCTCTCTCTCTCTCTCTCTCTCTCTTCTCTCTCCTCTCTCTCTCTCTCTATATATATATATATATATATATAGATATATATATATATAAATAAATATGTAATGTACCCTATATAAAATATCATAAAAATCATGTAATTAAAAAGTACCATTTAAATAAAATACATCAAATATATCGAATTAAAAAATCAATTAAACCTGCCAACCTGTGTTCCATTGTTATAAGTTGTGTTCAATGAAAGCAGATAGGTTCACTAATATATGTTCATGGCAATTTAATAAGAAGTTAATACTAATAAAAAATTTAATGATAATAATAATTTATATAAACTGACAGACTCAAGGCCATAAAGCCTTCTCTTCCACTCAGTCAGCAAAAAAAAAAAAGTATATATATATATATATATATATACAATACAGAAAATATTAACACAAGATAATAACTCATAAAATTATAAGTAAATATTTATACAGATTAATCTGAAATTATGATGAATCAAGTCAGTATTATTTGAGAAGCTAAAATTCAGGAACTACTAATTCATCGAAATACCTAATACAAAAGAAAGAGATTTAAATTTCATTTAAATGAAGCTAATGTCCGGAAATCCCTGATTTCTTGTGGTAAGGAATTCCAGACTCTAGTACTAGATACAGTATAGGAATTAGAATAAAGGGAGGTTGTGGGATGTGAAGTAGGAGGTTCTGGTGCGACATGTGGAAATGGATGCGAGAGAATAAGTAGCTTACTATACATTTATGTCTAATTTGAATAGCAGAACAAGAGAATGCATTTTTCTACGATCATGGAGATGGAACCAGCATAATCCGCTGACGTACAAAGAAATATGGTCTTATTTACGAATATTGAAAATATATCTGAAACACTTGTTATGAATGCGTTGCAATTTAATTAATATATTTATTGGAAAGTGTATAAGTAATTTAAACGACAGAATCCTCTATAAAAATATTAAAAAAGTAACACAAAAGATCAGAATGGGTGGGGGAGGCATTGGAAAGAAAAGGGACAAAAATAACTTCTTCTTTTCGAGGATTAGGTCAATGCGATCTGTTCCGGTCTTAAGTCCATCGTTTCCTTGGCCATCCCAATTATATTTTTCCATGCGGTTTGTTGGTGTTGACCGTTTTGGTAATCTAGTATTGTCCATTCTGCCTAATTGTTTCTTCCATCGGTATTTGTGTTCTCCTAGTTTATCGAGTATTGAATATATCTCCAGTTAATTTCTTTTTGACCCATTCTATCCATGAGTGTATATCCTTTTACGGATCTTAAAAAAATTCATTTTAGTAACTTGAGATATCTTTTTCTGTTAGTACCAAAGATTCAGATCCATATAAAAAGAATAGGAACAACCATAATTTTATAAAACCTGAGCTGAGTTTTTCTTCTAGTCTTTATGAGGGTTCTCATGGTGCCGCACATAATTTGATATCGGTTTAATTTATTATGTGTATCCCAATTTAGCTATAAGCTATATCTGAACCAAGATAGTTAAAGTGTGCTATCTATTCTATTATTCTATTCTATTATTCCGTTATTGATTACTATTTATGCCCTAACTGGCGGTTTGCCCTGAAAAGCCATAACTTTAGTTTTTGAGGTTGAGACTTTAAAATTATAATTGTCTTAATTGATTCAACGTGATAACTAAATGGATGGAAAAAAGTGATAGAAAATTTGCACCCATTCTCAATTTCAGACATCAAACTCATTGTATTTTTTTCAGAGAGTTTTAATTATATAAATAAGTTAGGTTTTATTTGATTTGATTTTTTCTCTATTTATATCTCCAATTTTCTCTGGTTGTATAAACCTATAGCCGGAAGTTCAAGATCTTTTATTGCTAAATACTGTAACACACAGGGATGCAAATGAAGAAATTACATGGCATTGTTTTATAGTCACAATGCTTGTAATAACATAAACACGCAGAAATTTCCGGAAACTTTCTCTTTCCGTTCACCGTTTCCTTGTAAATAATTTTAGAGAGAAAAAGAGCTGTTACCATGCAAGTAAAATCACATTACTCATTCAAAACAAAGCTGGAAGGGAAAACTCGACCTAGAGAAAGAAAGCTAACTGCCTTATATTCAAATGAATATAATTATACAGATTATGTAGTTTCTCAATACGGTATTTGTTTCTTTCATGTATTAAAGCGTTACAATTACTGTATTTCATTGGTAGTAAAGATCATAATGTTAGTTTGAAGTTGCTCAATATTGTTGTTTGGAATTTTCGAACAAAAGTAACTTTTTAAATAAAGATAAGTAAATACTTGAAATGACATTTGATTAAAACATTACGAGTTCAAACCAATCTTTTAACATTAAATAAAATATTAATAGTTTGGATAAATTTAAAATCAGTGAGATTTTTGCTTTAAATAATTTGAACAAGATACTTCCAATGAAGTTGATTTCATGTTTTTAAAATACATAGTTTATTAAATCTGGTCACAGGAAAAAAGACCAAAACTAGTTAGGTGTACTGTGATCATCTCACAAGCTTTCTGCCCTCTTGAAGGACTACTGTTCGAATTATAAACATTTGTTTCTTGTATCTCGAAAGAATAGTTGCATATTTTCAATTATAAAGTGTTCTCCTGAAAAGTAATAATTTTATACTTATTCCATGTGGCCATAAATATAACTCCATGTACAATAGATCAGGCTCCCTCCTTCTTCAGTAGACTTGTTACTTACTTACTCACTGGCACTATCGAACCCGTAGGTTCATGGCCGCGCGGACATAAGCTCTCCATACATCTCTATCCTGAGCTAATGCTTTCCAATCATTCCCTGTATAATCTACTTCCCTCAAATCATAGTTAATGTTATTCTCCCACCTCATTCTTGGCCTACCAACTGGGCGTTTTCCCTCTGGCTTTCCTACAAGAAGCTTCCATGCAAGTCTTTCATTCCCCATACGTGCAACATGTCCTGCCCATCGCAGTCTACGAGACTTAACTGTTCTTATTATATCTGACTTCCTATAAAGACAATGTAGTTCATTGTTATGAAGTCTTCTCCATTCACCTGTCTGTTCATCTCTCTTTGGTCCAAAAATTTTCCTAAGTACTTTATTCTCAAATACTTGTAATCTCCTTCCGATTGAGGGTCTTTCCACTTTTCAGCTGTTGCCCTTTTACCAGCCGGCTGCTGGCCCTTCACATCCACATGTGTCAATCACAGAGGTAGATGATCAACAGCCAGTGTAGGGGTGACATGTGGTTAGCATGTCGAGTCCCCCAGCCGTTATATCTGGTTCCTCAACCTGGAGCCGCTACTTATTGTAGCTACCCAATTGCCTCACGATGCTGGGTGGGCACCGGTCCCATACTGGCCGAAATACCATGAGAAAATTTCTTCCCCCATGGAGACTCGAACCAGCGCAAGTCCCGTAGCTCTGCGCCAAGGCTTCCTACCTTAACCGCTCCGTTCCTCCCTTAAAGTAAGAGTCCATGTTTCGCACCCATATAATATAACTGGTAGAATAATAGTTTTCAGTAGACTTGTTGCCTGCGCATATTATTTCGGGGTAGTTTTACCAGCCGTTTAAAAATATCAATAGTTACAGATTAGCTGTTCCCGAAATTTCACTGCAATGAGTTTTCGGGTGTTCATGTATATTATATAATTTTAGTATATCATTATATCAGTACATTATTACAGCAGCAGGGATGTGCAGTTTACATGGAATTCATACTGTACTCCCAGAGAAGGAAAGTCCCAAGAAGGAATGCGGCAGAGCTGAATGCCACGTGAGTCTAGGATGTATTGTACATTTCGAAAATATAGTTTGACAATGAGCTGTAAGCACAATTAAAAACTAATATAACATTTAGTATGGGCGTTATGTGAGTGTAATATTCAAATTAACAAAATAAATCTTCTCGGTAGCAGGAACCGGTACCAACTGATATAATTTGATATGTATAGTACAAGGGTACAACAATCGCCACGTCATCACTAGCCAATGGTATTCGAGGATTCCACCTGCATATAAACTCAACACCCCAGTTTCGCACTAGACCTTCATTCCGCGTGGGGACTTCGTTTCACCACGGTTCATCAACTTTCTATCCAATATAAATTTTTAAGCTATAGGCGAACGTCTATTAAACCAACATATGATTAAATTCCTAGTTACTTAGCATTGAGTATTTTCAACAATGATGGAACAAGGATCATATTCCCAGAGATTAAATCCTCAATATGACTGTTTGCATTAAAGCGATTATAAAGTACGAAAAGTCATATTGCTCTAAAGAATAGTAATTATCTTTTTGTTTGTTGTGAATATATTTTCGGGTGGATGGGTAAAGAGGTATATCTCCAAAATTGGACGGCGTTATGCATCAACCGACTATTATAACTTATACGTTTCGAGAAAAATACGTTTAAAGTTTAAGCCAATCTTCTCTATGTATTGTAGCGCCAAACTAAACAATTCTGGATATTACAAGTTATTTTCCTTGTTTGACAGTTATGCATCTACGATTTAAGAGCGGAAATATTTGGCGCTTACTTGCATGATACAAAATTTAGATTGCCATTTCTGAAGATCTGATTTCATACCCGTTTGTTACAAAACACACAATATCTGATGGGACTGATGATGTTTACATTTTCTTTAATAATGCTATATGTAAATATTTGGCGCTAAAAGTGCGCGTACACTTACTTCATTAACAAGTGCAACAAATGACATCAATATATAATTTATTTTAAAATGGCGCTTAGCCGGTTGATGCATAATAACGTCCAATTGTGAAAAATGAGTTATCTAGCTATTATGAAAGAGAATACTCTTCGCCGGCGTGTATAGTGGGATACCGTATTGTCACTGGTTACCGAGCTATTTCAATGTGTATTTTGAGACAACTCTCATTTTTTTTTTGTATTCTTGGTATGTAAAGAGATACACAAAGGAGATACATCTCTTTACACCTCTTACTCATTGTGCAAAGTAAGTTATAATGTGAATTACCTCTGTTTTCACTACCACGTATTAACATACCTCACTTAACACAGTCTGCTTGAAGCGGCTTCTTTGATAATCTCATATTGCATGTTCTGCAAGGCAGCTGTTATAAGTTTCAGATTGCAATCTGCTTGCTAATCCAACACAATATTGGTTTAGAGTATTCTCGATTAAAATCATCAGCTTAAGCTTGACTGTTTAGCGAAGTTGTTGCATTGTGAATGTTTCAATTGACAGAAAAAAATGTTTTCTCGAAGATTAATTTAGACTTTTTCCTGAACCCAAAGAAATAAATAAAATATTTTAAATAGACACATTCAAATACAGATTGGTAAAATATCACATTCGGATGGAAATTAAAAACAAAAGATAAATGTTCGATTGAGGGTCTTTCCACTTTTCAGCGGTTGCCCTTTTTACCAGCCGGCTGCTGGCTCTTCACATCCACATGTGTCAATCACAGAGGTAGATGATCAACAGCCAGTGTAGGGGTGACATGTGGTTAGCATGTCGAGTCCCCCAGCGTTATAGCTGGTTCCTCAACCTGGAGCCGCTACTTATTGTAGCTACCCAATTGCCTCACGATGCTGGGTGGGCACCGGTCCCATACTGGCCGAAATACCATGAGAAAATTTCTTCCCCCATGGAGACTCGAACCAGCGCAAGTCCCGTAGGCTTCCTACCTTAACCGCTCGGCTA
Organism: Diploptera punctata; assembly: GCA_030220185.1. NCBI lineage: Eukaryota > Metazoa > Arthropoda > Insecta > Blattodea > Blaberidae > Diploptera > Diploptera punctata. Next base: position 2,125,304 of record JASPKZ010000827.1, read on the forward strand.
CGGCGCGGGACAAGATAAATGTAAAGATAAAAATAAATACAAACATTGAAAGCACCATTAATGAGAAATTAGTGTCTATTGAAACATATGCTTCCACTAGTAAATATATAGCGGATAGGTCTAGATGTGGTGGAGGAAACCCAGAACTTCGTGGATTGAAAGGAGGTACAAGAAATTTTAGGAAGGAGATAAAAAAACTACAGGTAATTTAGAATACCAAACAAAAGGAGGAAACACTGTTTTTAAACAGAAAAATGAAATCTCTTCAGACTTATAGACAGACGTGCAGAGACAGATTTGAAGATATGAAAGACATGATAGTTTTAATGAATATAGGGCAATGGGGGTTACAATCGCCGACTTTCATATGTTGGGAGGATTGGTTGAAATTCAAAATGCTAGGGGAAAAGAAGAAGACCTTATCAAGCAACACTTTAGATAAGTTTTTGTCAGATACAGCTTGGAAATTAAGGGAGACAAGAAGCGTGTTTGGAAAGATTATTTACGTAGGCCTAATATACTATGTGAATCTAATAGATTTTTGGTACTATTGTTCAGAAAAAAGGGAGCCAGTGATGTTGGAATTCCACAAGAAGATCAAAGAGAGAAACATGAGCCTCCAAGAATAAATCTCCAAATAGAATTGAACAGGCTTGCCAGCAATACCGTGCTTTGAAAGTCATTACACTCGTAATGAGTCTCAACGAGAATACTTACCCACCTTTTCTTCTTTTTCTTGTAAGCCCATGTTTTCCCTTAACAGAGATTTTAGGCGCTCTCCCCCTACAGAGAAGAATTTGAACCATACTAATTTAGTTACACTTGTTTTCGTATAGATGTCATTTGAGTGGTCCGTGGTCAGCGTTCCGCCTCATACTGACATCTAGGAAAATTCGGTAAATTTTGCTTAGAGGCCTTTTCATTCAGGCTTAAGGTTCTTTTACGAGCCTGAAAATCTTCAGACTCGGGACCCACGGCTTAAAGTCCCTCCCGGAGGACTTGCTCCTTGGATTTTTCCATCCTAAAAAAATCCATCGACCCCGGCTGGGTTTGAACCCGCGACCCTCGGGACCAGAGGCAAGGAGCATAACCACCAGTTCACCGCGGCCGATACCACTTTTTCTTAAGATTTTTAAAATACATTACGAAACTCCGTTGAAGTCACTGTGTTAAAGTTTTAAGAAATGTAAAACAGTACCTGATAATCTCAGTCGTCCTCAATAGTTTGCAATGTTTTGTAGGAGGCCTTTCGATAACTTAAGTATTATCTTCTGCTTTCATTTTGGTACTTAAATTATCGAAAGGCTCCAACAAAACAACACTGCAAATTATTGAGAACGACTGAGATTATCAGGAACTGTTTTACATTTCTTAAAACTTAATAATTTCTTACATTTACACAATTATATGATGATTATAATAAACAGTGTCCCAGTAATCCCTGGTAAAGTGAAAGAGAAGTGGTCTTAACTCCCTTTTCTTCTTCACTTCCCGGTTTAGGCAAGAGTTGCCTGTTCCGTCTTCACTAATAGATCTAAGACCATCTCTTCCGAGGACGTCCGACATCTCTTCTCCCTCTTGGAAAATAATGGAAGATTTTATTTGGTAATCTACTTTCTTCCATTCTTTCTACATGTTCTTTCCACTGTATCTTGTTAAATATCTTTTCTTTTATGGAGTAGATCTGCAGTTCTTCACGGATATCCTCGTTTCTTATCTGGTCGATTCTAGTGCAGCCTTCACAATGGTCTTAACTCCGTGAGGTAAAATAAATAAAAATAAGTCATCGATTATATTAGAAATTGCTTACATGATTTATTAAAAATTGTCATAAGCCAAAGACAGACACTTGTAGCACACGTGACATGCTTAATCTACAGATAAATATGGCACAGAACAAGGAAGAATTAAAGGCTCAGCTGGAGGAACACCATCGCCAAGCTTATCTTATTTATGATGCAGAGTCTGCTGATAAGGAAGCATGTAAACAGGACCCGGGGAAGAAAACAATAACGTTTCATCTGCAACACCAGCCGTCACTTGTTCTATCGGCTTTTATAAGCGTCGACTTTGGACGTTCAATCCGACAGTTCATGACTGTGATGCAACCAGGTACTCTGTATGTGTAATGAAGGTATGGCTGGAAGGAGTGCCAGTGCCATTTGATCATGCTTGTATAAAAAATCTTACAGGACTGAATCAGTCAGTAAAACATATGATGGCGCACTCTGATACATGTGCGAATAAAAATAACCACATTTCAGTCATACGTATGACACACTCCAAGAAATCACATTTAGAAACAATAGACCATAAATTCCTCTTTCCCGACCATATCCACATGAAGTATAATGCTGATCACAGTCAAATCGAACAAATTAAAAAAGCCAAGACCAATTATTGAGCATCCACATGTATGGTCCCAATTAGATTAGTATGCCAGACAGGAAAAAAATAATAATTTTCCTTGTAACTGAAATGAAGAGAGATGACTTTCAAAATTTTGCTTCTCTCTTGTCAGGTCCACTACAATTTATAAGAAAGAATGAAAGAGGAGAGAAAGTAAACTGGAGGGGCATTAAGATATGTCATTACGTGAAGAAGAACCTAGGGATGATGTTTTATAAAACTAATCTTGAGAATAATTCACAATTTCATGCAATCAGTTTTTTTTTCGAAGAGGAAAAGTCAGCGTAATGTTGAGACAATCAAAGAGCTACAATAGACTTAATTCAATTTCAGAAGATGTCTTTTTTTTTTCATACATTGGCCCTGCGTGTCTCAATTTTTATGTACATCTCAAAGACTAAGCAAGATGTAAGGAATGCTCTACATTGCACTGACGAAGAACTGTGATACAGACTAAATTACTGAGATAAAAGACGACTGCGTAATTTTAAATAATATTCTAAAATAATATAAGTTTATGTTTCAGATGTCATTAATATTCATGAGAGATCTTAACATAACGTTCAATATTAAAATTTCCTTTCAGATACCACTGATATTCATGTACTTACGGTGTTGCACAATTATTGTTTGAGCTTTTTAATGATAGTTTGTTTTTGTGACTTAAATACGCCAAATAATGTATTTTTAATAAAAATGTCACTGTTTATTTGGAAAAAAAAAGGGTTTGTATAGAGAGGGATATCTTTCCGAATCGGGGTATGTAACATAAGATGGCAATATCTCTCTCTCGTTTTTTTTTGTAAAACAGAATGCCAAACAATAGTTAGGGCAAATTTTTGTAAAATATCAATAAGAGCTTTTGAATGAGTGACATTATTATAATTCATAAAAAATATCAATATTGTCTATGCCATCAAACATTAAAATCCATTTGTTTTAAAACTATGAACTTTGACTTACCTCACTTTACCCACCCACCCGAGAATTAATTGTCCGTTGCATTTTATTAGAAATTGAAAATCAATTTATTTATCCTTACATTACCATATAATTCGCATTATTATGAGCAAACATATGCCCGATTTTTAATTTGTAAAAATGAAAACCCTGATACAGCGAACTTATAATTAATGCAACTATCACCATTTGTTATTTTATTATTTACTAGCGTACCCGGCAGACTTTGTCCTGCCCGAACGTTCAATTCTCATGTCATGGGCGGACGTTAAAAATATGTTACTTTTTACCATAAAATTCAGAAATTAGGACATAATTAGATACGAGGTGTGATCAATAAGTTTCCGGAATGAGGCCATAAACACAACACAACACTTCAAAGTTTCTATTCAGCACTGTCACCCTCGAAGTAGTCACCTTGGGAGTTGATACACTTGTCCCAGCGCTTCTGCCAATGCTGGAAGCACTTCTGGAAGTCGTCTTCTTTAAATGTGTCCAATGCCTTCTGCGATTCGCGCTGGATGACATCAATGTCCTCAAAACGATGTCCTCGGAGCCGAATTTTTAGCCGTGGGAACAGGAAAAAGTCTGCTGGAGCCAGATCTGGAGAATAGGCTGGATGGGGAACAGTACTCATCCTATTTTTGTCCAAAAACTGGCGGACAGAAATTGCTTTGTGCGCGGGCGCATTGTCGTGATGCAGGAACCAGTCACCAGTCCTCCATTCTCTGGCCGTTTGCGTTGCACACTCTCCCTCAATCTTTGCAACACTTGTTTGTAGTACACTTGATTCACTGTTTGACCCCGTGGTACAAATTCCTTATGCACAATTCCATTAATGTTAAAAAAAAAACAATCATCATTGACTTCACATTCGATCGAACTTGTCTGGCTTTCTTGGGGCGTGGAGATGCAGGACTCTTCCATTGCGAAGACTGTTGTTTAGTTTCTGGATCGTAGCCATAAATCCATGTTTCATCACCAGTAATAACCTTTTCCATGAACCGTGGGTCATTTTTAAGCTGTTCTTTAAGATATGTGCAGGCAATCACAAGACTTTCCTTTTGGTCATTTGAAAGGAGGCGGGGCACGAACTTCGCAGCAATTCTTCGCATGTTCAAATCGTCTTTCAAAATGCTTTGAACACTTCCAAACGAGAGTGCTAGTGCATCAGACGGTTCTCGTATTGTAATGCGCCTATCATTTAATATCATTTCCCTCACTCGATCGATATTTTTATTGGTTTTGCTGGAAGTTGGTCGTCCCAGACGATTTTCATCCTTAACCGAAGTCACGCCCCTTTTAAATTTCGAAAACCACTCAAATGCTTGAGATTTGCCCATTGCTTCCTCCCCATAAGCTGTTCTTAACATTTGATATGTTTCTGTTGCAGTTTTTCCACGTTTAAAGCAAAATTTGATGCATGTTCTTTGTTCCTCGTAATCCCGCATTGTTGCTACACAGAGAAATCGCCGCATGTACAAAACACGTCTTCACTTCAGAGCTTCTACCAGCATACTGCAAGGTCAGAGAAGGTCGCGCGACCCCTCAAATTCATCACAAGGAAATTCTGAGTGTACAGCCTGGGTGAAAATTAAAAACTCCTCACTGGCATAATTGTTTTGAAGCCATTCCGGAAACTTATTGATCACACCTCGTATTATTAAATAAGTTCGCAAGAAAACCGCCTTCTGTTGTGGCTCAAGAAGTGTGAATGATGTCACATAGTTATGAACATTAGAATTGTACCTTCCTTTGCAGATAAGCTAAGAACCGTCATATAACAATTATATTAGAGTGGGGGGAAAAAAAAGATAAATTGATGAGAGTGAGTGAGTCCAAACAGTTTCCCCCCCCCAGCTAGATTTCATATCTGACCCATACTGGCCGACATTCCATAAGCAATTTTTTTCCCCCGTAGAGACTCGAACCAGCGTAAGTCCCGTAGTTCTGCGCCAAGACTTCTTGCCTTAACCACTCGGCTACGGAGCGAGACTCTCGGTATCAATGAAAGACAAAAATGGTTATTGTGAGATATCCATAAGAGATAAGGGACTCTTGGTATCAATGAAAGACAAAAATGGTTTTTGTGAGTTATCCGTAAGAGATAAACATATGCTGTCGCGGACTTTTTTGTAGAGCTTTTTGAGATATTCAATTCTGTGTACATTAATTTTGTGTATTTCTTATGGTTTAGGCAGCGTAAGCCATTTAAGCGTCCTAAGAGCTACTTTTTTCACGTTTTCCACTACAAAGCGCGATTTTTAAAGGTGTAGGAGTTGAGTATCACAACTCTCTTATAGCCTATGTTCATCCCGGGATTCTGCTGAACATTTTGCTAAAAAACCCATCACAATCGGATCAACGGTATGGCCACGCATAAAGTACGACCAAACAAATATACAAACAAACAAACATTAATTTTTATATATAAGATAATTAGGACACTCACATACTAGAATGTAAATTATATCTATGATGTCTTACCAAACCTTGAAGCTTTGTTTGAACTGGCCCTATTGCAGTACAGTGAGAAGCGTAGAAGGCGGTGCCAATAATTTCATTAAACCGTCACCGGGCAGGAATCCGTTCGGCTAGACCACGTGGCATTTTACATATATTATTCCAGTGAATGAGATGGTCGAATGCTGGTGAATGTTGGTAGTGTCTTGGATGTTGCTCCCTGTATGCTTCATTATTAATGGATCCTCTAAGTCACCCCCATAACTGCATAACTGTGTTTTTTTTTCAATAAAAATGTCTCTCCAGCAAAAGTTGTCTCTTAATAGTTACGCGGTTTTCATAAAATGATGTGAGGGTAGGGCTCTGAGTTAGGAGCCTGACATAATCTCAAGTTCTTCGAAATATGAAGGTCGATCTCGAGTTCTTTGAAATGTGAAGGATGTTTTGAAACATGCTAGGGCATTCAGCAGGCCACGTTTTCGCAACAGGGAAGTAGTATTTGTGGATAGTTTTGTCTTATTCTCTCTCTGCGTTACCACAATCAGCGCTGGTCACGCACATAAAACGTGAAATTATTTCTAGAAAAAAAATGATACAAGTATGAGACGCTTCTTTCTAAAGACAACTCACTTAACACAGTCTAAAATGTATAAAATACTCAGAGGAGCTTGAACTCTTCATTGGTTGAAACGAAGCCATAGATACACAGTAGCTAGATTCCTAATTATCGCTTCATTCAACTGATAAGTGGTCCTTGGCTATTAAGAAGTTGTCGATGAAGGTTATATATACGTACCCTATATATAACACGATAAGAAAAAAACATTTATTTTTAGGCCGATATGGATTTTAAGAACTAACTTCACAATTTCGCTCGGATTTGAATCTCAGAGAACTTAAAGCATATTTTGCCATTGGATCGAGTTAAAATGTATGATGATGCAGACTTTTTATAGGAAGTTAATTAGATTTATATGAGGATTGATTAAGACAGCTTCCATAAGCCATAATGTCCAGGGCTCACTTTACGAGGGCAATTAATTTTATTAAATTGTCATTCTTCTTGCGGCAATACGATTCTGTATGTAGCCTCTAGATCAGATTAGTTAACTAACACGCGAATATTCTAAGAATAAAGTTGAACATTGGAATCCGATTGCAATTGTTAATGCAAATATGATCTAAAATATATTTCTACCTAAGCCTAAGGAAATTTGACCCTTAGTTGTAGAGGAAAAGTGATCCCACTACAGACTTTGGGAGAACCTTGGTGTAGTAGGATGTTAAGGCTCCCACGTTTCTAGATAATCGGCACTAGATGTCAGCTGGGTTGTCAACCGTGGGCGATGGTCGTCTTTGCCACCAGAACAAACATCTGATGCTCATTTCCGTTAGAGGCTGAATAGACCCCAGGACTATGGTGCCGTCAGAAGGTTTGGGCCAGTTAAAAAAACCTGATCCCACCGGGCCTCGAACCCCCGACCTTCCGGCTTGTAACGAATTGCCTTAATTAACTACGCTACTTCATGCTCCCCCTAGTTTAAATACAAATTGAAAGGATATATATATATATATATATACAGGGTGGACCGCTCGAATGGACCTAATTTCAATTGCTTGTTACTGGCAAACGGTTGAAGATAGAAACTTAAAACAACGTTCATATTACAGAAAAACTCACCAAGTTTTGATATCCAGATCACCACATCTCTATATGAGCCCCAGCAGTCACTGTGACGATATCAAAGCGATGAACAATTTCTTGCCAAGTACGTTGGAGTATGTCTTCTGGAATGTTCTCAATAGCCTCTATGATGCGCTCACGAAGATCACGAAGGTCTTTGACTGGGGTGGTGTAAACTTTATCTTTGACATAGCCCCAGAGAAAGAAATCCAGTGGTGTTAAATCGGGAGATCTCGGGGGCCACGCGATTGGTCCTCCCCTACCAATCCAACGGCCAGGGAAAATGTTGTCCAAAGTCGTACGAACTTCATTGGACCAGTGGGGAGGAGCACCATCTTGCTGGAAAACGATGTTAGGCTGCAGTTGTTCAATTTGTGGAAAGAAGAACTGCTCCAGCATGTCAAGATATGTGGTACCACGAACAGTTTTCTCGGCGAAGAAAACGGTCCAATGACCTTATTATGTGACAAACTGCACCAAACATTCATCTTCGGACTATCACGAACATGCTCTTGAATAGCGTGAGGATTCTCCGATCCCCAGATCCGCACATTATGCCGGTTTACTTTGCCTGACAAATGGAAAGTGGCTTCGTCCGAGAAGAAAATCTTGGTCATGAAGTCAGGATCAGCGCCGAGACGGTCCAGCATCGTATTGGCGAATTCCACTCGTTTCGGCATGTCATTCGGCTCCAGACGTTGCACTAACTGCACTTTATATGCGTGCAGTTTGAGGCGTTTGTGGACAATCCGTTGTAATGTCGATTTTGGTATTTGAAGTTCCCGCGAAGCTCTTCTTAATGACTTCCGGGGGCTTCGCTCAAATGCGGCTTGAACATTTGCTACCATTTCATCGGATGCTCTGCGACCACCACCATGCTTCTTCAACACAGATCCTGTAGCTAATAATGTATCACGCCACTTCTTTATGCTTCTAGCAGTTGGAGCATCACGGTTAAACACACGCCGGAACTCCCTTTGAACTCTAATGATTGATTTAAACTCCGCATACCACAAAACAGCTTGCGCTTTCATCTGCGGAGTCGCCATTTTCACAAACAATTAAATCTAAGAACGAGAAACGTATCTTTGTGCCATCTACCGACAGGATTCGAAACTTGGTGAGTTTTTCTGTACTATGAACGTTGTTTTAAGTTTCTATCTTCAACCGTTTGCCAGTAACAAGCAATTGAAATTAGGTCCATTCGAGCGGTCCACCCTGTATATATATATATATATATATATATATATATAGTATTATTGTTAGGACTAAGAAATTCACGCATTTACATGTATATTTCCATTGGTTTTAATTTAATGATGATTAAATTTCTTTATAAATCTTCAACTAAACTAAATTTTATATTACATGTGTGTATGTATATACACAATATGTCTCTCCAAGAGACGGGTGCTCCCTAGCGGGAGTTTCTTAACCAAGCTAATTGAGTTACCTTGTTTACCTACATATGTCAAAGAGTGACATGTTAGCACATCGCCTCAATGAGGCATCTTTTATATTGCATGTACTTGCATATTTTGGCCTTTTTAATACATATACGCCTATTATACATTTCATGATATTCGTATTATTGTGACATTTTCACTTGTAATCTCATTAAAGTTGATTTTATTTTGCATAATATTGCTTTGTTTGCATTTCTAAAATATAAGCGCATTATTGTAATAAGTAATTTAAGTGCTTTTGTATTCAGTTTAGTTTTTGGGTAACTGTCTGTACTTAAAATTTATAATCTACATTTAGTTCGCCTATATTTTATTACATTATTTATTAGCATAATTATCTGTTTACGTGATTTGTCAGTAATAGATAATTTCTTTAATGCATATTTGTTAGTATATTGTAAGGTTTCTAATGGAATGTTGCATTTTATGTTTAGTAAATTTTTAGGCTCGAACTTTCTGGCCCTAATTGCAATTTCACTCCCAAGTAGCTGGCTTTAAAGACTTGTAAAAAACAGTTGCTTGTGTGATTAAACAGAAGCAAGCATGAAAATCTGAGAAGTAGTAACAGCAAGGAATTGTGGCTGGAAGTAAACATCAATAAAACTATATATATATATATATATATATATATATGTATAAGGCAGGAAAGGAGATTACGAGTATTCGAGAATAAAGTTCTTAGGAAAATTTTTTGGACCAAAGAGAGATGGACAGGTGAATGGAGAAGACTGCATAACAGTGAATTACATGGTCTTTATAGGAAGCCAGGTATAATGAGAACAGTTAAGTCTCGTAGACTGCGATGGGCAGGACATATGTCACGAATGGGGAATGAAAGACGTGCATAGAAGATTCTTGTAGGAAAACCAGAGGGAAAACGCCCAGTTGGTAGACCAAGAATGAGGTGGGAGAATAACATTAACCATGATTTGAGGGAAGTAGATTATACAGGGGATGATTGGAAAACATTGGCTCAGGATAGGGATGTATGGAGAGCTTATGTCCGCGCGACCATGAAACTACGGGTTCGATAGTGCCAGTGAGTTATTTATATATATATATATATATATATATGGTCTTACATAGAAATAGGCCCTATATTATATAAAGAAAATGGACAATTAATGAAAAATGAGGGAAATTTTGAAGAAGTGGGCGAATTCAAGTATCCAGGAAAAATTATTACAAGCATGAATGAGGTACAGAAAGAAATTAAACATAGGCTTAATTCTTGAAATCCGTGCTGTTAGCGTTACGAAGACTCTTGTTATGTCAACTTCTCTAAAAAAAAAAGTTAAACTAAAAATATATAAAGCTGCTATTCTTCCAGTTAAATTATATGGGTACGAAAAATGGAGTCTTATTTTAAGAGAGGAGAAAATATGAGTATTTTGAGAATAAAGTTCTTAGGATTTTTTTTGAACAGAAGACAGACGAACAGACATGCGAATGAAGAAGACTACATAACAGACAACATGATCTTTACAGGAAACTAAATATAATAACAAAATAACAGTTAAGTCTCGTAGTCTGCGATGTGCAGACATGTTACATGCATAGGGAATGAGAGGGGTATGGAAACACTTAGGCCTATAAGAAAACTAGATGAAAATCACCCGATGCAAGTCAAGAATGAAGTGGGAGGATAACATTGACTATGATTTGAGGGAAGTAATTATACAGGAATTGACTAGAAAACACTAGCTGAGGATAGGATGTATGGCGAGTTATGACCAAGCGGCCATGAACCTATGGATTCAATGCTAAAGTTGGTTTTATATTACTCGTACCGGTATTTAATGTTATACACCGGTAATCACTAAATTTAGTGTTTTCATAAGCGGAATAGTTATTTAACTCATTCGCTTCAGGTTTAAATGTTCATTGCATTTTCCCAGAAACCGGATTTAAGTTATCGTAAAGTATATAGTCTATTTTCAGACATTCAAAACAAGCAAAAGATAACGGTACTTGAGATCACAATACGGGTGAAGGTCAAAACACATTCCTCTACTATTCATAAATGTTAACAAAAGATTATCCTGCCAAGGGATATATAAAATATTGAAAAAATATTTAACAAAGAGTTAAGCGAGTGTACCTCGTCTTCTGAGTTGTAGGCCATTTAACTTCCGGCGACTCTACCTCGTCTTTTGAGGCGAATGGGTTAATTAAACATTTATTTCAATATACAAACTAAGATAGTAGACGCAATATGAACTAAAGTGTTCAAGAATTTCAAAATGTTCAAGAAAAGAAAAGCACGTACGTTCGTATAAAATATGAATGATTATAACTGATAGATAACAGTGAATAGTAAGTAGATTATGTAAGTTATTCAAATCATAATCTTCTCACTTTTCAAGCAATAATTTATTTTAGATGTTTCTCAGCGGAAAGTAGCCCTAGTATCAATACATCTTAGTCCTATTACTACTAATAATATTAGTAATTTTATTTGATCCTTATTTCTTAAATTAAAGTGCATAGTACGGGACGTTCAATAAATAATGCACATAATTTTAATTCTCGACTGCCTTTAATTGAAAATGAACGAAACTTTGCAAAACGCATCTTCAATCTTTTCCTTATATCGTCACGAAGTTTACCATTTTTCGACAGATGGTTGTGGTATACTTTAGTTTGAATGGCGGATGCTCGTGAAACACGTATAAAGCAGAGACCTGTGATTGAAGGTCAGGCGGATCTGGCAGTCTTGCTTTACCTCGTTCTACTGGTGACATTCTGCTAACCCAACTGCTGACAGTGTACACCTATCCACAGCTTGATCCTCAGACATTTCGTAAACGTCTGCTAGATCCTCGGACATTTCGTAAACGTCTGTGAATGATTGAAATGGTCTCCTTATTCGCAGAAATACATTTAATTGCGGCTCTCTGCTTTTTTTTCACGAGCAGTCGCCATTTTTAAACAAAAGCACATCACAGCGATTTATCGAGTAATAATGAAACTTAGTGACGTTGTAAAGGAAGGATTGAAGATACATTCTGTAAAGTTTCGTTCATTTCAAATGAAAGACAATAGAGAACTAAAGTACTATGTGCATTTCTTATTGAATTACCTAATTATTTCTCTAGATGCCTAAGACATTCTATAGCTAGACCGATTAAATAATAACCTTGAAGGTGTATGCTGTACTTACTGTGTTCCCGTCCACCACCACCAACCGCCGGACAAGGACACGTCAGTCAGTGTCACTATCCCCTCCCTTCACATTACATCACTAACTCAGTCTCTCTTCTGATTCGCTGTCTTCGCTCACAACCGGGGAATGCAAACAGTGGGAGGCGGACGGTCGTACATTAGAAAGACAGCGATTGGTTAATCACAGTGATAGCGGGGACCTTCTTATTGCCAAGGACTCCGAGCATGCGCAGAGCGAGGTAAATTTTTAATTTGTATCCCTATAGTCATTGGGCTAAAAGTCTAAATTAACAAACACGACTAAAACCGATTTTATAATTTAGTCGTATTGGAACTAATAATCCATTTCGCATATGTATTTATTTTTATGTTTGGTTAATGACTTAATATTTTTTTATTATTTCATACTTGGATTGAGCACAATGTGGTGTTAGTCTTCGTAATTTGATAGTTTAAATTAGTATCCCCCTTTTATTCTGCTATATATGCAGAACATTAAAGAGTGAATACAAGTTATTGAGCATGGATAATGAAGAGGAATTGTCAATTTTTGTTTTTAAAAGTCTAGATTGCAAGATTAACCAAGGCATTACAATGATATGTTAACATTTTGAGCATATTGATTTTTTAAATGTGTACGCTACATTTAAAAAAAATGTTTAAATGTGCTTTATAAATCTACATTTAAGCATGTAGCACTAAATTAGTGCCTTAATGATAGGCCCTACAGTACGAACGCGTAAGAAATGTTATTTCTGGATAACTGTAGAGTGGGGTGTGCAGTTCTCTCGGCTCCACTTTGATTGAGTTGTGCGGCGTGACAGGAATTGACAACATTTCCTCTGTCTCATTTATCAAAACTTGTCGATCGCTCCTAAGATGCATCGTGTATTTTTAGCGGCGCCATTATTTTCAGAGAGCATGCTCTTTACAATCTATATCGAATTACAGAGTTGAGTGCTTTTCTACAGAGTGATCATGAACTGTGTACTGGTAGTAGAATATTAAATATAAATATAAATATATATATATTTTTTTTTGAATCTGCATAAACAAGTGATTTGCTTTTCCCCAAGTTTCTCTACTATTTTTTATTTTTATTTCTACCATTTTTCATCTATTGTGTAATTTCATTTTTTAAAAACAAGGACATATTTTTAATATCCAGGACAATGTACTCGTATTTTATTTTCATTTGGTAATTCCAAATAATAGGCGAGTCCGTGGCACAAGCGATTAGACGCTTGCCACTTATCGCTGGAGTCTCGAGATCAAGTCTCGGTTACTCCATGTGGGTTTCGTGGTGGACGAAACGGAGCATGGGTAGATTTTTCTCGAGGTTTCTCCTTTTCCCATACCACATATTTCTTTCCTCCATTTATCCATACTCATCCATTTCATTTCATTTTGTTCATTTTGTTTTGTGACGATTCGTCAGGCATGGTTTGCCGGCACCGTTGTCGTTCACAGGCCTCTATAAATATAAGAGCTTCATCTCATGTTATCCCTCGACCCGACTCTGAGTCGGACACGAGTTGAGTATATATAGAGTTCCATCTAGTGTTTATATATTTTTTTCCATTTTCCCCCCCATTTTTCTTCTCTATTTACAAATTGCAATTACATCATCGTCCAGGTGAAGTATTAGGTTTAATGATTTTTTACGGTCTCCTTCCATCTCTTCAAGGGCAGGCCCAAATTTATTTTTCCTCGAGGTATATAATATGTAAGGAGTTCAAGATCGTAACCGAGCGGTTTAAGGCATGTGCCTTGACGCAGAGATATCAGACTTGTGCTAGTTCGAATCCCTACGGGGAAAGAAATTTTCTCGTAGAATTTCGGCCAAGGTCCACCCAGTGGACAGACATAAACCCAGCATCGTGAGGAATTTTTTGGTGATCTGTATAATTTACGGTTTAAGTACTTGTTACCAGCAGTTCTCCTAAAAAATAATTTTACTGCAGTTGTTAGGCGTTTTATAGTTTCTACGGAGAGTCTATACCTAGCTTGCTGTACCTGACTGCTAGGTCTTATTGCCAACATATAAGTAAAAAATGTAAGAATAATATTGCAAGATAAAGAGGACTCGTGTGAGGTATTCCTTAGAAAAGCATAATATTTTATTTGATATATTTTAATTCCGTTATGCTATATATTTTCTCCTTCCTATTTTTCTCCGTTCCAAAAATGTGATACATAGGCCTAAATATAGTTTATGCCAATGGTTCGAGGCAAGTTCACATCCACATTACAGAATCTACAATGACAATTTAGCCCTGTAATAGCCCTAGCCTCCTCTATTCTTCTCTGCATAAATCCATGTATCCTAGGTCTTCCAACTGGTATTTTATTAAATATTTTTCAATCCATAGTATACTATTTTTGTCCATCTTACAGATGTGACCAGTCCATTCCAGTCTTCTGAATATAATGTAACCAGATCAGCACTCCGATATTTTTCATAATTCATATTTTTGTTTAATTTTCTAATAGTGTTGTCTTGCGCTGCTCTTATAATATCTTTCGTTAAAACATACTAAGGACCATTTCAGTTTTCTTGGACATTGTCGATGTTTCATTTCCATTGGAGAAAGTGAGAACTCCTGATTGCAATTTGGTATGTAGTACAAGACATACCCGTAGGCACAAAAATAAAACTTTTTTGCAGAAATATTATCATAGTAAGTTTATTAACGTTTATGACTATGATTAATGTAATCTATACAAAGTTTACAGGATTCAAAAAAATCATTTGTGTTTACATTTGGAGTAGTAGAAGAAAATATCGGTATCTATGTAGATAGATGAGTAGGCCTATATTATTTAATGATTCATTGGGACAAGAAATAGACAATATGTAGTGTGTTGTGTGTGGGAGAGCATTTAGCTGAAACACTTGAGACGACAAGTCTGGGCGGATGTCCGGTGTGGGTGGCGTATCATGGAATATACCCGTTGTAACACACTGATGAAACTTTATAGTAGCAACATATTAAACACATTACAGTAATATTACAGGTACTGAATGTTCTTTTGGAAGTAGGTTTGGGATGCACGCCTTTCCGAAGGTTGCGCTCGAATGCACATTTTGAAGGTATAATTTATCTCATCAAACTTATCTCTCCAATTGTCTGTGTGTCTATTGTATTCTGTTGGCTAGGCCATTTGCCATTCCTATCAATGTGTTAACAGACATTTGAGATTACGTAAAAGTAGTCTACAGAGAAATCCTTCGACGTATGTTCCATTCAATGGGAAGGCAGAAAAGAACTAAAACAGTAGACAGTGCTAATGTTATTCATACAGAGTTGTCAGTTTCCCAATTATAATTATTTTTTAACTTGATACATGATGAAAGAAAAAACAAAGAACGTTGTAAATGAAAAATAAACGAAGTCTATAAGAAAGTTGAGAAAGAACATACTATACATTGTATTAACATTTATAGGGATAATAATAATAATAATAATAATAATAATAATAATAATAATAATAATAATAATAATAATAATCACTGGCACTATATTGACCGCGCCGACCTAAGTTTTCCTTCAGTGGAATTAATGCCCGCGTTTCTTGACGGTTGTATTTCTACAGTGAAAGGTCGTCACTATTTCGATCCAGTAGACCTATCTCTTTTAGTTTGGCTCATTGGCTTTGATCTGTCAGATATGGGTGACTCTTGTGATAGCAATGCTACCTCCGGCATGGATTGCGAGGTCATGCAAGCACCTAAACCCCTCCATGAACAAGATATCATCAGAAGGGAATAATATATGATAATGACATGAATTTATATAGAGCTATCTTACCCTATTTAACATTTGCTATGTACCTACATTGAAACCGAAGGGTCGTACAAGTGGGAAGATTAAGCCTGAACATAACTCCCAGAGAATGAGATGTCTTTATAACTGTTTCCTCACTCATTTTTCAAAATAACGAACATAAAGAAAGGAAGCAAAAACACTATAGTGTTACACAGAGGCATTGATTTATTAACAGAAATTTGGAACATTAACCTGGTTACAATACACTGAAACACTATCATATGTATTTCAGTCTAGAGTCTAATATTATAAATTCAGTATGTGAACCAACTTTGCTAGGTATAGGAGAAAGAAAAGTAGCCAATTAATGTATATTACGAGCAATATTACTTTCTTCAATAGAAAACTCGAACATATTTCTGGAACGCACTATACTCATTCGATACTGTTTACTTCAATACAAACATCGAATGCAAGAACGGCTGTGATTTTGTGTGGAGAACGGTTCAAGAACAATGATTGCAGGGTTCTATGATATTCACTATGGCACGCGGCGGCCAGCAGAACCAACGTCAGGGCTTGTCTCCGGTGAACAGAATCCGCTGCAGTCGAACGCTAAGTCAACGTAGCCCTGTGTGGAACGTGAACACCAGGAAAGTGCGTTGCAAAACGTCGCACTCGTCCACAATTCTTCTGGATAAAGTTCCATTCAAGATACCGGTAATAACGTTTGTTGCAATATTAACTTTTGTGGTGGCATATTAAACCACAATCTTCATTCTTCAACTAACTATAATGGCGTAGCCCAATGTTGAGCCTTAGCCTCTCCTTTGTTAGGAGTTACTAGATCAAGTTAATTTACGCTTATTTCCCCATAGTTGTCATGAAACATACCGACCCAATGAGACGTCTAGCAAGCAACTAATGTATTACTAGGGTGAAGAGTTCGGTAAATTTTTCTTAGAGATCTTTTTATTCACGCTTAAGGATCTTTTACGAGCCTGTAAATCATCAGACTCAGGACTCACGGCTTGAAGTCCCTCCCGGAAGATTTGCTTCTTGGAGTTTTTCATTCTAAAAAAAAGTCCATCGGCCGGGTTTGAACCCGCGACCCTCGAGACCAGAGGAAAGGAGCATAATCATCAGTCCACCGCGGCCGACCTCTTCAACTCAGGTGTGCATCAACACACAAACGTCAGGAAGATTATTGGCAACTGAATAGTAGCTATCAGTTGCAATTTGACCATGTGCTGCGTCCTTGAAGGCAGAGAAAGAGAAGAATAAGGAAGAGGCAGAGAGAGAGAACAAGCCAAAAACACTGTAGTGTGCGTCTGCACGATCCCATTCATCGGAAATGACAAGCGCTGACACCGAGCCTACTTGCGCTGTATTGCAGTACAAATACAAGTGAAAATAAATTAATGTTCCTTGTATTATGCGCCCAAAATAATGAATCATTGTTTATTTTCATATTATCATTATTGATGAATGTTACAAGTTTACATAATGCTTATATATAATGAAATCAAACATGTATAGAACATTATTAACGCCGCTATCCTGTTACATACACAAGCGAAGGCTGTTTTATCTAGAGCGTTTCTTCAGGTTAATTTCTTCGTTACGACTTGGTGGTTAAAGCATCAATACATTTAAACAATGGACTTGCGTTACAGCTTTCAAGTCAATAGGTGTTGACAGGACAGTGAACTGTAACGTCAGCTGTTACATTGCATGACTCTTGACTCCAGCTTTCCGTGACCTTGCCAGTCAGCAGAATGACATTCTTCGCACTTTTATGCCAACGTACGCATTTGAGATTGACCAAGGTTTTAATACAACCCTTCTCTTAGGTGGAAGCAGACAAATATAGTAGTAGAGCTAGACCTGTACAAGGAGCCAGAACAATCGAAATAGACCTGCTTGCTACAATAAATACTCAGCCCTAATTGTATTTTTCTTAACTAGTTATCGCTGTTGAATCATATCACAAAGTCAACATTTTATGTCGATAAAATGGTAATGGATCCTCTTCACCCCTAATTTTATTTTTCTTAACCAGTTGTCGCTATTGAATCGTATCACAGAGCCAACATAAGATGTCGATATAAACTGGTAATGAATCCTCTTAGATAACACTTTTGACAGATATATTCCTCATTACTTTCATTTAACAGCCAAACCTTAGTTATAATATTTGTGAACCTTCACAAATTAATTTTGTTATACCAGGGTTATGGTAATGAGGGTTTGATGATCACATTGTACAGCGGTAAAAAAAATAGAATATACGCTATAAAATTCTTTATAAGCATAGCATAAGTCAAGCATTTTGTACTTACAAAACCAACTTGTAAATACCAGATTTTTGTTTGTTTTGCTTTTTGTCAGACCGACCGCAGTTTTGAGATTAGATATAAGGAACATGTTGCTGCGTATAAGAATGGCCATCTAGAAAAATCACATTTTGCTAAACGTTTGGTAAATTCAAGCCATTCTTTATGCGCCAACAATAATGATGTTTTGCATGTGTGCGATTAGAGTTCCCGGATGTGTGTTCTTGGAACAACTTGAAATTTTAATACATAAAAGTAATAGTTGTGCATCGTTGAATGAACAGACTAATTTTGCTTTTTTCGCCCTTATTATGTATTTTTGCGAGTAACTTATCTTTGGATGACGTCACGTGGCACAACCTTTAGATACAGTACGATATATAGGTGGATTTTCTTTTTCTTTTTAGTAGTGTTTTTATTTTGATGCGATAACCCTGATGATGCCCCGTTTAAGGGTGAAACAAGTGTCGGAATACATTTGGATATGTTTCTTTGTCTTGTTTTATCGCCCTTACTGGTATCTGTAGTTTTAATTGGATAGATTTACATCCCAGATTGATTGCTGACTCTTTTAGCGGAATTAATAATAAGGTAAATTGTTTCATTAAATATTTATATATAATGAATTTCCGCAGTTAGCTTGACTCCATTAATTACAATGATTTTGTACAACAAACGGGCTGTTACAAGGATGTTGTTTATTACCGATATTTTTCGAAATATAGAGGCCTATTGATGGCTGTTTAAGAAATTGATCCAGAAAATGCAGTGTTATGGGAATATCAATTGACTCAATATTTTTTATATCACTTTTTTGCGGAAGACCATATTCCCATAACCCAGGGTGTTTAATATATGACAAGAAACTTGGTCGAAGTATATAAAACCAAGAGTTAAATATTAATTCTAAGAAAACTAAGTATTTAACATTGAAAATGGAAGATGAAAAGCTGGAGATTGAGCAAGAAATTCACAAAGTCAGTACACTTAAATATTTGGGAACCAGTTTAGAAGCTGATTGAAGAAGCTCATCGGAAATAAAAAAAAAATCAGTAAGTACAGCTAGAAAAATGCTAGTAATTAGTATACTGAAATCAGTTCTTTGTAGCAAGAATAATGTAAATAACACACTTACTTACTTACTTACTCACTGGCACTATCGAACCCGTAGGTTCATGGCCGCACGGACATAAGCTCTCCATACATCCCTATCCTGAGCTAATGCTTTCCAATCATTCCCTGTATAATCTACTTCCCTCAAATCATAGTTAATGTTGTTCTCCCACCTCATTCTTGGTCTACCAACTGGGCGTTTTCCTTCTGGCTTTCCTACAAGAAGTTTCCATGCACGTCTTTCATTCCTCATACGCGCAACATGTCCTGCCCATCGCAGTCTACGGGACTTAACTGTTCTTATTATATCTGGCTTCCTATAAAGACCATGTAGTTCATTGTTATGTAGTCTTCTCCATTCACCTGTCTGTTCATTTCTCTTTGGTCCAAAAATTTTCCTAAGAACTTTATTCTCAAATACTCGTAATCTCCTTTTCTCCCTTAAAGTAAGAGTCCATGTTTCGCACCCATATAATATAACTGGTAGAATAATAGTTTTATATATTTTCAGCTTAACGTTTTTTGAAAGGAGTTGGGACATCAAAAGTCTCTGCAATGCATAATAGCATGCATTTCCAGAATTGAGCCTATGTTTAATTTCTTTGTGCATCTCATTCCTATTTGTGATTATTGTTCCTAGGTATTTGAATTCAGCCAATTCCTCAAAATTTCCCTCATTTGTCATTAGCTGTCCATTTCCATTATATAATGTATTTCTACGTGTGACCATATATTTAGTTTTACTGATATTTACCTCCAGTCCTAATTTCTTAGTGTTACTCAATAGTGTGTGCGTGTTGGCCTTTAGTATCTCCTCGCTATCGGCCAGTAGTACTACATCATCAGCATAAACTAACAGCTTATTAATACCATTCAGTTGTAAGCCTTCCTCATTCTCTAAAGATTTAATGGCATGCTCTAGTACAAAATTAAATAGTAGAGGAGATAGTGCATCTCCTTGCTTCAACCCATTCTGGATTTCAAAAGTGTCTGAAAACTGTTTGCCTACACGCACCCTACTCGTTGAGCCATTTAGACACATTCGTATAAGTCTTAACTAACTTTTTAGGAATTCCGAACTCCAGCAGGATACTATATAACTTCTCCCTCTTAATTGAATCATATGCTTTTTTGAAGTCTACATATAGTTGATGTACAGTACCATTATATTCCCATTTCTTTTCTAAAATCTGTCTTATACTAAAAATCTGATCTGTTGTAGACCTGTTTCTTCTAAATGCACATTGATGATCTCCTAGAATGTCATCAATATAGGGAGTAAGTCTGCTTACTAATATATTTGTTAGAATTTTGTACGAAGTTGAAAGTAATGAGATGCCCCTATAGTTGTTGCAATCAGTTTTATCTCCTTTCTTATAAATTGGTACGATAATTGATTCCTTCCATTCATCTGGAAGAGCTTCTTTTTCCCAAATCATACTAAGCAACCACCGTATCTTGTCCATCAATTTTTCTCCCCCTGATTTTATCAGTTCTGCTGGGATCTCATCTGAACCTGATGCTTTATACATCTTCAATTTTTCAATTGCCATTTCAACCTCTAATGCACTTGGCTCTGCGACTAGCATTTCTGCTGTCTGTAACTTATCCTCCTCAATGTCCTGTTCTGTATGTACATTTAATAGCTGATTAAAATAACTTTTCCATCTATTTAATATACTCTTGGAATCTGCAATCATATCCCCATTTTCATTCCGAATTATGTTTGTTCTAGCCTGAAACCCTTTCTTCTCTATACTAATTCCCTGATATAATTCTCTAATGTTCCTATTTTTTGCATTCATTTCAAGATCATTAATCTTCTCTCTCAAATATTCCCTCTTCTTACTCTTTAGTAACTTGGTGGTTTCCCGTCTAACACTACCCAATTGCTCTAAATTTACCTCATTTGGCTCGTGTAACCATTTCATTTTTGCTAGCTTTCTTTTCTTTACAATGTCGGCACATTCCTCATCAAACCATTTCTTGTTTTGCCTCTTTTTTAAACAACCAATGCTTTCTGATGCTGACAATTTAATAGTATCTCTTATAGCCTCCCATTCTTTATTTATATCAGTTTCTTTCTTCGTTTGCCACATTGTCATCTGAAGATTCCAGTACTTCAAATCTATTAGCAATTTTGATTTGGTATTCTTGCCGCATTTAATCATTTTTCAAGTTTTTAATTCATATTTTACAGAATCATCTTTAGCGTTTGTTCCTCTCATAAGCGATAGCCGTTGTCTGATTTTCACCTTGACCAGATGATGATCTGAATTGCAGTCTGTCCCTCTAACTGATCTAATATCAATGATGCTACTGTGCCAGCGTTTATCCACTAATACATGATCTATCTGGTTCCGAGTTTCTCCATCTGGGGACGTCCAGGTGTACAGGGTGGACCGCTCGAATGGACCTAATTTCAATTGCTTGTTACTGGCAAACGGTTGAAGATAGAAACTTAAAACAACGTTCATATTACAGAAAAACTCACCAAGTTTTGATATCCAGATCACCACATCTCTATATGAGCCCCAGCAGTCACTGTGACGATATCAAAGCGATGAACAATTTCTTGCCAAGTACGTTGGAGTATGTCTTCTGGAATGTTCTCAATAGCCTCTATGATGCGCTCACGAAGATCACGAAGGTCTTTGACTGGGGTGGTGTAAACTTTATCTTTGACATAGCCCCAGAGAAAGAAATCCAGTGGTGTTAAATCGGGAGATCTCGGGGCCACGCGATTGGTCCTCCCCTACCAATCCAACGGCCAGGGAAAATGTTGTCCAAAGTCGTACGAACTTCATTGGACCAGTGGGGAGGAGCACCATCTTGCTGGAAAACGATGTTAGGCTGCAGTTGTTCAATTTGTGGAAAGAAGAACTGCTCCAGCATGTCAAGATATGTGGTACCACGAACAGTTTTCTCTCGGCGAAGAAAAACGGTCCAATGACCTTATTATGTGACAAACTGCACCAAACATTCATCTTCGGACTATCACGAACATGCTCTTGAATAGCGTGAGGATTCTCCGATCCCCAGATCCGCACATTATGCCGGTTTACCTTGCCTGACAAATGGAAAGTGGCTTCGTCCGAGAAGAAAACTTGGTCATGAAGTCAGGATCAGCGCCGAGACGGTCCAGCATCGTATTGGCGAATTCCACTCGTTTCGGCATGTCATTCGGCTCCAGACGTTGCACTAACTGCACTTTATATGCGTGCAGTTTGAGGCGTTTGTGGACAATCCGTTGTAATGTCGATTTTGGTATTTGAAGTTCCCGCGAAGCTCTTCTTAATGACTTCCGGGGCTTCGCTCAAATGCGGCTTGAACATTTGCTACCATTTCATCGGATGCTCTGCGACCACCACCATGCTTCTTCAACACAGATCCTGTAGCTAATAATGTATCACGCCACTCTTTATGCTTCTAGCAGTTGGAGCATCACGGTTAAACACACGCCGGAACTCCCTTTGAACTCTAATGATTGATTTAAACTCCGCATACCACAAAACAGCTTGCGCTTTCATCTGCGGAGTCGCCATTTTCATAAACAATTAAATCTAAGAACGAGAAACGTATCTTTGTGCCATCTACCGACAGGATTCGAAACTTGGTGAGTTTTTCTGTACTATGAACGTTGTTTTAAGTTTCTATCTTCAACCGTTTGCCAGTAACAAGCAATTGAAATTAGGTCCATTCGAGCGGTCCACCCTGTATTTATGAATATCCTTATAACACACACAAGAAGAATCACTAATTAATTCAAAAGTAATGTTATATGGTGCTGAATATTGGACATTACACAGGCCACATTCAAGTAAATTATTGGGCGTAGAAATTGACTATTGGCTTAGAGCAGAAAGACAATCAAGAATTGCTAAAATTAGAAACCGAAGAATTAAAGAAATGATGAAAGTGTATAAGAATATTTCTGAAGGAATTGAACAAAAATTGAGATGGTTTGGACACGTTAAAAGAATAGGAGAAGACAATTTCGAAACTGATTTCGGAATGTAATGCTGAAGCAGAGGGAGGAGGAAAACCACAGGAACAATATATTGATGAGATTAGGAGTGGTATGAATAGAATGGAATTGACAGAATATGCGCAAGACATGAATATTTGGAAAAATAACATTTTATGTTAAAGGAAAAACTGTTATAGTATAGGAAACTCTTAATAAAATATATTTTGTGGCAAGAAAAGTACGGAAGATGGATAATTATGAGGATTTTATAATAATTATTGGAGGTGAAATGGAAGAGATCGTGTATGCGTCATTTTTAATTCATTGTGGTCACTTTTTATACCATAACAGTGAGTCACCCGTTTAAACATCCTTTTCTGTTTATGTGAAAGTGAGGTCATTCACATATATATATATATATATATATATATATATATATATATTTTTTTTTTATTGGGCATTCCGATAATTCAAGTTCAATATATTTTACAGAGATCTTTGTTAGTTTTATTGCATGATAGTGTAATATACCATACTTAAGTTATTTCTTTGGGGCTGTTAGGGACCTATTCGACATTACTAAACATTTCTTTCAAAACTATTTGCTAAAAATCATCGCCGAGTAAGTTTGAAAACCTGCATTCTTATCATATAGATATAACTTTATGATTGCTAAAAAATCATCGCCGAGTAAGTTTGAAAACCTGCATTCTTAACATGTAGATATTATAATTATATGTTGTATGGACTTTCCTATGTGATGTAATGGTTAGCGAGCCTGGTTGGTATCAACTTGATGTGACAAGTAGCGAAATTCGGTGATGATAAGAGAGGTGTCAACTGAGTTATTCTCTGTACTATCATCTGCTAGTCAGTGACAGAAATCACTTCTCTGAAATATATATTTTTTTTTATTTTTGCTAAATTTATATTTGACTGTATATGTTCGCTGTTAAAATAAAACAGCCTAGATATTTAAAAAAATCAAAATCGTATCAATTCCAAATTATTGATATATGATATGATTCTTTATTTATTTCGGTAATTAGATTTACCAATGGATGTATTGAATACTGTTAGATTTTTTGTCATATGCCACCAGGTTGTCATACAACATTTTTGGCATTCTCTCTTGGTATTGGCGGAACTGTAACTTACTTCTGAGCCTGAATTATGTCACCCAAATGATATAACGGGTGATAAATGGTAGCGAAGCTTCAGGAGAGTCCTTAAACCTAAAATTAATATAAATTCTAAACCATGGGGACCACAGGAATAGCTTTAAGGAATAATTCGTGTGGTATGAGGGGGAATCGAACCCTGGATCTCATGAACTAATAAGAAGTTCTGACCACACTTTTAATTTAAATATATACGTCAATAAACTAGTTTTTTAAATGTTTTAATAAAGTCAACAGTATTATATTTGTTTCGTTTTTGCTCGTTATTGTTAATGTAATTATACGCTTCCATTGGTTACTCCAACACTAGAAAAAAGTGAAAGGAATGTGGAAGTGTTGCGCCATGTAAAGAATGACATAGCCTACAGAAAGTAATTAGTCAATGGTGATGCATATGCAATTACACGTATCAACACTACTTCCTCATAATTAGTAGCTGGGTAGGTTGTGGGTCTATTTTATTTAAAGACGCTCTTTAACTATTCAAATTATTCAAATCAGGGCGTTGGAGTGCCGACAAATTTTGCTTATAGGACACTTTAATCAGACTTAAGGTTCTTATGTGTATCATAAATCTGCGACACAGGATTCAAAAGTAAAAATGTTTTTAGTCTAATTTGAGAAATTGAGAATACTCGATTTACTCATATAAAAAATCTAAATTGGTCAATAGATCAGCTTATTGTAGGGCGTAGACAGACAGACGGAGAGAGATATAGTGAGACACACACACTCACACACGCACACACGCACACGCACACACACGCACGCACGCACACACACTCACACACACTCACACACACACACACACACACACACACATAAGCGATTACCCGTTTTCTACATCTTAAAATAATATTGTGTTTGAATTCCAATCATTTTTTAAGAATATTTAAACGCAGGATTTCCCGAGGAGTTCAATATTATTTCCTTGCACTTCTAATATAACTTATAATAATCTCCTTTATTCGATACAGAGTACAGAGCAGATTGTTTATTTCTCTCGTGCCAGGTTAACCTCACGGCACACTCGAGTCACTTGAACTCAATATATGGACAGCTTTTGCCCAATAACTTAGTAGTCCTGTGAGTAAACTTCACGGTGTGTCCAATTATAGTAGTTTTAGTTTTTTAATAAGATGCTATATACAGTACGTGAGACATTCTTTATGCTCCCAGCTTGCGCGAAGATCACAGTTGTCAAAAGCCAAAGTCAATCGCCAATGGCTACACCAAATCGTTTCCCTTTTCACTATGGTGATCTTTTGATCGCATGTACTCCACGCCTGATGTTTTGATATTAATTAAAACTGTTATTACGATTAACATTCAAGTCTCTGTTTCACACATTGAACTACAGAAACTGTATCATAATAGGACTGTGGATCTCCGAAATCATGTGACAAACATAGATTGTGATGATTTACAGTGAGGCGAGCCCTTTCACGTGCACGATTTATTATGCGCTGTAAATCGCTTTCTAAGATATCACGTATTTAAGTATTAAGTTTTATTCAGTGATCAGAGTACTAATTAAATTTATGGGTCGCGTGAAGTGTAAATATCTTTCATGATAGATTCCAGATTAAAAAAGTTGAGAATCACCATTTTAATATATAGTGATTTTCTCTGCCTGAGTAATACAAAATCCTCCTAAAGGGGAGGCCATTTGTCTTAGCTGTATAGTAAAGACATTTAATTAAATCTAGTATCAGCGTGAAAAACATGAACAAAAAAGTTGTACAAAGATAATGCACAAGTAGTCTACATTCGATTATATCATTGTGTAAATTTTTGTGTTATCTGTATATGATTAGGCCTATATGAAATCCTTGAGATAGAGATAAGGCTGATACGGAGAACGATTATTATTCAGGGATTAGTAGTCAAGCATAGTTTAACTCTCATTAGTCATTACCATTATAGAACTATAAAATAGAGCACATATATTTTTCTTGGTTTCATATGAGAATGTTGACATTCTGAATGCGATGAATTTCATGTTGTTGACTCTTGCAATTGTAAATTTTACTGCTCTTTTATGGATAATTCAAAATCTAACCTCATGTTCTTTCCTAATCTGAAAATTGCATTTATTCACTTAGCTATAGATTTCCTTTGTAACGAAGGAGAAATGTATTAAATATGACTGAAAATATTCATATTAAAAGCAGCATACATAAATGATCATCTGGTTTATATAGGTAATTAAAGGAGGCCAGTAAATTTCTTCTGCGTTGGAAGTTAAATTATTTAAAAAATACTGGTTATTAGTATTTTATTTAACAACGCTCTTTCACACCTGCATAGGTTAGGTTCGCGCTTCAAATTTGGAGGCGAAAGGGGTCGATTATTTTGTCCAGGGGCTTCTTATTTTAGGATTTAAATTATTTTGTGTGTCATAAATCTTCGACATGGAATCCACGACTTTACTCCCATAATCAAGTTTTTTACGCTTTGAAAAATTTAACAAATATTTACATATGTAATTGAAGGGTTAATATCTCTAGCGCCCGCTATTATATAGTCCTAACATTCCATGTTCCTAGGATCATGTCCCTGTGTTTGATCCTTTGGTATGGATTCCCTGAAGTAGTCCCCGCCCGGAGAACCGAATGAGGGACTATTTTACCTCCGGATAATTTTACCCTAGTACAACCCATGTCTGCGTTTCTTGACGGTTGTATTTTTACGGTGAAAGATCGTCACTCTTTGGACCAAGGTATTTTTTTTCGTCTGGCTTATCGTCTTCAATCTGTCCGGCATGGGTAACCCTTTCGGCAGCAATGCTACTGCCGACATAGCCCTCGGGATCATTTAAGCACGCAAGTCACTCCAACACAAGGTAAAGATACCAGGAAAACCAGAGGGAAAACGCTCAGTTGGTAGACGAAGAATGAGGTGGGAGAATAAAATTATCCATAATTTGAGGGAAGTAGGTTATACAAGGGATGATTGGAAAACATTAGCTTAGAATAAGGATGTATGGAGAGCTTATGTCCGCGCGGCCATGAACCTACGAGTTCGACAGAACCAGTGAGTTAGTCAGTTAATTGGATAATAAGAAGCACATACACATTGATTAGAACTCTGGTACAACTTTACAACTTTAAAAAACTACTGCCAACAGAAATTCAGGATATTAATTTTATTCTTATAGCTGATTCCTATTAGCCAACTTGTTTCATGATTACTATAACTTGAGATAATTTAAATGTTATATAACTATTTGCTGTATTTCCATTTTTTCACGTTTTCCTCCATGACGCGATAGGCCTAAAATAAGGTTTTTGGCCCACTAGCTGGGTGTTAACTTCACATCCACATGTGCCATTTATAGAGGTAGACGATCATTCAATCTGTATAGGCGTGACATATGATTAGCATATCTAGTTCTCAGCAGTTATATCTAGTTTTCTTAACGTGGATCAGTTACTTGTTGTAGCTAGCCAAATTCCTCGTGATACTAGATGGGCATCAGTTCGATGCTGATTCAAATTCCGTGAGAAAATGTCTTCACCCAAGGGGACTTGAACCACCGCATGTCCCGAAGCTCTGCGCCAAAGTATGCATTAGGCCATTCAGCTGCGAGGCGGGACAGTTATGTTATAGAGCAATCCCATATGTGACTGACTGACATTTACAATACTCTTTTGCTACAAAATGCTTGCATAAATATTACAATTGGTTGGAATTAGAGGTGTTATATAGTGATATGATAGAAGAAAAGTGTCTGATTAAGATTGTACATAAATATACAACTTCTAAAGAAAAACAATGTTATTTATTATCTATCAAAGTATGTGTGACTGACTGACATAAATGCCAATTCATCATGCAGCTTAATATGTTCATCTACATCATTCTCTGAAATGTGATTCTTAATTCAATTTTTCAAAATACCGTTTGGAGGGCACATTTCAAGTTACATTTTAAATAAAAAATAAACCTAAATCACAATTAATACCGAAGTTATGACCTGATTTGTGACTGACTGACATTATTTTGTGACTGACTGACACATCTGAATTTTATTTAGAATTTCAAAATGCAAGTATTACACAAATGTAACAACATACTATGAAAGTAGATAAACAGATTCAGTAACAGATTAATAAAGAACTGCTAATACTTTATCCATTCTACGAAAATTGTTAAATTTAATTTTCCTGTAAAATAAATATTAATTTAAATCAATAATGTAATTAAATTAACTCGCTTACCATGTACCATTTTAAATTATACAAATTTTGAAACTATTAAATACTTAATAATAAAGTGCCTTCTCTATTGTTAAATATACCTACTAAAATTGTATGCATGCATGTGTGTGTGTGTGTGTGTGTATATATATATATATATATATATATATATATATATAAGTAACTTATTACAATTTAGTTCGGCGCCATAGCCGAGTGGTTAAGGCAAGAGGCCTTGGCGCAGAGCTATGGGACTTGCGCTGGTTCAAGTCCCCATGGAGGAAGACTTTTGTCATGGAATTTCGGCCAGTATGGGACAGGTGCCCACCCTGCATCGTGAGGCATTTGGGTAGCTACAATAAGTAACGACTCCAGGTTGATAAGAACTATAACGGCTGGATGACCCGACATGCTGACCACATGTCCCCCTATACTGGCTTATGATCGTTTACATCTGTGATTAACACGTGGACGTGAGGCCAGCAGCGGGTTGGTAGACCAAGGGCCTTCTAGGCCTGTCGCGCTTGGAGTGTAGTTTATTACAGTTTACCTGATGTAAGATTTGATATTTTTGATTTCTAGATTGAACCACTGAAATAAAAAATTTAAGCCCCCCCCCCCCAGAACGTATACACATTCTTAATAAGTTAGTTATTTATCAGAGTGCATGTACTTTCAAAACAAATTATCGTAAATCGCAGCTGTAGTTAGTAAACAATTGCTGACATATTGAATTCTACTTTTAAACAACCATAAAAACATAACTCTGAATGGCCCAAGTTCTGATGACTCACATCATAACATTGATAAGGTAAAGTCGCCAAATAAGAGATAGTCTCCTAATAAGAGATACCTTATTATCTAGTCCATGAACAGCGGTCATCTGATGTTTGTAACAAAAATCTGTGCTTTGTACTATTATAGCATCGTGGTGTTTGTTTGGAGTCACTTGGTTGATTGAAACGAAGCAGAGAAGGTTGTGTTTGTTTTCACGACAATTGAATTTTTGTAGTGACGCTATTCAAAGTTGTGGATAACTGTGAAGATGAGTTCTGATATTAATTTTACTTATTTTTCCGAAAAGCTCATGAAATGCAGACTATTATAAACTAGAGTGATTATTAGTGACACAATTTATTACAGTCTGACCAGCCACGGAATTGGCGACCGTGCCGTTCCCTAATAAGAGATACTTGTGGTTCCAAATAAGAGATAGTGTCTCTTATTAGGAACCAGAAGTTGTTTCACTGACATATGCAGATTCTCCTGTATACAAGTGCGCTACATTTTCTTAAACAAATTCATCTCGTTTGATAAATACGTGATTTAACTTTATAAAAATAAACTGGTCACATTATAGGCCCTGAGAGGTCATTTATATAGCAGAAGGTTAAGATTTCTTCTGTCTTTCTAGAAAATCGGACCGAGGAATCAACCGGGCTGTCACCCCGGCTGCTACTCTACAAATTTCGATCAATGCATTTCGAAAGACAGGGCTTGTTCCGTGCAACAGGAACACTTTTTCTGATAGCGATTTTGCCATCCACACCGGAGATAAGAGTGATGCAATCGTAGTTCCTGATTCAAGAACTCTCGTGGGTCTTACTGATGTGTCACCACTCCCTCAGATCCAACAACCATCAACAAGTCGAGAAACAGAAAAAAGGAAAGGCAGAACTGGAAAAGCAGCCCTTCTGACAGGCAGTCCGTATCGCCAAGAACTAAAGGACAGTTTGAGTAGAACCAAGAAAGTAAAATGAAGCAACTTTTTCAAAAAAACAAATTCAGTAAAATCTAAAAAGTCTCGGTCAAGAAAACGCCAACTGAGTTCTTCAAGCGAAGAAACAGACACGGATATGGAGATAATTGATCCAGGCGATGATTATTCAGAGTTTGGTGCTGATGATGCTGATGCTGAGTGTTTATTTTGCACTGGATTGTATTCAGAGGACACAAGAGGAGAAAAATGAGCTCAGTGCATTGTCTGCCATCGCTGGGCTCATGAAGATTGCGGGGCTGATGAGGAACCATTCGTCTGCTTATTTGCTCAAAGAAACAAAATTAATTATCTACTCTGAAAAGACACTATTAGCATGTAGAGTGAAGTTAATTATTAGTTTGTGTGCGATAAAGTGTTTTTGTTTTGAATATACTGGATTATTTGAATATTTTTGCTAAAGATATTGAAGCAAATGTAGGTATCTCTTATTTGGAACCCTCTTCGAAATTTTCAATTTTTACAATTCTTATTGTTCTTAGAGTTTTTTATAAATACTTACTAAGTAACGAGGTTTTATTTTATGGAATATCAAAATAAAGAATATGAAACATGTATTACCATTTTTAAATGTAATAAATCAGTTACCATTCTGATACAGAAGCGATTTTTCAAAAGGTATCTCTTATTTGGGGCCTTTACCTTATATGAGATCGCTTATACAATCATTTCTCTCCTTAGTCTTCGCCGCTAATTTGACCTGACTTGACCCATGAATAAAATGTTTCCTGTCCCCATGAAGACCCACGCTGTAACTGAATGGTTTGATTCAAGATGTCTCAATGGGAGCCCCATGGGAGAAGAAATTTTCTCATGGAATTTCAGCCACAACGGGATTGGTGCCCGCCCAGAATCATGAACAATTTGGGCAGCTACAATATTTAGCGGTTGCGGTCGAGAAAACCAGCCATAACGGCTGGAGTATCCAACAATGCTGACCATGTCACCCTGTATGTCGGTTAGATGATTGTCCACCTCTGTGATTGATTAATTTGGGTGTGAGATTAGCAGCCAAGGGCTTTCTAGGCCTGTCACGCCATTCGGTTTTTTAAACACAAACTTATGAATTTGTTGCAGTGATTGTTTGACGATTGTGCATACTCTATAACATACGGATCCAACGCTTTCACGTTGTATACGCAATGAGTCTGTGATAGAAGCAAGATATTCAAATTGTTTTTCTAAAAAAAATCTTTTCTTCTTCTATATAATTTTGTGACTCCAGTTATTTGGTTGGTTTTACAGCTCACATTATATAATTCTGCACCATTTTGCATCTTCTTTCCCGATTTTTCATACATCCGTGCCATCCTTTTTACTTGGCCGCCAATCGCATTTATAGCCCCCTTTCCATTGTACGATTCAAAGAAGTCCTATTTTATGTCAAATCCAAATATGCAAGTCAGCAGTGTCACATTGCTAAATGTATAGGTCTATTTCTATTACCTGCTGCTCCAACTGAAAATTATCAGCTAAAAATTTAGAAGATATCACTATAGTTAAAAAAAAAAACTTTTCTATAGCAAACATCTGTAGCACAGTTGCTATGTGTCTCATAGCCTGACACTAGAATAAAGTATTTCTTCTGAATTTCTCTGTCATCTTCCATCCTAAACTAGGCAACAACAGTTAATATTGAGATATGCTAATTTTTCCAATGAATTGCCTGGATCTCATTTTGTTCTTTGTAGATATAATTTTCTGAGAAATAAACAAGTAAAGCTGCTTCCTTTACTGCATCATTTTTTTCCTGAATATATTTAAATGCTTTCGCTGTCTTTTAGCTCAAATTGACACAGAAAAAGAGTCAGTAATTATTTTATGGAACAGCTGAGCCGAACAGTCTACCATATTTCCTAAACTATG
Organism: Diploptera punctata; assembly: GCA_030220185.1. NCBI lineage: Eukaryota > Metazoa > Arthropoda > Insecta > Blattodea > Blaberidae > Diploptera > Diploptera punctata. The sequence continues at coordinate 2,157,666 of JASPKZ010000827.1, forward strand.
TTTATGTTAATCCTCAGCGGAGTGCAGCAAGCAACTGACTGCACCATGCTATTAGCATATATATGATAGGACAAAAAGTAAGTCACGGGACACTAGCGGGAATGACTTTACAAGAAAATGTCTTCAATATTTTTTTGTTAGTTATGTACCAATAACGTAGAATCCAAGGGGATATTTTATTCCATCAATTATTATGTTGTGTACAGTAATTTTTATACGTTTTCCGTGACTGACCATAGCTTGCAGTTAACAATTATAGGAAACATTTAAGGTATATAGAACATTGGAATGCAATTAATATTATTACACTTACGACTAGGGAGGACCAAAGTACGATTTAACAAAAACAGTTTGTAAAATAAAACTAATTAATACGACCAAATCATTAAACAACAAAATAGGCCTACGTGTTTTTACAGGTTTAGAATATGACAAGTTCTACCACTAATATTAGATTAAAATAATACACTTATGGAACATTATCTTATAGAATCAGAAAATTTGATCCTTAAAGATATATATTACGCCAAAAAAATTATTCCTGCATCAATTTCAAAATTTTCACCTCGGTATGACATTTTCATGGAATCGCTCTATATTAATATTTTCTCAATTTATTTAATCTATACATTTTGTAAGTAGGCCAATTATTGTGTTTTGTTTGTTTGTAATTTTATAATAATCCTCGTTTAAATAATAACTTTAATGAGAGTATAATGAATTTTCTTTTCAAGTAATTTTCCATAATATTTCATATGTACATTTTTATGAACGGAATTGTTTGAATCACTTCTCAGTTCCATGCGATAATAAATAATACTCGTTAATGTTACGCTTAAAATTGTTGTGTACTGAGTGAAGAAAAAAATAGACACCTTCAATATTAAGATTATAAAAATGAAATAAATACCAATGTAACACTTTATTCTCATAAAATAAAACTAATATCTAGCTGTCCTTAACCACCATCCTTTGAGAACTGAATCTGTTAGCAAACAGCATAATTCACACCGCGGAAACGTATCAATATTTATGTAGGCCTGGATATTTATCCCCATATAATAATAATAAGGGTTTTTTTTTAAATTTTATATTTAAATATAATTATATCTTATTTGAAGAGAAAAATTATACGCTCAGACCGGGACTTGAACCCGGGACCCTTGGTTCTCTAGACCAAGTGCTCTACCAACTGAGCTACCTGAGCAAGTACCGATCTAAACGCAAATCTTTCTCTATATACATTGTAATTCCCATCCACCAAATGCTGTGAAGCCATGCTTCTATCTTTTAATTATATCTATTTCTAGTAAGAATGGAAATAAGATTTATTTAGAGAATTAAAATTTTATAAGTATGTAAAAAGTTCAAACTGGTCAGTATAAACTGTTAATACAATTACATGTATTTCCAACTGATTTAAATATGTAAAAATACTTTAAATATTTGAATTGAATTTTTATAAACAAATAAATGGGATTGGACGAATTGGATGGGAGTCAGCCAGTAGTACTCCTTCCTTTTCAGTTGGACCAATCAGAACTTCCAGATTATAATAGAAATGAAATGGGATCTTTCCCAGAACAAGAAGATGGCTACAATACTTGAAAGAAGTCAGACATGTAAAACGACAGGTCATCAAGAAATAAATTATAGTTCATTTCTTGATATTAGTTGACAAAATGGTGTCATAGTTATGGAAAATAATATTATAGTAGAAATTTAATTTATATGGAGTATAAATAATCCATAAAGTGAAAATAAAGTGTTAGTGAAAAATTGACCGTTGAAAATAGTCATCTATTACATAATTATATGAAGTAATAATCTAAGTGAAATTTATTAATTTAAGCCAGAATATTTTAAATTATTGATCATCTACAAAATTCATCTAAACATAAGTGAAAACTTTAATAACATAACATTTAGTTTAACTGTTAACTAAGTGTCGTTATTTGTTTATGTAAGAAACCTTCCCCAATCCCCTGAAGGGAGTCATCAGTGCCGTGACAAATAATGATCTAAATTATTACAATCATATATCTACAACGTGGGACATCACATCCAACAACCCACCTTAATCTGTTAGCAAACAACACAATTCTCACCGCAGAAACGTATCAATATTTATGTAGGCCTATACTAAACACATTTTTTTGCTTCTCTATTTTCTTTGAATAACTGAAACGGGCGATGGAAACTTGGTACTCTCAAAATAGTTTTCAATGTCTTATACAATAAAACTTGCTTAATCCGGAAATCTGTCCAATGTGAACAAATTTATTGGTCCCGGCAAACTAATAGTAATTTTATGTGTATTTATTTTGTATAAAACGGAATCTGTCCAGCGCGGAAACGGAAGGATATTTCTACACAATTCACGAAAAATAAATGTATAAGGCGGAAAGATAGAGGGAGAAATAAATTAGTTTCCACTTCATTGCGATATAACAATACGTGATGATTCTTCCCGCCGGGTGAAGTAGAGTTTCTAACTGTATCTGGAATTTTCTTTCGGCCTCACTGCACTCCCATTTTGCGAAATAGATTCGTTTAACAAATATTTGACGCGTGACATCTGTCTTACAAATAACCAGTGCACAGTAAAATCTTAAATTAGCTTAAGATCTGAGACCGATTGTGTACATATCTTTCACAGGTAACGATCTGAATTTACGGAATAAATATGACTAAAAAACTCAAGTTTATGAGATTTTAAAACACAAAGAAAAAAATAATGAATGAATCGAGACAAGGAAATGGTCAAATAAAGAAAAAGAAGGGGGGGGGGAAGTAAGAGAAATGAAGAAATCAAGGCGATCAAAAAATTTCAAAATTTCTGGACCGATGCATCGCGATGATCCAAAGTCAAACTCTAGCTGTAGCTATATCCGTAGGGAATAATTATTTCAAGGCATCTTCAGGTTGGTTATGGACAGTTTTAAAAGACGACACAATGTAGTGTAGAATGAAATTTGCAGGGAATCATAGGATGTGGGCGAAAGTATAGTTAGTGAGCGGAAACCGAAACTGCATACTTTAATTTCAGGATACGCGCCTAAGAGACATTTTTAACGCTGACGAAACGGGACTGTTTTTTCGCGCGTTATCGTCGAAGTCGCTCGTACATACTATACTTCACTTTCAAACGGCAGCGGATCTACAATTAATCCAAGGGACATAAAAAGACATATACGGTGCTCTATACTATAAGATTGGTTAATGTTTTTGTTTCTTTTATAATGCGGAATGCTGTCCAATGTGGAAAAAGATTGGTCCCATGCGATTCCGCTTTGAACAAGTTTTACTGTATCAATATAACACACACTTTTTTTAGTCATTCGAATTTTCGTTTTGCCATTTATCTTGTAATTTGCGCATAATTGAGTCATTTGTCTCCCAAGTGATAATATCTTTTAAAGAAATCTCCTTTAAAATTACCAGAAAAAGTATGTAGTGTCGATCATTAATAACTGAATGGCACATTAAACCATTAAAAGAGAACGAGTGAATGGCTACAGTAGTTTAATTTTATTCTTAACTTTTAATACTCACGAAACGTTTTCATGATTTAGCTCCTGAGGTGACTAATAATAATAATAATAATAATAATAATAATAATAATAATAATAATAATAATAATAATAATAATAATTAATAATAATAATATATTTTATTTGGATGATGTTTTGCATTAACCGGCTAAGCGTCGTTTTTTAAAATTGATATTTTGATGCCATCTATTGCACTGGCTCGTGAAAAAAAAATTACGCACTCTTTTAGCGTCAGACTTTTAAATACAGTATAACCCTATTATTAAAGAAAAATGTAAACACCATCAGTTCTATCAGAGATTCTGTTTTGCAACTAACGGCTATGAAACCAGATCTTCATAAATGCTAATCTCAATTTTGCATCGTGCAGCCAAGCGCCAATGTTCCCGCTCTTATATTGTTGATGCTTAACTATCAAACAAGAAAAATAATTGGCGCTACAATAAATAATGAAGATTGACTTACTTTAAATGTATTTTTCTCGTAACTTACATAATGGCGCATAGCAGGTTGATGCATAACGGCATCCATTTATTCTGGCAGACTTAAAGCCTTCTCTTCGACTCATCCAGCACAAAAGAAAATATAATGTACTATGAAAATATTGATCTAACGCCTAAGCTGTGATACTGAAAATAATGAATTAGTGGAAACTTTTAACTCTCATCGTAACCTTCATCATATAAAACACATTCAATCGATCCATCGATAGTAATTCTGCCCGAAGGCAGGTCCTTCACTGCAATCATAGCATTTTCATGCTAAGCTTGCAGCTCTACTAGGGAAATATAGGTGTGGTAGCTTCTCGTTAATGTAATAAAATATACAAATGTTAATATTTCATATTTTAACATTTATATATTTATGTGCATACTAATATACAGAATTAATAATAGTAATAATAATAATAATGCTTTATTTTAACTGGCAGAGTTAAGGTCATAAGGCCTTCTCTTCCATTCAACCAGCAAATACTAGAATTATACAAAAATTACATACATATTACAATTTTAAGATATTATTAAAATACAGACTAAACAAAATACAATGATGATGTGATCTAATACTAGCTAATACTAACAAAAACATAGAATATAATAAAAGTAAAATGATATAAAATAAAGTAAGTAGCTTCCTAAAGTAATGGAATGCTCTATATAGTTGTTATGCAGTTAATGTTAAGATATCAGTTAATTTTAATTTAAATAATGATAGTGATTGACAGTCCCTGACATGACTGGGAAGTGAGTTCCATGCTCTAGTCATAGATATTGTGTAAGATTCAGAGTATAGACATGTCCTGTGCTGTGGTATCAAAAGTAAAGAAGAGTCTTGTGATATTGTTCCTAAATTGTGATGAGCCGATACATTTTGAAATGTGTTGTTAAATAACTTGGTAAATATGTGTGCAGAATTTGGAACAGTAAGGTATGTGAATGTAAAGTTCTTCTGTCATTTAGTCGTAGCCGTGATAAGGCCTGAAATGAAGGAGACACGTGGTCATAACGACGGAGATTGAGTATAAATCGAATACACGCATTATGAGCACGCTCTAGTCTGTCAGATAGATCAGTTGTCAGATTAGTCAGTACTAATAATAATAATAATAATAATATAATATATAATAAAATAGATAATAGATAATAATAATAATGCTTTATTTTAGCTGGCAGAGTTAAGGCCATAAGGCCTTATGTTGCAGTAGTCGAAGTGTGGCATTATAAGAGTCTGTAAAGTATTTGTTTTAATTTTGTAGGAATTAAGTTTTTAAAACTATTTAGGGAGTGAAGAATTGAGAACCCAATTTTGCATGATTTGAAACATCTTATTTGTATTAGACATTTTTATGATGCCATGTTTATTTAAACACTTTCTACTGAATAATAAGACCGGTTTGTCAGTTCATAATTAATAAAAAAGTTTTAATAACTCGAGAATTATAGCATCTAAAATATGGGACTTTCAGATTTATAAAGACAGAAAATCAGTTCTTTCTCCTGAACACATCCACGACAATTAATGCTACACAGGCTTTCCGAAAGCAAGAAAAGACACAAGCAGTGGCATGTTGGGACATCTTCTTGGCACATACCATCATTTGGAGAAACCAAATGATTGTAAGTGCTTCAACTGTATCACACCTCTATCTGCCATCATGGGGCACGCCGTAGCGTAGTGGTTAAGGCACTGAGCTACAAGCTGGAGGGTCGAGGGTTCAAGTCCCGTTGGGGTCATGATTTTTAAACTGACACAAACCCTCTGGCGGCACTATGGCCCTGGGGTCGACTCAGCCTCTAACGGAAATGAGTACCAGACGCTTGTTCTGGGGGTAAAGGCGGCCGTCACGCAGGGCTGACAACCCGGCTGACATAAAGTGCCGATTGTCTAGAAAAAGTGGGAGCCTTAACCTCCTACTACCCCAAGGACCTTCGGGTCTGTTGTGGGATCACTTTACTTTTTATCTGCCATCATATAATCAATTCACTTCAGTGTCGATTTCTTAATCTTCGTCATTGTTGAACTGATTGATAAAGGCCCCAATTACATTTAAGTCCAAGTTTAATCCTTAGCACCCCAAAGGAGAGCGAGGAAGGACGAGACAAATGTCCAAAATGGCCGAGATTGGTAGTGTTAAGTCGCTAAGTTGATTGGTGACAAGATTCGGATAAATAAGTAGACATACACGAGCGAAGTCGGTTAATCAGTAAGCTACAAAATAATTTCATCATTATTATTTATTTTGTGTGTTCGGGAAGAAGGCTAGACTGTTTTATACAATGTATAATTAAGATAACAACGGAGTCTAATTCCTTTTTGTTTGTAGTTAGAACTCTGAATTTGCTTATGCATTAAATTACTTCTTATTCTTCTTCATCACGGATTCTTACAACTGTCTCCGTCCCCAGTTGCCATCTTTCTGTATTTCTGACATTCTTCAATATGTAAGTTTCTGGTCGACATTTCCTCATCAACGTCGTCACCCCAATTGTGTCATGGGCGACCTCGATGTCTTTTTTGAGATGGTATCCACCTTAAGGGATTTTTGAAGCCATTTATTCAAGGAAGTAAAAAGAATCAACGCCAACTACCAAACTTTACCCTATTTGCATTTTTCGGCAATGAAATGAAAGAGGAGAAAAAATTGAAAATGCGAGTGGATTAAATTAATATTGTAAAAACAAGATGATAAATTAAACAAAAAAAGAGATGAAAACTTGCAAGTTGCGGGATATAACCATAGGCTTTTGTCGCTGAAGTATCAGGACTTTTTTTTTGTATACAGTAATGAAAAGCGAGAAATTCACTGTTTTTATCGTAATTACTAATGAGGCGGAACGCTGACCACGGACCACTCAAATGACATCTGTACAAAAACAGTGTAACTAAATTAGCATGGTTTAAATTCTTCCCTTTAAGGGGAGAGCGCCTAAATCTCTGTTAAGGGAAACGTGGGCTTACAAGAAGAATAAGATTAATTAGGCACGAGCAAAAATTCGTGTTGAATAAGTTTAGATATTTGTATTTCCATGACTTGCCAATTGGTCGGAAAAAATACCCACAGTAACACCACAAGCGTTGGTAACAGAATCCGATATATTCCGCTAATCAATATGTGAATAACACTTTCCGCCTTCAAGTGGCTAAAGCAGTTCTCCGCAGCACATCCGTGTCGAGGAAGTTGTCTAATCTCATAGGCGCTTCTGAGCGTTTTAAATAGGTTATTGTTAATAGGGCCATTTCTATTTAACGACGTTTTTCACAGTACAGGTTATTAGCGTCGCAATTCAAATCTGATTTTGCCCAGATACCTCTTATTTCAAACTTGAGATTCTTTTAAATGTAAATCTATAAGAGATCTATGGCTTTACTTCTCCTCCGAAGGATACTATATTCAGGATTTTACGACTTTAAAAAAAACATCGATTTCGGCTAGGTTTCAACCAGCTAACGAGAAAGAGCATTTAATAGATTTTATTTTAATGATATGCCCTAATATGTAATTACAATATTGCGAGTAAGTGGGTCCTAAAATGTAATTGAATTTCAGTTCACCAATTCCTTCGAGGACTGAGGGGGGAAAAAACTGATTGTTGAGACAGGGATTTGATTATGAAAACTCCCGAATAAGAACCCGAGCAAACTCGGTCGGTAATAATTTATTTTCCACACGCTAAACATTCAAATAACGATTCAAACACTTATTCGACAGAAAGTTTTTTTTCTGGATTAGCCTAGTGAAAACAAGTTACTTTTTTTCTCATTAGAACATACTGTAATCTCATATGATATCTAAATTAGTAGGCAATTTTATGTTTCTAACTCACTTAAGCATATTTGTTTTGGGTTTGAATTCATGTAGATCCTTAAAAAAACAGACTTTCTGCTAAATGAGTTCAAAACAGTTTTTCAAATTAGGCCTACTTTCTTGTATCCATAAGATACAATTTTCTCCTGTGTTGAATGTAGGAGGTGAGCATCTTGTGTTCAGTGGTCACTCGCACAAAGTAAGTAATCATGTTAGATAAATTGTTTGTTCGTTCTGGAAAAATTAAGATGGGTAGTGGTAAAATCACCATGATAAGAATAATACAAGTGGGCAGTTTTGAGTTAGTGATTCAAACATTTTAAAATGCATATTGTTTAAGAATACTGTATAGTGGCTTGGGGGGGGAAGACATATTGGAAAAACATTAGCCTATGAAAAGTATTGACTTAAATAAAAAAGTGTTGGAATACGTAATAAAAATCATTCAATATTTTAATAATGTGGGTTGTCGTAGCTTTTAATGTGGTTATGTATAATTTCATAAAATTATATAAAGTGGTAGGCCTATAAGTACCAACTTTCTTATTGCTATAAAATGCAAATTTCATATAACATTTGTATTTCATTTTAAAATGCTAAATTTTAAATATTTAATTGTTAAAATCTACTATTTTCTGTCGGTTTACCTTAATTTGAAAATTGTGCGAAATTTGTGTCATTGTGGCCAAATAATACACTAAAGCTATATTTAAAATATGTGACGTGTTTAGAGGACCCTTTCTTGCTAGCTGGAATTAGCGCCATGATTTTGAGGATTAATGGATACATTCATGTTCTAGGGATTGAAATTCAAGTTTTAAATAACGTTGGTTTCTGTGCATTCTAAGCTTAATAACGAGTTAGGATCTTCTCCTTATTTCGTTTCTAATGTTCAATTAGTATATGCCTACTGGCGATTTTTTTAAATTTCAAAACGTTGATAAAATGTATGATTATTTTTTTCTACTTGCGGAATGCATAATCCTTGTAAGCATACCATATCTTTAAACTAGTTTGATCTTTCATTGAGTTTTATTACGACAGTCCTTACATAGTAGCAATATTTTAGAGACCTCAAGTAATTTAGAATTCTGAGTATCATGAATAGTATATTACGATGCGAGGTTGGGAAATGGTTTTTACAGAATCGAGGAAAAATGTTTAAAATCCGAGCGACAGCGAGGTTTTTAATTTCCGAGCTTCTGTAAAACACTTCACAAACGTGCGTTGTACATAATTTTTTGCGCGATGGCGTTTTCAAAATAATAAATAATAGTAAAATAATAACACATTTGTTGGAAATATTTGCGTTCATTATAAACAACTGACTAACGTTAACAGTGTGGGCAATGTTTATTAGTTTAAACAACAGGAGGCCTTGTGAACAATAATTGATAACATGGCCGCAAGTATCGTATTTATTGTTTTATATTGTTTCAAATAAAGTTCAGTTAATTTAAAATGCAGTGATTTGTTTCATACAATGTATACGTATTAACATTACCCTTTGGATATTTGTTGTATATTTATATACATTGTACGTAGTATACATAGAGGGCAGTGGTTTTACTTCCCGTACGTGGGTGTAAATGTAATATTACAGTATAGTTATTTAGGTTAGCAACCCCGAAATGTAGAAAGTTGAACTTTCAATCATGGTAGCCATTGCTGTAAATACGACAAAACGCACTATAGCGTAAAAAAATATTATAACTCACCGGCACTATCGAACCTGGAGGTTCGTGGTCGCGCGGACAAAAGTTCTTCATACAATCCTAATATTTCCGTATAATTCCCTGCATAATTTACCTTCCAGAAATCATGGTTAGTGTTATTCTTTATTCTCCCACCTCTTTGTTGACCACTTTCCCTCTAGTTGTCGTACAGAATTACGCCTATTTTATTTCGCACTCATGTCACATGTCCTATTTATCATACTCTACAGGACTTAAATGTTGTTACATCTGGCTTCCCAAATAGATAACGTAACTAATTATAATTTCAGTTTTTCCATTCACCTGTCAGTTCATCTCTCTTTGGTCATAAAATGTTCTTAAGGATTTTATTCTCAAACACTCGCAATATTATCTCATCTTTTACAGTAATAGATTATGTTTCGCATCCATAAAATATAACCGGAAGAATTGCCATTTTATGTACGATAGTCTACTATGTTTTTCATGAGAAATAGGGATGAAGTAATATATTACGATGCGAGGTTGAGAAGTGGTTCTTACAGAATCGAGGAAAATGTTTAAAAGCCGAGCGATAGCGAGGTTTCTCATTTCCGAGATTCTGTGAAACACGTGCGTTGTACATTATTTTTTGCGCGATGGTGTTTTCAAAATAAGTAAAGTAAAAGTAAAGTGATCCCACAACAGGCCCGGAGGCCCTTGGGGTAGTAGGAGGTTAAGGCTCCCACTTTTTTTTAGACAATCGGCACTTTATGTCAGCCGGGTTGTCAGACCTGCGTGACGGCCGCCTTTACCCCCAGAACAAGCGTCTGGTACTCATTTCCGTTAGAGGCTGAGTCGACCCCAGGGCCATAGTGCCGCCAGAGGGTTTGGGCCAGTTTAAAAATCCTGACCCCAACGGGACTTGAACCCTCGACCCTCCGGCTTGTAGCTCAGTGCCTTATCCACTACGCTACGGAAATAATAAACAATAATAAAATAATATCTTTGTTGGAAATATTTGCGTTCATTATAAACAATTAACTAACGTTAACATTGTGGGCAGTGTTTATTAGTTGAAACTACAGGATGCCGTGAGACCATTTAGTGATAAGATGGCGGCAAGCACGTGTTTATTGTTTTATATTGTTTCAAATAAAGTTCAGTTCATTTAAGATGCAGTGATTTGTTTCGTATAATGTATATTAACGCTACCTTTTGGATATTTTTTGTGTATATATTGTAGCCTATGTAGTATACATAGAGGGCAGTGGTTTTACTTCTCATACACTTTTTGCAATATGTAATATTACAGCATAGTTACTTCATTACAGTATAGTTATTTAGGTTGGCAACCCCAAAATGTAGGAAGTTGAACTTTCATTCATGGTCGCCATTGCTGTAAATACGACAAAACGCACTGTCGCGCCAATTCACTCTCTTTATTGAGTTTCCGGAAAATATTTTTCGGCATTAAACTTTTGTTACTGTACAAATATTTGCTCTCCAAGTATTAATTATAACTAGAGCGAGGAATTATATGAAGAAAATGATACTGAAATATGAAATCATAAAACAAAATATGAAAATTAGGACACAAAATATTATGAAGCTACAATTTTTTTTAACTTTTTACATATATTTATATACAAATGCCTGTATAATTTATGGGCATACATACCAGCACACAAATGAGACAAGAAGACCTTTTTGTAAGTCAAGAAATCAATAGTTTCACTGCATTTGTATTTTAATTAATTTTCATTAATTCTGACTCAATATAAAATATCATGCTCGTGATTTCAAGCAATTCTAATGGCTCACGTTGAAGTGTAGTTGTTTGAGGAATCACGCTAACAAGCAGGAAGGTTGTGGGTTTGAGTCTCAATGGGGTCAGGTTTTTAGCTGGACCAAACCTTCTGGCAGCATCATAGCCTTAGGGTCTACTCAGCTTTTAATATAAATGAGTACCAGGACTGAGAACCTAGTGGAAATCCCTTGGCGATTGTTTAGAAATGTGGAAGTCTCAACATCCATCTACCCCACGGGCCTCCCAAGCCTGTAGTTTGACACTTTATTTCAATAAATTAATACTGGGTTTATATAAAACACGTCCACCGCTGTGGTCTCGAGGTAGCGTGCTGCCTTGTCATGCAGCGGGCTCGGGTTCGATCCCCGGTCGGGGCAGTTTTTCTGGGTGAGGTTTTTATCGGGGGTTTTCCTCACCTGTAAGACAAATGTCAGGAAAACTTTAAGGCCCAAACGGTCCCCGAAATCATATGGCCATCATCATCATCATCCTTCTCATTATCATCACCATCATCATCATCCTTCTACGGTGTGGAAAGCAACGGGAAGCTACCACACCTGCAATTCCCTAGTAAAGCTGCAAGCATAGCATGAAAATGCTGTGATTGCAGTGAAGGACCTGCCTTGGGGCAGAATTACTATGGATGGATATAAAACACGATCAATTAATTTATCTAATGATATTTAATTACGAAATCCAAACATAAACAAAAAACAAAACATGGTGACCGTAGTAACATGCTTCCATCGAATATACCACTGACAAAATTTAGAGTAGGTGCAGTTTGGATGACTTCTATTTACCTTGCATAAAAATAATGAATTAATTTACCTTGCATAAAGATAATGAATTCCAGTATATGTAAATGTCACAATAATATTAAATTGGATGAATCAGAACACACGTGGACCAAGTCTTAACTAACTCACTGGCACGAACGAACCCATAGGTTCATGGCCGCACGGACATAAGCTCTCCATACATCCTTATCCTAAGCTAATGTTTTCCAATCATCCCCTGTATAATCTAATTCCTTCAAATCATGGTTGATGTTATTCTCTCACTTCATTGAATAATCCATTTATCAATTCTGTTCGTAATACACAGTTAGGAGCTTTTCTATTTTTTAACGCCTGTGTGTCAGAATTATTTTGTACGATCAAAAAGTATGCTCCACACCATATGATGTTATGGGAGCAAATATGTACCGCGCTATGTATGATAGTTTGGTTAAGTGAGAATAATATTGGCCTTACCTACAAGAACTTTACTAATTTCATAAACTCTGGAGTTAGACCTTATTTCCCAACACAGCAGCATTCTTCCCTGCATTTAAATATTGTAACCCATTCAAAAAATAAATGTCCTTAGGTAGCAAAAAGGAACAGGTAGAGAAAAAGAGTAGGCGGTTATTATTCTACCATTGTTGTTCTACTTATTCATGTTCTTGTCACAGATTAGGAAATCCCTGTTCTTGTTGTGTAGTTTCGGACAAAAGACCCCACTTGGTCATTCCATGTCTCCCTTTTTCAAATATTTTCTTTTATCAAGTTTATTTATCTTGTTCCAGATGGGATACTGAGGAATTTTCGCTTGTCTACCATATTTCATTGTCAAAACATTTAAAAACTATAATCACTTCAAAAATGTTTTTAACCAATTAGTGGAAAATTTATTTTAAAAAATTGAAAGTTGAAAAATATGAAGGAATATTAATTTTTTACTAAAATATGAACATTTCGCCAAAATATTATGAAATATGCAAAAATATGTAGGTATTATTTGATTCTACATATCATGAAATGTAAAGATACTTTGTCTCAGTGCTCTCTGACTAGTAGTTTAAAACATGAAATTTCATAAAAATCCTCGCTCTAATTATAACAAAATGATACGATACATATTACGAAAACATTTACGATAGAACTGTAATAAAATATATAGCAAGCATCTTCTTGCAATACCACCCTAATAATAATAATAATAATAATAATAATAATAATAATAATAATAATAATAATAACAATAACACATTCTTTCTTTACTGCTAATTACTGTATTAATCATACAATATGTTATATCTGTCCACCACTGTGGTCTCGAGGTAGCGTGCTGCCTTGTCACGCAGCGGGCCCGGGTTCGATCCCCGGTCGGGGCAGTTTTTCTGGGTGAGGTTTTTATCGGGGTAAGACAAATGTCAGGAAAACTTTAAGGCCCAAACGAAACCCAAAATCACATGACCATCATCATCATCATTCTTATCATTATCATCATCCTTCACCGGTGTAGAAAGCAACGGGAAGCTGCAAAGTCATCATCATTCATCATCATCCTGCCAGGTATTAGTCCTAGAAGAACTGTTACGGCCTGAGAAAGCGGTTTTCCTGCCATCTTTTTATAGGACGACCAAGTGACCGTTTCCCATTTGGACAGTAGTTCATTATTGCCTTAGGGATCCTGGATTTAGCCATTCTTGAGACATGTTCCTTCCAGTTTAGCTGATATCTGGAGATGTAGTCCAGTATTGGTGACACATTAAGTTCTTGAAGGATTTCTACATTTTTCTTTCGATCCCATTTGGTGTAGCCAGCTGTTCGGCGCATAAATTTCATCTCACAAGCTGTTAGTCTGCTTTCATCTCTCGTCCTTATAGTCCACCCTTCACTCCCATAACATAGGACTGGTCGAGCCTTTATTTGATAAAGACGAGTACGAGTTGATTTTTGCACTAATGAAGGTTTTAAAACTCTATTAATGATTCCCATTGATTTGTTGAATTTCACAATTTTCTCTGGTAAATCCAAATTTTCAACAAATGAGAGATTATATCCTAAATAAGTAAACTCGTTAACTCTCTCTAAAATTTTGTTATTTAAACAAATTTTGCTTGGTATTGGGGATTTTCCACAAAAGGCCATTATTTTAGTTTTATTGGTTGACATTTCCATTGAATATTTGTGGGCTATCAAATTTAAATTATGTACTGACCATTGTAAATCATCTTCAGATGTTGCTAGTAAAACAAGATCATCTGCAAACATTATTATATCTAATTTTAAATTTCTATTGATAGTGATACTTCCATGTTTTGTTTCTCTAAAGTATTTTACAATGGCATTCATATATATGTTAAAATGTAGAGGGTAAAGGCCACAACGTTGTCTGACTCCTGGGTTTATTTCTTTCCACTGAGTTATTTTTTCTTTTATTTTTATTGCAATGAGAGTTGACTTATAAATGTTATAAATATTATATATGATCTGCTTTGGAATCTGATCTTTCATCAAAGTTTCAAATAACATACTTCTGTTCACTTTATCAAATGCTTTTTTAAAGTCAATAAATGCCAAGTGTGTTAATATATTAAATTCACGATGTTTCTCAATCGAAATTTGCATTGTGAAATATCCATCAGAGCATGATCTACCCTTCAAAGTATAGCATGAAAGTGCTATGATTGTAGTGAAAGACCTGGCCTCGGGCAGAATTACTATGGGTAGATGGATGTTATATCTGGTTACATGCAGTGGTGATTATGGCGATAGCAATAGTTTTAGTATTTGTTCTAACAGTAGTTGCAATAACAATATTAATAACTTGCTGTTACGTCGGTCGCGGTGAACTAGTGATTTCCAGTCTGAAATCAAGAGACCTCTGGGCTAAATTTGTCGATTTTTCCATGCCCATATTTGAATTGCGACGCTAAAGATCTGAATTGTTAGAGACGTTAGATAAAATACTACGACTATTATTGTTATTACTAGGCTTAGGATTTTAGGTGAAATTTTCATGATAAAAAAAGGAAGCGGAAAAGATGGCAAACTAAGCCAAAAAAGGGACAAGAAGGCATTGTTTCTTCTACAGCCCATAACAGTTATTTACCAAAAATTGAAAGTGTACAAAATAGGATGCTACTATTTTTAAAGGAAAGGATTTTTTTATCCATAGCTGTTGTGTATTGGTAACGTCGTTGACTCAGATGCAGCGGGTCCGGGTTCGATCTACATTTGGGACAATTTTTCGAGGTATCCCTCACCTATGAAACAAATGCCAGGAAACTGCTAGTCCCAAATATACCCCGAACACTATCTGAGCACATAATCATCCTATAATATTAGCCTTGCCAAAACATCGGTGGAAAGATCAAGACCATCTTCGCTAGGTTTACCGTACAGGGCACATGGCCTAAAACGAATTTGTTCATGATGATGATGATGAATATTAGCCTTGTTTAATATGAGTGAATTTTGAGTCTTGTCTTAAATGTTCACGTTATCTCGGAGATAGCCCTGGCAATGAGCTGATCATTCATTCAGGGAGAGGTCCCCATGCCTGTGTGTTAAAAAAAGTATATATTTGATCAAGAGTTTAAAATCTTCTGTTCCGACAGGTTGTGCTACTCTAAGACCCGGGTGGCACATGGTATGTAAAAGTACATATAAAAGGAGAGGTTAAACTATATAACGTATTATGTATTGTTTGTGATTTCTGAATCATAAACAGTACATTATGGAATGATTGCTTTCGATGGAATTCTGCTTGAACTTCCGAGACCTTCTATGTGGCGAACATTGAACTTGTTACGCAGGAAGCAATATAGATGTAGAGAAAAGGAATCAGTTAATTTGTATTACCGTGTATTTAAATTTCAATCTGTATAAAACTCAATGCTGACTTGTCAACAGTTCACACTCAGTGGCATCATCTTACCAGAAGGTGATGGGTCTCGCGGACATGTGCCCTATAATTTGAAAGTGTACATTCACTGCTGCTGATTCCAGCTAATTAAAAAAGCGAGCGGAGTTCCATTATTACAAATATGCTATATTCAAATTGTATCAAGTCCTATGCACATGAAAGCAGACAGGTTCACTGCTCCCATGTTCATGGCAAGCTGATAAGAAATTAATATGTTGTTAATGACTATTTAACTCATGCCCCAAATGGGAGTCAATGACTAATCACGTTTCAATGATTTCTGTTTTACAACCAATCAGAGTCGTGTTTCACGAAATATTTATCAGTGTTATATTTACCATATTAAAGAAAGCTCCTCCTTTTTAATATTCTGAACAGGTCTGACCATTATTTTGCAGTGACTGAGCCTGTAAGAAATACGGCTGCCAGATTGTATATATAGTGCATGAATGTCAACACATGCCGCATGCGGGAGTTAATATAAAAACATTTGTAGCAATTGATTATACCACCAAAAAAAGAAGCCACTGTTTGCACTTTCTTAAATGTATTTTTTCCCAGGTAACAATCCAGAAAAATATAATTGTCATATTTACATCATACGACATGAGAAATGAATTAATACACAGTTTGATGTGTTTCATTTTTTCTCCACTAGAGAGCATTCTTACAATATTGCGTTCCTTTGGCAATAAATAGTATGATCTGGTTGCAGTGATAAACAAAAGAAGCAGATGAAGCGTACCTATCGTTTCTCATTTGTTTTCATACATCGCCGTTTACATTAAATATATAAATATTTTAAAATAACTATAGTTAAATAATGATTTGTGAGTAAACAGCTTAATTTTATTCGTTAAATAGTCCTAACAAATGCCACTCTTGATTTCCAAATTCTCTAGATAAATTAGAAATCACTCGTGGCATTACTCATGATAATTTAATATATATTAGACATTGTAAAGTAAATTAAATGTCATAATTCGCGAAGTCGTATGAAAAAGAGGACAGAAAAGGGAGATTATGGACAGGATGGGGCAAAAAGAACTAAAGGATACAAAAAAGGAGGAAAGGTAATAGAAAATTATCCCCTTTTTCAATTTCAAGCAACATCTCACTCATTGGAATATTTCAGATAGCTCTGCTTAACTTACAAATGAAAGGAGAGCACCTAAAAATCCAATGTATTGTTGAATTAACTTAACTAGAAGATACCACAATTAATTACACCAGAAATTTATTGAATTAGATAGAATTACGCAACACAGTAAGCAGTAAGACTATTTAACTCATGCCCCAAATGGGAGTCAACAACCTATCACCGTTTTAATGAATTTTGTTTTTCAACCAATCACAGCCGTGTTTCACCTCGACAATTACCGAATTTTGATTACCAAAATAAAGAAAGTTTCTCCTTTTTAATATTCTGAACATGTCAGAGCATTATTTAGCAGTGACTAACTCTAACGAATACGTTGAATAAAGCAAATAATGAACAGATTCCTTCGACCTACACATTTGACAATTGCGTTTTTAAATACTGATTTTACTGAGTTGTTTCCGAAAAAAAAATTAACCTATAATGTTGGTTATAATATATAGTTTGATGTGTTCCTTTTTTTCTCCATTAGGGTGCATTCTTACAATATTGCAATCCTATTTGGCAATAAATAGTATGATCAAGTTGCAGTGGTGGTCAAATTAAACATAACCAAACATTTCTCATTTGTTATGAACATCACCGTTTACATTAATATATCCACCCATGCATATAATTCTGCCCGAGGGCAGGTGTTTCACTGCAATCATAGCATTTTCATGCTATGCTTTGCTAGGGAACTGTAGGCGTGGCAGCTTCCCGTTGCTTTCCACAACTATATATATATATATATATATATATATATATATATATATACCGGTTACTATAGGCCTATTTAAATAATGATTTTTCAGTAAAGAGCTTAATTTTAAACTTTAATAGGCCTAACAAATACCACTCTTGATTTCCAAATCCTCTAGATAAATTCACGAGTTACGAAGTGTCTCGTGAATTTATCGATATTTGGAAATCACTCCTTGCGTTACTTATGATAACTTTTGTAAGTTTTTATACAACGGTTCTTTTCTATGGCATATATATATATATATATATATATATATAATGAAACTGACTCCAAGGGAGCGACAGGCCTAGAAGTCCCCTTGCCCACTTCCCGGCTGCTGGCCTCACATCCATGTTTGTTAATCACATAGGTTGACGATCATCCGCTAGTATAGGGGTGATATGAGGTCATAATTTTCTGACTTCCAGCCGATAAACCTAGAACTGCTACTATGGTAGCTATCAAAATTCGTCATGATGCTGGATAGGTATTGAATGAGAAAATTTCTTCTCCAATGTGGATTCGAACCAGCGCAAGTCCCTCAGTCTTGTTTCGCTCGGCTACAGCACAGAACTTTATCACGCACACACACACGCACGCGCACACACACGCACACACACACACACACACGCGCGCACACACACACACACACACACACACACACACACACACACACACACACACACACACACACACACACACACACACACACACATCCACACACAGGTATAAAAAGTTGTAAAATTATAACAAATTTCGTTGAAGTAAATATCATGGTAGTATTTCATACGTAACCCATGAACATAAATTGTCGATTGCAATGATGAATTTAAGGACTGAAAATTAGAATATCAAATTTATACGTTTAAGTATTATTAATAATATTACAGAACATTAGTTTTGCAATTCATGCTTGGAATCGAATAAAAAAAAGTATTTAATCGCCTGACGTTTAAATATCATTTATCACTTATCAGTTTACATCATCTACGTATCCTTGAACACTCTTAAACCTGTTTAGAATCTACATTTATTCGAAACTCTTTTCTGGGAATTTCTATTATTTTATTGGCGGTGTTGCTCAGAGCTTCTTATTTCAGGCTAATGCTTCTTTTAAGTGTCGTAAAACTACGAGACGGTACAGAATGCTTTATTTCCGAAGGAATCTATATTCTGGTTTTTACGCCTTGAAAATATCCTTCGACCCCAGCTGGGTTTGAACCCGTGAACTTCGGAACCGAGATGAATGTGGTAACCGCTAGTCCATTGGAACCGAGTTATTTTAGATTAGAAGCTATCATTTTTACTCTGCAGTGATCAACATTATAAGAACACAGATACGCCCACGCCTTATTTTTAAATAATTAACAATAATTTCTAAATGCAATATGTTATGCTATTGTATTAATTTTAGAGTATTGTGAAAGTTGTGAATTTTAAAGGGTAATCGAAGATTTGGTGACATGAAGGAATATTTAATGCAGTTATTTAAAAGTTGAACAGCGGCTACAATGCGCGTATAATCCTATGTGGTGGGAGGGGGACCGTGATTGTGTTTTTGGTCTCGAGGGGTAGATTACTGCCGTGAGTTATGCAGCAACGGCATAAATGATATACAATATGTCTGCATTGTAAGCGGTTCTGTCTACAAGCATTTCCTCAATACGCGGTACTAGTAGTCCTTATGGTACATATTACACTATATAAAATATTTCTTCTCTATGGTGCATTTTCATCGTTCTATGTAAGGGCGGTCTTTTTTTTTACTTAAATCATATTTTGAAATGCTTGAATGCCTGTCATATTGTACTTAAATTCTATATTATTAAAATAGCTTATTTTGCATCCTAAATAGTTAAATTGGTTTACTTGTTCTCTTATTTCTGTACCTACAACAATTACATATTAGTATACAATATTCGTTAATTATATAATATTTTGGAGTAACGTACTTTGTTTTTGAGCTGCGATTATATACACGAGGATAGGTATAGCGAATGTCCCTGGTGTCCATTATAATTTAACACTATTGTACTAAAAATCCAATGTAGTGAATATTTTTATTTGATCACTACAGAATTCAAGAGAGGAAAGTTTGAAGACCTCTTGTCAGCAGTGACAGAATTTTGTAGCAGCACGTTATGCGGAAATTACCTGAAGTAGTTTGGAATGTCTTCCCCGATACTTTCTATTATGCATGGAAATTCTTCGATCGTAAAAATGTTTTATATCGTGTAAACCAAGGAATCAGGTTACAGGGTCACGTGTTTGGAAATTGTGGGTCATGAGTTTCAGTGTACATGCGAATATTTATGAAGGCAAAGAGGAATGAGGTGCAGAAAGATATTAACATTGGCTCAACTGTGGAAACGCATGGACTGCAAGGACTCCCGACTTCTCTAAACAATGTTAAACTAAAAATCTATAAAATGTGATTTTTCCGGTTATATTATATGGACGTGAAACTTTGTTTCCTACTTTAAGATGAGAGAACAAATTACTAGTGTTTGAAAATAAGCTGCCTAGGAAAATTTTGGACCAAAGAGAGGGGAACACACAGGTGAATGGATATGCTAGATTATTATTTTGATGATCTGTATGGAAACCAAATGTTATAAGAACAGTTAATTCTCTTAAGGTCGGTTTCACCAACAGAGGTAACTGTATTACGCCAGTTTAAGCTATGTATTATATATGGGGGAAACTGGCGTATACAGTTACCTCTGTTGGTGAAACTGACCTTTAGACTGCGACGGGGAGGGCTTACGACACGAATGGGAAATTAAATAGGCCATGGAAACTTTTTGTAAAAAAAATCAGAGGTAAGTATCCAGTAGAAGGCCAAGAATCAAATGGGATAATAACATGTGATGTGATTAGAGGAGGTGAATTATACAGTGAATGATTGAAACATGTTACGCCAGGTTAGGGATATATGGAGATATGTCCGTACAGCAATGAACCTCTGGGTTTGATAATGCCACTGAGTTGGGTACCATTGGCATTTGTACATAAGCGTTGCCTTGTTTTTTGTAACAATGAAAATAACGAGCTAATTGACTTAGGCGGTAGCGTATGAGACTTTGAGTTCGGGAGGTTCTGGGTTCAATCGACCAACCCGAAGAGAGTTGTGATTTACATTTTAAATGCTGCTAAATATTTAAGTGTTCTGTGTGCAAATTATTGGCGTTAATTATTTTTTTTATGTTTTGTAAGTGTGTATATAAAAGTAAAGTGATCCCACAACAGACCCGGAGGCCCTTGGGGTAGTAGGAGGTTAAGGCTCCCACTTTTTTCTAGACAATCGGCACTTTATGTCAGCCCTGCGTGATGGCCGCCTTTACCCCCAGAACAAGTGTCTGGTACTCATTTCCGTTAGAGACTGAGTCGACCCCAGGGCCATATATAATTACACCGGGTTATAGTGGTCGCCATATTACCCAGCAGTCTAGAGACTTAAAAATAAATAAAGAAAAAAATAGAAACACATAGTATACTGTGTGCATTGAATAGAATGAAGTCTAAATTGTTAGCTGGAAGTTTAAAACATAAAATATACGGATTCATTATAAGACCAATAGTGACACATGATTGGAAACTTGGGCTCTAACAAATCAAGATGAACAACCCCTTAGAATATTTTAATATGATTCTGAAAAAAAAAAGTATTTAATATTAAATCGTCTATTTACAAGATTCATCACCACATGTATGATCACTTTGCATTACCCAGGGTGCACCGCGAGGAGGCGATCTTCTTTACACCTTACTGACCTGCGAAACTGTGGTAAAGAAGTTGTCCTCCAAATGGCTACCCTCCCCACTGTGGGATTTCCGGTAATGAAACAGCCGATTTCCTCGCCAAAAAAGGATCTCGCATTGAACAATTGCCTGTATCTAAACCAACACCTTACTCCTCAGTGAAACGCCACATAAAGTTAAAATTAAAAATTATGAATGACAATAGACTTCACACAGTGGCCAGAAAAAAAAAAATACCGAACATACCAAGAAACAAGAAGTAGCACATTTTAGAATGACAACGGGCCACGACTGTCTGGCTAAACACCTTTACAAAATCAGTGTTCTGCCTTCACCGAAATGCATTTAATGCAATCACCCTGATGAAGAAATGGACTAAGGTCATCTGAATAACTGTATCGCTGTCAAACATGAAGATTCTAAGACCTCAAAATAGCAAGACTTGCTAATGACTTCAGTGTTAGATGCAGCACATTAGACAACAACAACATATTAAATCGTCTAGAAGTAAGAATGGATGTAAAAATTATAAGTAATTTATTATGAAATTTGTAGTATAAATATAATTGAAGGTTTTGGAAGAGACTAATCTGAAATATTACTGTTCTATAATAATTTTCTTGGTCTATTATTTAGAAAAAATGCATTCTTTTAAACTTGTAGATTTGGACACATACCACGGTATAAAATCAAAATGAGGTTATAATCATTGATCAGAATTATCTTCACTCAGGGTCAGCAAGTTTTAGGTTAATTTTAGGCAGATCTTTGATTTCATCCATGTGGACTAAAATCACTAAGCATTTTATGGAGGGCAAATATGTAATAGGTTTTTCGTGTACATAGAAAATTGATAATTAACCTAGATTGCAATGGAAATAAACTTCATATTTATTACATAACTAGACAAACGTCCAAACTGAATTCAAACGAAATCCATATTGAACCGCTATAATAAACTTATTAGAACACATTTATCCAACTGCAGTCAATGCGTAGAGTATAAAAAACGAATATAGTTTTTTTTATTGCTTCCAGTTTTAATAAATAAGATATGTCTGAGTCAATGATTTTTAAACATTTTTTTATTCAATGCCACCAGTTTGTCATTTCAACATTTATGGTATTCTCTCTTGGCATTGGCGTATGGTAACCCACTTCTGAGGTTGGGACGCCTGGAAGGCGTGGTTAAGCTGCCCCAATGGTGGTAATGATGCGCCAGGAGAACCTCAACCATAAACTTATTCTAATGAAGTGAATATGATAATGATGGCCAGAAAAAACTTCAAAACTTGCTGTCAAATTATTTCTTACATGTGCAGTTTAAAATCCTCTTCTCTGTAAAACTAAACCCCAAATTAAAATATTTAAGATTTTTCATTTTATTCCTTATAAGAAGAAAATAGGGCCGAAGGGACGGTTGTAGCCCCTCGTCGAGGCTTTGCACCCAGCCCAAATAAATGGAGTATGAGTCATGTGTGTGGTGCTTGATGTGTGTTGAACCAGGGATACCAAAACAGACTACATGACATCAGATCGTAGAGTAGATTCATCTCATTCATTCCATAAAAGTAAAGATGGCTAATACAATGAACCAAAAATAAGATTGCCATGTTATGGTGTTAAAATCAGAACCCATCTTTCTAATATAGTCTGTAAGAGAGAGAGGGGGGGGGGAACTAAAATTGTGAGAGGTAAACGAAGCTCAGTTAAGAGATGAATATAACTTTAAATATTGGGAGCCGGAATAGATGATTTTGGAATTCCTGGAAGTGGATGATCTTATGTGAACGTTATAGGCCTACGTGTGATACTCAATCCACTTCTCTGTAAAACTGAACTCCAAAGCTTAAATGTTTTGAGGATTTTTAGTATATTTCTTATGTAAATAAATTTTCGTCCTATGTTGTTCATAGGCCTACCAAAATCATGATTGTTTTTATCCATTTTTTGGTCCTTTGGTATTCATACCACATTCGCGATTATATTTCGTCCAAGCATAATAAAAAACTACTATCAACGAAGTGATTCCGATGTATTGTAATATCCTCAGCATGATGCACTTGAAGTTATTAGTGAGTTTATTTCTTTGTAACTCTTAGTCAAGGCATTACCGACTGCATCGAATCCAGATTATTTCGGTTGTCCAGTTATACCTAATTTGAAATGAGTACTTGGAATTCCTTGATAGTGAAATCGATTTGAGCTTAGGTTTAGCCTTTCTATCTCCTCATTTTGCCATTTCTGTGCCGTATTTGTAATTATAAATCCTAGTCACTCTGACTAAATATAAACACACAACTTACTGGATTCACTTAAGATCCTAGAAGCGATATGATCTTAGATGTTAAACTATCTTTAAAAAGGAATGTATATATGAAGGAATTATTTCGAAATGCAGACTTAAAAAAAAAAACGAAAGCTTTCAGATATAAAAACAAATGTACATCCACAATCTATATTTTGTTACATGGCGTCTCTGCCGGACAGATTTCCTGTGACTTCCACCACTGCAGTGCAGTCACACCTCTTAAAATCTTGTGTGTGTACGTAATAAAAAAAAGGAGAAAGGTATTGCTTCATATTTCACTATTGTTGACAAGAATTAAGATCCACTGTAGTTAGTTTGAGGAACTGAATAGCAGATTCACGTTCTTCTAAAGTTAATTTATATTTGGAAGAATTTTGAAGATTATGATCAACAACGAGAGCAAAAAAAAAAAGTGATGGTTTAAGTGGATTGTAGCGTTTTTTTTAAATATCTTTGTTCTGTTTTTTTTTTTCGTCGTATATTATATTTTGTTTTTCCAGGTAATCTCAGAACCTTCCATTGTCCGACAACTTTTTCACTTGAGCAATTATTTTTTTGACAAATGTCAGGTGCTACTGATACAGGTTTTAACATATCGGCGGTAGGCAATGAAAACCTCGTAACCACGTAACTCTAGTAGCCAGCACAGAAATATGTGATGGATAACCTGTTCAGAACACGGATTTCAAATTTATTAATAACTTGACTTGTATTCTGTAGTAAAATATGTGAGAACTATTGCTTATCAATTTTCATAATTATTTAAAACAGTTATTTGTTTCTCCTGTAAAATTTACCAAAATGGAGTTACGAGGTTTTCATTGCCCACCATCGATGTGTAACAAGCCTTCCTCATATGCTTACTTTGAAAGACACTCACTTTTATTGAAATCGGGCTTTGAATGTTGTCTCAGTTCTCTTCACAAATTTTCATGAACACAAGCCAGTTTTCTTATGTATGCAATGAGACAACTACAAGTTTGTTCCATCTTGCATCTTGTGGTAATGTTAATGACCATTCACCTTAGTTTTTGAATTTAACATTTGAAAATATTGTTGCGAAAATATTTTACAATTTCTACAAAATTTTCTTTCACGTTTGGAGTATATCTGTTAAGTCTCTAGATAGAAGTTTGAAATTTTGGGTAGAACATACGTAATTACAACAAAGGTTTCACGATTCTTAAGATCATATCTTATTTTTGACATATTGTTTGCATTTCAGTAACAAAACTTCTAACATTACATATAAATTCTCTCGCAGTTTTTCAAAGAGTCCACCACAATTTCAATCATATAATGTGCAATATGGTGGTGACCTGATGTTCAGTTGTGTTTTATAAGTTCACGTCATCAGCATCTGTGGTCACTGCCACACAAACTACTAGTTCGTTATAAATATATAAATTCATACAAACAATTTGTTCACTAGTATCTCTGAAATTAATCGAATTTATACCTATAAATATTTTCAGCAACAAGGGTCCAGCGACTTCACTCCGTGAGGAAGGACAATAACAGGCATAACATTTTCGTAAACTTTATAAATTCTGGATTTGTATGCAAGGTTTTTTGAATGAAGTATTTATTGCATAACAAAATTTAGCTACTCGTTTGTCCTGTGTATCTTTCTGCTGGCAGTTGTTTTGACAAAGGAGCCGAGTTGTTTATAAGTAATGTTTGTGCATTGAATTACTTTACTTGACTCCATTTCATTGCTCGTACTAGCAGATGAACTTGGCATTGTTGTATCACCTATAAGAAAATGTTTACTTTGTCCATTTCCAATGAGATATGAGGTATATATTATATATATATATATATATATATATATATATATATATATGTAAAATGTAATAAAGCAAATAAGAACACACAACGGAAGAAAATTCCAGTATTTTGGTATACTATTAAGTACTATTTTAATAAGCTACTTAATGTTAATTTAATACTGAGGAAGAGAGAAAATCTGCTACAATCAATCAAATCACTTTCATAAACGGGTGCTTGTTCTTCAGAATTAGAAAAAAAATCTCCCTGATTCTTCTTACATTTAAGAAGATGATATTTTTTTCATTCATGTTACTAAACCTTGTGTTTCTAAACCACATATTTTACATTTTACTTAGAACCTATGCCATTGTTGAAAATATTATAAAATATCCTCATATAGAACATTTTCCCTCCCTATATTAGACATAGTAGCAAAAAAAAAAAAAAAAAAAAAAAACTAAAACCGTACAGACTTAAATACAGAAAACATGAGATAACTTTGCTGGTTCACTTACAAGGTCAAACTGCCAGCAGTTAGTATGTTACCCGTAAGTAACTATGTCCCAACAATAGTCTCTATATATTTTAAAGTTTCAATGGAATAACATTGACCTAACAGCATAAAATTGTATACATTTAAAATTGAAGACAAATATAAAAACTAAAATAATTATTTAAAACGTGATTTAAATCTATCCACCCTGGACGAGACCCATGTATTTTCTTTCATTTTGAAGGAAATGCCGTACTCATCGACCCTGACGAGTTTGAACCTACAAACCTCAGAATCAGTGACAAGTAGGGCCCGTATTTTGATGAAATGTCATCTTTTTATGAGTTGTCAGAGATGATGCAGATTAATAATTAAGTGCATTGTTCAATATATGTGTTACATATGTGATGTTTTTATAGGTCATTAAAATGCATTTTTTCCCCACTTTTTTCTGATAAAGTCATTTTACAAATTTATTATTTTAGGTCATTTCATTTATTTTTCATACTTGTATACGTCAATTTTGAATAATCTATGGTTAAATGTTCATTTTTATAATTTTTTTGCTATCTTGTTTTTTTGTGCTGAGGCAAGTCAATGAGAAACCCAGTGCGTTGCCTCAATATAACGTGAAACCACTGTGCTCTGCCTCCACGTGGATTGATTCGGGACTTCCCCTTCAATGCGGGAATCTTTCGATTTGTAATACGTACTTCCGTTTGTCTCACGAGAGTAGCGTTTCTGTATGGTTGTGTTGATTTTCGTGCAGTGCAAAATGCAAAAAAAAAAAAAAAAAAAAAATCTAGTGTAACCTATTTAAGAAAGTATGTAACAGAATTCGGTGGTCAAGTATTTTCTACTGAAGGGAGTGTATTATTTTGCAAGGTGTGCGAAATTAAAGTCGTTGCAGATAAACGTTTCACAGTACATCAACATATCGGGCGCGAGAAACATTTGCGGGCTCTTAAAAATGTGAACAAAAGAAAAGTGTCTCGATTACTGTTAAAACAAATTGCTTCCACACCAAATAGCAAGTCATCTCTATTTTTTAAAGAATTGTGTGAAGTGTTTGTCAGTGCAAATATTCAACTCGAAAAACTAAACATTTCTAAACTACGTGATTTCCTTGAACGCCATAGGTCATACTGTTCCAGACGAATCAACATTGCGTAAAAACTATTTAATAAAATGTTATGAAGACACATTAAACCATATAAAACCATGTTAGCTGACAACCGCCGATCGTTCACATTTGATAACTTATGGATGACCATGCAGGTGTATTGCAATACTAACTAAGGTATGTTCAGTTAATAACTTTTCATATTAGTTTAATAGAAATGAAATTGACCTAGTGATAATTATTAATTTTTAATTATTTTATAATGCTACTAAGAACAGGAATTTGCTTTAGAATAGTTACCCCAATCATTAATAATAATTTCTCCTAGACCATTTCTAGTTAATAAATTAATAATTATTAATTAGTTAATTATTATGAAATGTATAATTCTCATTAGGTCATTTTAAGGGAATATTATAGGCAATTTTTTAAAAACATTTTAAGGTTATAAACATCCGGGCCTTAGTGACAAGTATTGTAATCACTAGTCCACCGGGAAGGTAGGAGCAAAAATATTAGATAAATTGTATGTGGCATAATGTAAGATCTTTAATTGACAATAAGTGATTTCAATCCGTTTAATGCAATTTTATTTAGAATTTGGAGTAATAAAATTGCGGCACCTGTCTTTGTCATTTTTAAATTATTAAATATATGAATTAATAATCTTTATTCTACGACGAGGCGTTATAATTTCACGCTAGCTCTGACAGTTTAAACAAGCCTTGGCATGAGACCGTAAGTTAAGTGTCAAACATTCAACGATTACATAACTCATTGCAATAGATTACTGTGGGCTACTTTTAAATGGACAATTTTGTGTTAAATCGATATCTTAAAATAACGGTTGTATACTACAGGCTGTCCGGGGTAGAGATATCAAGAAATAAATGACCACCATTTAATAAGAGGAGGGAATTTTATTATTAAACATAATAGAGAGGTTCATTGTAGAGGATCCGGGCTTGTAGGAACTCTCCAAAATTTTATGTTTATAACAATTAGATATTCAATAGTAGATTATATAAGATATAAGCAATTAAATTGGTATAGGCACTTACAACGAATGCAAAAAAGAAAGGTTGCCCAAGAAAACATTGGAATGGTGTCCACCTGGAAGAAGAAGGAAAGGAAGACATCAAAACTCATGGATACAAGAAATAAGAACGGGAATGATAACAAGAGGACTGGGGGGCATGGAGTGGATGGATAGAGACGAGTTGAGAAGAAAAATAAAACTTTAGGCACAGAAATATGTGTAAACATTAAAAATCTGTAAATAAATAAATAACAGTCTATACGTCTATAACAAAGCAAGACATTTTTAAAAAAGCTGCTACAATAACTTAAATATGGGTTTTACATTACATATTAATTAAAATGTTAGCATTCACTCGTATTCAGGGAATTATTAAATTATTTGAGATATGAATAAATTTAAATATTAAGTATATACTACTATTATTTTAACCATATCAAAATAACATGGTTTGTCTTAATACGTACGTTTTAGGAGGTACTTTCCAAATCCTATGTCAATTAAAGCAACATTTGAGGACAGAAAAAAAAAAATGCCTGGGAATTAAATTAAAATTTAAAATCTCTATAAATATTTTAGTGGATTTCCAGATTCAGGATCTATTACCATAAGTAATGTCACGAGTGATTTTCAAATCATCGATAAATGATAAATGAATTTATCTAGAGGATTTGAAAATCAAGTGTGGCATTTTTAGGACTATGTAACGAGTAAAATTAAGCTGTTTACTCGAAAATCATTATTTAAATATAGTTAATTAAAAATATTTATATATTTAATGTAAACGGCGATGTTTGAAAACAAGTCAGAAATGTGTGGTTATGTTTTATCTGTTTATCCAGTACAACTTGATCATATAATATTATTTATTGCCATCTGGCGTGGGGGGAAACTTCAAATAAGATCGCAATATTGTAAAAATGCACCCAAGTTGAGAAAAAATGAAACATCAAACCGTATATTATAAATTATAACCAACATTATAGATTATTATTTTTTTTAAAGAAAACAACTCGGTAAAATCATTATTTAAAAAACTTAAAAGCACAATTATTGAACACACAATTATCAAGTGTGTAGTTCGAAGGAATCTGTTCATTATTTGTTACATTCGAAGTATTTGTTGGAGAGTCAGTCACTGGAAATATAATGATCTGACCTGTTCAGAATATTAACAAAAAGAGCTTTCTTGATCACGAAAGCAGGAGGTGGTAAAGAGAATTCGATGAAGAATGAGTGAAACACGACTGTCATTGATTGTAAAACAAAACTCACTGAAACGTGATTGGTCATTGACTCACATTTGGGGCATGAATTAAATAGCAATCGAAATACTTTTCAAAACAGGGTGACGAATCACCACATAAACACAACGGACATAATATAGTTTTGATATTGGATACAAAATCAATTCATTTTTCATACTGATTCGTACTGATCTTTTTTTTTTCTTCTTTTGAAAACACCCATAATACACGATTAATCCTTGTTTAGATTTTTATAGTGTAATGTTCTTAAAAAAATTTAAACAGATACACATTGAAATTGATTAGCAGGTTACTGGATAACCGAATCCTATATTGAATTTAGTATTAAATATTTTATAAAATGTCTTTATCACTTTCGGGTATTGTGAAACGCATTCACTACATTCTACTAATGAAATCATGCAAACTGACACGGCAAAATACGGTTTGACGTGAACGGAAAGTTGGATATAAGATTTGAAGTGAACATTTTAAAATCAATACTGATTTGCACGGATCTAATATGGTTATGTGCAAACTGAGTACTCCGTTAGATAGAGCTTGTCCAAAATATCACGAAACAATTTTGTAAACAAACTAGTGGACTTCATACGATTTAAAAAGTACCCGCTCATTTTCTTTATACCTCTAGCCTGGACAATCTGTATGTTAAATACAAATAGCGACACTCAGAAATATTAAAATATAGGTCTACTACACCTTTGTATCACGAACATTAAAATACAGTTTAGTTTCGTTCCTTGTTTTAAAAGTGTAAATGCTGTTTTTTTTTTTAAAGAACGGTTTATTCCCATTGTCAGAATTGTACCGTACTTAGAATTTTGAGTACTGTCCAAAGTAATTGTAAAGATGGTGTGTAGGATCTTTGCCAAGTACGACGCTCATGTGTTAACTGTAGCGTTATGCAATATGCTGCTTTATGTTCCATTTAATCTTGTGAAATTACTTCACAAGTTCATGTGAAGCGTATAAAGAAGAATTTTATCGTTTTTTTTTCTTTGGTATTACAAAAGTGATTAACTTTATGATGGCAGTTCAATGCGCATTAATAAGAAATAAAAGGAATTTTCCTTCATTTTCATGCCCTTCATATTCCTCCTCCTGTTCGTTCCCTTTTGTCTAGACGGTAGTAATGCGTTTAGTGGTTTTACAGTATTTGTTGTCCTTTGCTTTGTCCAAAATATAGTTTAGACCAGTACTGATAGTATCTTGCAATCTCGGAATTATTTTTTTTTTGCAAGCTTAATCCATTATTGGACTTGGTCGATATTGGAGTACTTATAATAACAAACAGGGGTTAAATGCAATAATGGTTGATATTGCGGGAGGACTGTGGCTAACTTTTTTTTACTCGTGTACTCATCTAGAGTATTTTTTAATAACATGTCATTAACATTATCAGTGATTACAGTGTACTAATTTAACTTATAGGTCGCGAAAAGTTTAATATCATTCAAGGTAGAGCCCGACTTAGAAACATAGATAACCAATTATATAAATTGCGGTACTACTCTTAAAGTCCAGCCGCTGGATTCCGGCTTTGACATTTCGGTTGTACGAAGAGTAAAAAGAGAAACTCGCCCTCTACTTTCAATAAGGGAATAGTTGTGAGTGGACGTCTGCCACAACCAATCACTGCTCTTGACGCCGCTATACTTGCTGAGATATTGTCAGCTGTATTTCTGCTAACCGCATACATAAAGTGGCCCCTCCCACTGAATATCCATATCAGCAACACTGTCGTGAAAACGTCAGAGCCGGAGACTCAGTGGCTGGACTATAGGGTTGGCTCAGGTCCCGCGCCTTTGCTGAGCGGTTTAAGGCATGATGCCATGGTGCAAAGCTACGGTACTTCCGTGACTCGAATTCACAGGGGGAAGAAATTTTCTCATGGGATTTCGGCCGGTGTAGGACAGATGTTTACCCGTATCGGAGGAATTTGGATAGCTATAATAAGTAGCGGCTCCAGGTTAAAAAAAAACCTTTTACAACGGTTGGGAGACTCCACATAATGATATATTGTCCTATACTGGGTATACGATCTTCACTTCTGTGATTAATACGTGGAGGCAGCAGGCGGCTGGTACTCAAGGGCATTTTAGGCCTGTCTCACTATGGAGAATAAAAGGAATAGCTCACTTAACGAGTCAGTATCGAGCTATGTCCCTAAACTAGGGATGAGGGCATTGCCCTTAGTATATTATAAGGGTAAAATTAATTATTATTTATTATTTTACACATTGTTCAAACTGGTGTTGTTTCTCTGTTCTCAATTTCCATTTCTTTTAGGCTGTCTCTTTTTTTTTTTCTTTTTTTTTTTCTGAATTCCAGTATTCTTCCATTTTGTTTGCTTAAATTGTCCACTGAAATGCTGCAGATCCGAGGCTTGGTATTAGTTTTTTTAGCATATTATATATATATATATATATATATATATATATATATATATATACACACACACACACACACACACAAGAATTGGAGATAGCTAATCGCTGTAACCCCAAATCTGGCTAGTTTTGATCCTCCCCGGGTATTTTATTTCTCCGTTGCCATGAACCAGTGAGTTAGTTTGGTACCCACCATATGTGGTGAGTGTTCTCATATCCGCCACGCGGACAGGCGCCTGATGGGGGACTAGTAACCCCACACGGGAAATTATTTATTATGAGAGAAAATGTTTTTTTTTATTTTATGCTTGCTTACAGACGCTTTAAATAAGGTCATGTCGCATCTAGAATCATAGGAATTATAGGTTGTTTTATCTATTTTGTGTGGTACGATGTTCTTGAGGAAGGTCATTAATTTAATTTTTTAATCAATATTGTGAGATGTAATTTTGATTAAATGATTCCTGGAAATTAAATTACAACCTACCACTTGCCTTGACAAACCAGTAAAAATCCTCAGGTCGATACCGGGGTTGAATCCGTAACCTTCCAAATATTACCCTCAAACTCTATCGCCCTGATCCAGCTCATTCTACATTTTAGCGATTTCTGAAGGAATTAAACTATGATGATCTCATAAAAAACTTTTTTTTAATTACAAATTTTCACCGGTCGTATCTAGTATATACCGAAAATTACCGTGTCACATGACTATATATATGTGTGTGTGTGTGTGTGTGTGTGAGTCTGTGTCTGCGCCTGTGCCTGTTAATACACAATTTCGTTTAATCAAAACCAAACCTGGTATATAACAGTTAATTAAAAAAATAGGGTAGAGTTCGTTAACCAGCAAAATCGGACCATTAGGCGCAGGAGTTCACCTGAAAGGAAAAATTAAAAACCTCTGTAAGGGTCGAAATTTTCGATTTTTTCACAACGAAAATCAGTATATGGCATTGAAATAAACCGAGGAAGGTTTTCTACAAAAATCAGCGAAATCTGACCTTTATAAGTGGGGTTTTACTGAAATTCGAAATTAAAAATCTAGTCTAGCAACCGCAATGTTTGGTTCTCAATATATACCATATAATTAATTAATCCTATAAGATCCTTGTGTATCTTATGATATACGTTAGTGTAATATGATATTTTTTAAAAATAAAATAATGAAAAATTAAACTGAAGATATTATTTTAATTGTTGTCAAATTATACAACAGTATGCAAATACCTAATTAATAACGTACGGTTATTCATGATTAGTTTTCACTGCAGTCCGACACTTTAAACTAAACCGACATAAAAAATTGAGTTTCTCCAATTTAACAAAATAAATATATCGCACCTTGGGAAGGAAGGACCGCAACTGTAAAAATATCATAAATTGAGTTAGGATACTATTTGTTAGAAAAATGCTTGCAAATTTATTTCTTTATGGTCACAAGTCATGTGCATGAAAATGGAGACAGGATAAAATTGTGTCCATATAAAAAATTGAATTTACCATACTTTTTTTAAAACATTAATTGCGAATAAATCGGAACTAAACTTTTTACATTTGTGGCCGTTTTCTTAAGGTGCGATAAATTCCGTAAACCAGAAAAATGGGACCATATATTGAACTTATTCAGGAATTCGCTTAGTTTTCGCAGTTACTTCGTAGGCTCCGAATACCATCTCGCCATCATTATCCTATGATATTCTCCTTGTTTAGGATGCATGTATGAGTAAGTGGTAGGTGTATGTATGTTCATATTGTCTCACAGGTATCCCCGGAATCGAGCTGATCACTCATTCGGGATTTTTCTCTGTCTTTGTGATCTCAAAATGTATTTGTGATCCCAGACTTAAAAATCTTTTGATGACATGTCATACCCCTGTACGATTCCAGAGCGTCGAGCACTTAATTAAATGTATAGACAAGAAGAGAATAATTTTCTACGAACCTTTGGCAACATAATTACGGAAGAGGCTAGTGAAGTGCTTTGTGTGGAGTGTAGATTGTATGGTGCAGAAACTTGGACATTACGACGGAATAAGGAAAAGCGACTGGAAGCTTTTGAGATGTGGATATGGAGAAGGATGGAACTTATAAAATGGACAGACAAAAAAAAATAAAGATGTGCTACACAGAGGGGTGAAGGAAGAACAATGCTGGAACTTATAAAGAAGAGGAAAAGAAATTGGATTGGCCACTGGCTAAGAAGAAACTGCCTGATGACGGATGCCCTAAAAGGAATGAATGGACAACGGAAATAAAGTTAGAGGCAGAAAAAGAAATCAGACGATAGACAATATTAAAATAAAGGTTTGTATGCGGATACAAAAAAGAAAGCTGAGTTATAGAAAGAGTGGAGAATGCTGAGTTTGCAGTGAAAGATATGCTCTTGGGCAGAACACTATGTGTGTGTGTGTGTGTGTGTGTGTGTATAGGCCTGTGTGATGAGGTAGATATATTTGTAACTAATATTCGACAATGAAATATTGGCCTATAAAGTATTACCAATGCATGTGCTCATTATCTTTACACGTCTTGTAAAATGAACATTCATACAGTTTAGATAAGTTGATATCGTTATCATTTATGCCGTAACATAAGTTGCCCATATTTCCTTAACGTATGCTAGCTTGTAGTGCTGTGAACTTGATAATGTGAATACTGCAGTTTCTTTTGTCTGGGGACTTTATGATACATGAAAAATATAAAAAATCCTGCTTTAATAATTGTATTTGATAGGAAGAAAGGGAAGCCAACATGCCTCTTATGGGCATAGAGAGTAAAATAATGACGAAGAGCACCGAGAATAAACTCTTTGTTTGTATCCGACGAAATATCAGGTCAAGAGATAGGATAAAATGAAGCCACTATTATAACTTATTGAAGGTCTGTGATATGCAAGGATGCCGGCTGACTAGGTCTGTCGCACTATCATACTTTCAATTGAAATTAAATGGAACGAAACGGATGACATGCGCATGGAGAAGTGGTGGAATGAAGATTTTGACAGAGAAAACGGGAGAAACTCCGAGAAAAATCAGCCCGTCTCCGATTCGTCAACCGCGAACCTCACATGGAGTTACCGAGACGTGAGCTCAAAACGCAGAGACGGTGGGTGAGTGTCTAACTCTTCCGCCGCGGAATCGCCATAGAGATCCGAATAATATAATTAAAACATTCCAGAATTAATGACTTAAGGCGAAGTAATCGTGAATATAACGGTAACTATAAAGTTAGGCAATATAACTTTATGTAGTGTGTTATTTCTCGGATCTATTTTGCGGACATGTTGATGTTGTTTTGGAGTTGATAATATTTCTGTAGACCTTATTCATTTATGACGTTACAGGTGAGAAACATTACAAAAATCTAAGTTTGTAACGTAATTAAGTTAGTGACATCGGGAGAGAAAAATATATTTAATCCACATGTTAACGGGACATGCTGTATGTCATTTTTAAATTTTCGGAGGATTGGTCCATGTGATTCAGGTCCTTATTCCGACCGGGATCGAACCCGGGCCCGCTGGATCGAGGCAGCGACTCTACCTTCGAGATTACAGCGGTGGACAGATCTGTATGTAAAGAAAAAATAATTGGTTATATATTATTATGTCAATAAATAAAACTGAGGAACACAAAATAAAAGTAATTAATTCTACTAACATTGATTTTTAAAATGCCTTTACGTTTTTTAAAAATATATTTTTATTGTACTTGAATATCGCGATTTTGGAAGGGTATTTGTCTTTATATTCCTAAAGAATGAATTAAGGTAGCCTACTGTATAAAAAAGAGTTAATATAAAGGGATACCACTTCATCCCTTAGGAAGAGCATGGAATAGGAGGAGGTTAAGGTTCCCTCCTTTCTAAACAATCGGAATGGCTTGTCAGCTCTGCATGACGGCCGCCTTTGCCCCCAGATCATACGTTCGTTAGAGGCTGAGTCGATCCCAGGGCTCATAAGATAACATTTTGTGAATGAATTAATAAATAATTTATAGAAATGATATTAATTCTACGAAGGCTTTAATTCTTATTTCAGAAGGTTTAAACCATTTTAAAATCCTGATCCCACCTGGAATCAAACTAGCGCCTTCAGAATTGTAGCATATTGCCTTTGGCAATATCATTCTCTCTCTCTCTCTCTCTCTCTCTCTCTCTCTCTCTCTCTCTTTCGTTAAGATAAGATACTTGATAGCAGTACTATGGTATAGATAACGCGAGCATTCACATTTAATTCCACACTTGCACGAGAAATCGATAGAACTGCATCTGTGGTCCTTTCTTGCAGATAACAAGTTGAAGTTGTCCTTTCCTTCATGACCTCTGAACGCTTCATTGACATGTAACGTTTCTTAGCAATAATGTCGCGCGCGGCATGCAATTTAGAGAATAAAAAAAACTCATCATCTTCATTCATGGATTAGGTCTGTTGACCCGTTCCGACTTCAGCCCATCTCTTTCTAGGTCTGCCCACATCTCGGGTGCCTTTAGGTTTGTATTTTGTTATTTGTTTTGGATATCTATCTTCATTCATTCTGTCTATGTGTTGCTTCCATTTTTGTCTATATGTATCCATTTTATCAGTTATTGCAAATATTTCAAGTTCCTGTCTTATTTCTGTGTTCTTGATTCTGTCTTCCTTAGTGCACCCTTTAACAGATCTCAAAAATTTCATTTCTGCTGCCGTTATCCTACTTAGGTCTTGTTTTTTATGTATCCAGGCTTCTGAACCATAGAGCAGTACCGGTACTGCCAACATTTTATAAAATTTCAGTTGGGTCTCTCTTGTTGTTTTGTTATTTAGTGTTCGTTTTATCGTACCACATATTCCCTGGAATTTTGCTATTTTATTATTTATATCATTATCATATTAAATGAAATGTCACATCCTAGATAATTGAGATGGTTCACCTGTTTCTATGATTTTGTTTCCTATTACTATTTTCGATCTGATTTGATTTTTCCCTTGGAATGCCATTACCTAAGTTTTTTTCTATGGATATTTTGAGATTATATTGTTCACATATATTATGTAGTTTAAAAATATTCCTCTGAAGTTCGTCTTCTGTATTTGCTATTATTACCTGGTCATCAGCGTATAATAATGTTTTCAAGTAGTGTGTTTTATCTAATTTTATTCCTTTATTTGTTTCTTCGTTCCTTTTTTTTATTATTATTCATTGATGTATAGGTTAAATAAAACTGGAGAGATACTGCATCCTTGTTTAACTCCTTGATTAGTATGAATTTTATTTTTACTTACTTCATTTCTAGTTTTTATAACAAAATTTGTGTTCCAGTACAAACTCTTTATAGTTGCTATTAGTGTTTCGGAATTCCTTTTTCTTTTAAAATTGTCCAGAGTTTTCCTCTGTCTACTTTATCAAATGCCTTGACAAAATCAATAAAAGCTATGTGTGTTTCCATGTTATATTCTCTTCTTTTGTTTATGAATTCTTTTATCGTAAATATATTATCCATACATGAACGCCCTGGTCTGAATCCACTTTGTTCTTCTGTTAACATTACCTCTGCTATTTGTTTTAACCTAAATGTTAAGATTCTTGAGTATATTTTATAGCCTGCAGTTAAAATGCTTATTCCTCTGTAGTTGTTGCAGTCTTTACGTTCTCCTTTCTTAAAACTAGATTGTACTATTGCTGTTGTCCAGGTTTCTGGTATTGTTGCTTGTTTCCAACATAAATTTAAAAAAATGTAATAATCTCAGTTTAAAAAAATTCCTCCATATTTTATTAATTCCATATTAATTCCGTCTATTCCAGCTGCCTTTCTGTTCTTTGTTGTTTTCAGTACTTCTTCTAATTCTTCCATTGTTATCATATCTATTCCTATCTCACACTCATATATGTTATCTTTAGTTATTTTATTTTCATTATACCAAGTTTTTTATAATGTTCTTCCCATTGTTTCTCCTCAATTGCATTGATCTGTATTGTATCTTTTTCTTGTTTATTTAGATGTTTCATTACTTTATAGGCTATTTTTTGCTGCCCATGTATATCGTATTCTAGTCTGCTTATATATCTATCCCAACTGACTTTGTGTGCTTTTTAATTTCTCTTTTGGCTATTGCACTTTTATGTTTGTAATCAGCTCTTAATTCTGGTGTTCTATTCTGTAAATATTTGTGATAAGCCTCTTTTTTATCTTTTATTATCCTCTCTAATTCTTCATTCCATATTCTTAAACCCTTCTTGTTATATATTTTATATTTTGTTCCTAATGCCTCATATGCTGCTTTATCAATGCTTTCTTTTATATTATCCCATTCTCGGTTTATTTCTTCGGAAGTAGGTTTTAATATTAATTGTTCATTTAGCCTATTCTGATACAGATTTTGTATACTTTTATCTTGTAATAAATGTACTTTGAATGTGGTCTCTTTATTTCTATATTTGTTTTTTTTTCTTCCATCTCGCTAATATATTTATTTTTGAGATTACTAAATAGTGATCTGAATAGATGTCACTTCCTCTAAATACTCTCGTATCTGTTAATAATGATGATGCTTTCTTATTGATTAACACATAATCTATCAGTGAAACGAAAACCTCGTGCTGACCATGTGTATTTGTGAATATCTTTTTTCTTATAAAATGTATTTGTTATTTTAAAATAATTAAA
Source organism: Diploptera punctata (assembly GCA_030220185.1). Taxonomy (NCBI): domain Eukaryota; kingdom Metazoa; phylum Arthropoda; class Insecta; order Blattodea; family Blaberidae; genus Diploptera; species Diploptera punctata. Next base: position 2,196,397 of record JASPKZ010000827.1, read on the forward strand.
AATTGCAAATTGTTTTAATTCTTGTCCATTTTATTTATAACATTTTCTCCATGGATCCCAATTACATTTGCCACTGGTTGATTCCCCACTCTAGCATTAAAGTCTCCTAATAATATTATTATGTCGTTCTTGTTTATCTTATTTATTTCCTTTTGTAGAGTAGTATAAAATGTTTTTGTTTTCTTCATCTCTCCCTTCCTCCGGTGCATATATTGCTATAATTGTCATATGTCCTCTATTATGCTTAAATCGCATTGTCATTATTCTTTCGTTAATACAATTATACGTGTCTATTTTGGATCCCCATTTCTTATCCACAAATATCGCCACTCCTGCTTTCGCTCTTTCTTTCTGACTTACTCCACTGTAAAACATCATCATATCATTTATCATTTGTGATCCTTTCAATTTTTTCTTTGTTTCTGAGGCAGCTAATATATTTATACTTTTATTTTTCATTTCTTTTGTTAGTTCAATTCTTTGCTTCCCAAGCCTCTGACATTCCAAGTCGCTATTTTAAGCTGGTCATGTATTCCAAAACTCTTTTTATACTTTTTCTTGCTGTGGTCGTCATAAGGTTTATCAATCCGGCTTTTCTTCTGCTGAAGTTTATGAGTAAGTTATTTTTTACTAGTAGAGGTTACCAGGCTCTAGCCAAACCCCTCTTCCTGGAGGGCAGGGAACTGGAATTTCGGAGTGATCGTCTCCTAGAGAAGTTGCCTTCACTACGGCTTTGGGGACTTCTCTTCTCCCCACGTAACCCTGTGGACGGGGCCCTAACCAGGTACTACCCACTGGGCGAGTGGGACCTGGAGCTCACAAAAGGGCAGGGGCGCCTACTCCCTGGAGTGGACCTCTATCAAGGGTTCCACTCTGTTACCCTATAAAAAAAACTAATATTTTAATTTTTTATGGTTATGTCTAAAACACTTGTTTCTTGTATAGCTGTTATCCTTTTTTTTGTCGATTACAAAGTACTCCCAAAAATCCGGTTTAGTAGAAACTTTAGATTGTTGAGATAAACGAAAAGTGCGGATAAAAAGTTCGTAACAAATTTTGTCTTATATTTACGGGCCGGTGTTTTTTTTGTGTTATTTTTATGTTACCAGATTGTCTTTACGACATTTCAGGCATTATCTCCTGGTATTGGCGGAATTGTAACTCACTTTTGAGGTTGGAGCGCCTGGAAGGCGGATGATATAATGAGTGATAAATATTATAATGAAGCACCAGGAGAGTCTTTAAACTTAAACTTAACATAAATTCCAGACTATGGGCGCCTACAGGAATTATGCAATGTAAGGGGAAAATATTGCGGTCTGAACGTGAATCGAATGTGGGAACTTTATTTTAGAGCACAAGACCAGGCTGTTCGCTCGGGCCATTGCAACTTTAATAAATATTCTCAGAGGAGAACCAGCGAAAGACTGTTTTGAAATAACATACATATTCATAAAAGCTTGCTTTTTATTATATTTTTTTAAATTTTTATATTATTTTATTGTATGAAAATGAGGTAAGTTTGCAAAACAATTCGTGAGCTTCGTGGTCAAATATTACTTACTTTCTTGACTTTTTAAAGATTTTCGACGTCGGTTATTTGAACTACTAGATTAATTGCACGTTTGGGGGTAAACTCCTATACATGGACATGTCAGATATTTGGGTTTCTTACGTGAAGAGTCTTTAACAAGTAATATATCTATGTGACACGGAATCGACAATTTTCACTTGTTCTGTATTGGAAATGTTCTCTCTCATACGAAAATTTAATCAACATTGATCGAGGTCGAATCCGTGACTCTTGGTGTCGCAAGGCCATTAAGACCCGTATTTTATTAATAGTCACGTAATTTTAGGCGACTCATTACTTTACAGTTAAACTTGAACTTTTAGCATTTTATGTAAAATACATTAGGTTAATTATTTTGTTGATTTTAGAATAGGAATGGTGATGATTTAACTATTTTGAAATCATTTAGCATACATGCCATTTGAATATTAAAAAATAAATAAATCGACTGATACATAAAAAATGCTTAATAGATAATTTAACGTGATTTTGTCAACCGATGCTACCAACATACGTACAGTATGAAACGCTCATTTGTGACAGTCTTAAAAAGCACATAAGTTAAAATAATTAACTTTTCAAGATAAACCTTTTTTTAAAGTAGTTATCTGCAATATAATTGAAATGTAATGAAAATACAAGCATTAGTATTTAGACCTGTATAAGATCATATTAAGAAAGCCAAAAGTTATAATTGTTTTCTATGTTTTTGCGACTGGTCAAAGAATATACGAGGGCGGATCGGAAAGTAACGCACAATAATTTTTTTCTGCCTTTGTATTGCAGCTATAATGTTGAAATTTCACAGCGATATAGCTTGAAGTTTTCACTACAGATGGTATTTTTGTCTCAGGTGCACCTCTTGCGAGAGAAGCTTGAACTATGCAACAAAGATGGCGCGCATGCTACAGTCGTCCACCTGTGAGGAACAGAGAAGTGTTGTTCGATTTTTGTGGGCCAAAGGGCATAAAGCCAGTGAAATTCACAGGGACATGCGTGGCGTGTATGGGGATGATTGTATGGACCGTAGCAATGTCTTCCGTAAAGTTAGTGCTCGCTGGGTGCCTAAGAACCTGACAGACGACCACAAGGGCCAGCGAATGATGGCAAGCTTGGACCACTTAATGCGGTACACCGCACAAGGACATGACTTTCTGGAAGGAATCATCACAGGTGATGAGTCGTGGGCGTACCACTACACGCCCGAAACAAAGCAGGCATCAGCAGTGCGCAGATGGCTACACTCCAACCAAACGGACTTCTACGAACAGGGCATATTGAAACTGGTAACACGATGGGAAAAATGTGTTGAGAAAGTTGGTGACTATGTCGAAAAGTAGGTAAAAGATGTAAGTTCATTTGTGATTTTTTTCCTTTTTTTTACTATTAAACTTTTAAAAAAAAATTATTGTGCGTTACTTTCCGATCCTCACAGGTGGACGACTGTAGCATGCGCGCCATCTTTGTTGCATAGTTCAAGCTTCTCTCGCAAGAGGTGCACCTGAGAAAAAATACCATCTGTAGTGAAAAATTCAAACTATATCTCTGTGAAATTTCAACATTCTAGCTGCAATACCAAGGCAGAAAAAAAATTATTGTGCGTTACTTTCCGATCCGCCCTCGTATATAGGCCTAGTATGTATGCATGTGCCAGCATAACTGTGGAACACCTGGAGCAATTTTATTCAGACTTGGTGCACATATGAATTGCAATCTAGGGGGGGGGAAGTGATTTAAACCCAGTTTTGATCCCTAGCTTCCCTAAGGGAGGCGAGAAGTGTAAAATAAAATGTCGAAAATGACAGATGCTAGAGTCGAATCCATAGTTGTCTGGCTCGTTAAGCTGATTGATGGCAAGGAAATTGGGAATAAATAAAATATCAGGGCAACGCCAGGCAATAATCCGCTAGAATGCTATTAAGTTTTGAGATGAGTCACAAAAAAATACGTACGTACACAAATTCCTCTCTTCATAGTGATAATTTTGCAAGCGAGAAATGCTATAACGTGATATGGTAGAGTCAGGATGATATAAATTGATTTTCTCCCGGTATTTGACAGACAACCTGCAATTTGTTTCCAGAAGGGAAAAACTTAATGAAAACCAGGAACTTCATAAAGTTTAAATGCTGTGGAGTACGCGAACGTATGAATCTTTAATAACCTGCACATCCTTGGATCGATTTTGTCTACATTCTACACTTCATCACCAATTCCTTTCCCAGAAGTGACCAGAATTACAAAATAATGCCATACGTGTTTTTTAATAGTCTTTTTAAAGACAACCTTCAAGCTATTGCTATGAGACAGATTTAGGGACGAAATTAAACATATGTAACATTTTCGGTTAAATGTAAAGACAAATGTTCCAGTAATAATTATTTGTTACTTTTTTAAACGACACTCTGTAACATCTATGTCATTAGCGTTGCAATTCAAAAGTGGCGAAGTGGCTGACATATTTTGCTCATAGGCCTATTTTTCCGGCTTGAGGTTCTTTTTCCTCTTAGGTGCTATTGGAGGATATAATAAAATTTCAATTAAAAAATCTACAATATTGGATCAAGGGTTTAGTTCCCTTCCGAAGAAACCCATACTGAGAATTTTACGCCCTGAAATACCCGCCGTCCCCGCGAACCGTGGAGCCAGATTCGAAAATGCCAACCACTAAGTCCACCACGACGATGTTAGAAAATTGAAGCATGTTATTAAATTGATGTGCTTCGTTCATATTTGAATATTGAGCCTTTTAAACTCGTCTATCATGACAATTTTATGCAAAATATCTATAGTGCTAACTTTCAGCATAATTAGCTTAAAAAACAGGTGTATCAGCAATACGAGTATGCCATCCATATGGCCAATTAAAGACTCACAGCAATTCTTGAAAATTATTTTTGTTCCTCAAGAGTTGTTCTACGGCCCCTCTGCAATTAAAAGTCTTAAGTTAAATTCCTGAGAACGTCGTGCTATTTCGGTCTGACCCGCCACTAGAGTGGAAAGACCAGAGTAGTGAGGGAATGCTCTAGATGATCCGGCTGCTCGAGCGTTGAAAAGCGATCTCCGCGTTCTCTCACTTATTGTCAGCCCTTCCCCTCCAAAGGCGCGTCAGACTAAAATCGTCCCATATTTGGAGGAGGTTTTTAGTTGTTTATTGTTCTTTACGTACCGGTACTTTTGATTATCTGGGCGTTGTATAGCAATTCTTCAAGAACAAAAATATCAATTTGAACATTTCCTCTGTGACTTATTATTAGCCATATGAAACATCTGTTTTTACATTTTAGCGATTTGGGCAGAAATTTACAAATAATTTTGCACAACAATTTTCATGTTAGATAGGCGTCATTAAAGACTACAATTTAAGCTCCGTAAAGTCTCTACAACAATTACGGGCCTAGTAATATAATGGTGAAAAATTATCCTTTTTCGTTGTTTTAAATTTTCTGGGATAAAGTTGTGAACAGTTCTGTAGACTGAAAATAAAAACCGGGCTGATTGCCACAACAATCAATTTCCATTTTATTGCTAAAATATGAGCTATGTGCCTATGACAGTGCGGTAGAAACCGGACTATGTGATATTCAGTCTGCAAGTAGTTCAAGCTTTAGCCAGCAAGAATGCGCCTGGCCTATCAAAACTGTAGAAAGGACAATATTTTTTTGTTTTTTTTTTTCATAGCTAAAAGAAGAAAAAACCTTTTTGGCACCCTTGATGATTCTTTGCGCCTAATTCCTATAATTCTTCTGCTAATTATTTTGTTGAAAAAGTGACCAGTATGTTTTTTTTTCTGGCTTATTAGTCGCCAAGATAGGTGACTTCATTGCGTCTCACTCAGAGTTACAAACACAAGGTAATTCTTGTCATGTGTTTCCAGATTTTTACTTATTACATATTCTTTCACTGAAAACTGAACTTGTGTGACACCATTCTTTGTTAACTACTGATTTAGGGTAATAAGATAATATAGTGGACATAGGCCTATGATTTAATTTCAGTTGTTTCTATAGTAGTGTACTGATATAGGGATATTTGAAATTGTAAATGATTAATATTCAACATAGCGTTAGTTTTGGAAGCAATAACAATGCTATAATCAAAACTAAATTGAGCATTTGTCCACATATTGAGATTTCATTGTGACTCCCCAATTGAGAAATCGAAACAACAGGATACACCCAGAGAGTAGCTCTATCGTAATTAAATATTATGCTTCGTTTTAGCTTCTTTTTTTTTCGGAAAATATTAAAAAAATTGACGATGTTATGTATCAGCCGCATAATTATAATTAAAAAAGAAATGAGATTTTGATGTCATCAGTTGCACTGGCTTATGAAAGAAACATACGCACTCTTTTAGCGCAAAATCTTTAAATATAGCCTTATCATTAAAGAAAAATGTAAACGCCATCAGTCCTATCAGAGATTATATTTTTTACAACACACGGCTATGAAACAAGATTTTTATAAATGCTAATATAAATTTTGCATCATATACCTAAGCGCCAAATGTTACCACTTTCAGATTGTTGATGCTCAACTGTCAAACAAGGAATGTAACATGCAATACCCAATATTATTAGTTCGTCTTTACAATAAATAGTGAAGATTGACTTAAACTTTAAAGGTAATTTTCTCGAAACTTAGACGTGAGTTGTTAAAGAACGTTAAATAAAAATACAATATATTTTATATTGACTTAGGCTTTTACGGCCGGAGTTAGTGTGACGATCTTGAAGAAGATTTCCGGGTTGTTGGCCGTGATCTTGAGGCTTGAAGTTCCCGACGTTTCGCTAGAGACTGCATCCGGCATCCTCTAGGTTTGTCTCAAGATCACAATATTTTTAGTTATCGGTGAATAGGAACATATCGACAGTACTCTTATTTGGGCTGGAAGGCGAAAAAAGAATAAGAAAACACTGGAAAAATTACATTTGAATTTTACATATTTTGATTTGAAACTGCGAAACAAAAATAAAAAATAAAATAATCTTCTTTTGTTATTTTCGTACCGCTTTTTTTATTCTTACTGTTTATATTATATTCTATTTCTTTTTGATCACCAATGACTAGATTTGTAGCTAGAAATCTTTATTGCACTCTTCGACTTGGACCGTGACCTTTCTGTTCATTAAAGTCATCGCTTATGAACGATTAAATTCTTATTGCTTCAGTTCTGAAGTTAGTTAATGTGTAAAAAAAAAGTAGTGATCCGACTTCAGGCTTAGAAGCCGTTGGGGAGTAAGTGGTTAAGCTCTTCGTCATGACAATTGTCACGAAATTACAGCCGGATTGCCAGCTATGAGTGACGGCTGCTTTTACTCCTAGAACGTAGGTTTGGTATTCATTTCCGTCAGGGCTTGGATCTGCTAGAATATTTAGGTTAGTTTAAAAATCCTACATTCCCCCATTGGGGATCGAATCCGCGATCTTCTATCTTTGCTTTAACCTACTACGCTACGGCGTGTCTTAAGTAATGTGTGCTTACAAGGAAAAAAGTCCAAAAATGAGAAAAAATGGATTTAATTGGTAATAAGTACAACACGGTATACTCTATCTACAGAGAAAAGGAACCAAATTACCTCTTTATACTTGTAGTTTCTTACAATGAAACCTTTACAAATATTTAATCTAGATTTTTCATAAACATTCAAGCTTTACTGTTCATTTTCTAAAAACTACTTTTTTTTTAAACATAATATATATTCCTTGTAAGTCCACGATGCATACGAGTATATTTAGTAAATTTAGATATTTCTTTAAAATAATTATCGCGGTACATCGCAGATTTTGTACAAAATGTTTTTTTTTTGTTTTTTTTTTTGAAGAAACAGATTGTGCCTATCTACATACTGTAAGGGCTTCACTGGATAATTCAGCTTACACAAACAAAATTATCCGACATAACAATATTTGTATATGCTGCGTTTTTTGTTTCGCACAAGCTATCGTCTTCCTATCCATTTGAAAATGCTCTCATTGCGCACTGAACAAATTAGCGCAAGTTTGGCCGCTCTTTAAATCGCCCCTAAGATCAAGGACGATTTTCCTAGAACATCATTGTGAATTTAGGTATTCGATCTACTGGTGGGCCGTGGAATTATCTGATGGATAATGTTTTATTATGAACTAGCTAATACCCGGCGTGCGCTGCTACGCATAAATAAATGATGTGTTTTTACATTTAGTTGAATAAGTAAAGGGAAAAATAATTATAAATTTATATAATTATTTTTAGATACCCCATGCTGATTACCTGGCATTGCCCAGGAATCTACGTATCCCGATGCATTTGGCATAAATGAACTGAAAGACAAAATTCGTTATTTCGAGTTATCCGTGCTGCTACTCTGCTTGCCTGGGAATCTGCTTATCCCGATCTTCTTGGCATCAATGAAAGATAAAAATGGTTATTGTGAGTTATCCATAAAAGACAAAAATGGTTAATGTGAGTTATCCATAAAAGATAAATGTATGCTGTCGCGGGCTTTGTTGTAGAGTTTTTTGAGATATTTAATTCTGTGTACATTAATTTGGTGTATTTGTTATGGTTTAGGCAGCGTAAGCCTTTAAGCGTACAAAAAGCCACTTTTATTTGACTTTTTCACTACAAAGGGTGATTTTTAAGGGTCAAGTGCTTGAGCATTGGAACTCTTATAGCATATAACCTTCCCGGTAAAATCCTGAACATTTTGCAAAAAGCCCCATCACAATCGGTTAAACGGTAGGGCAGTGCACGCTTGTCCAGGAATCTACTTATCCTGATCTTCTTGGCATCAATGAAAGACAAAAAATAGCTATTGTGAGTTATCCGTAAAAGATAAACATATGCTGTCGTGGACTTTTTTGTAGAGTTTTTTGAGATATTCAATCCTATGTAAATTAATTTTGTGTATTTGTTATGCTTTAGGCAGCGTAAGCCATTTAAGCGTCAAAAAATGATTTTTTTTTTCACGTTTTTCACTACAAAAGGTGATTTTTAAGGGTGTAGGAGTTGAGTATCACAACTCTCTTATCCGGGAATCTCCTGAACACTTTGCAAAAAACCCATCACAATCGGATGAACGGTATGACAGCGCATAAAATACAAACAAACAAACAAACATTCATTTTTATATATTATATTACAATACTATCAGAAGGAGAACCAACTTGCAACAATAATGGTAAACTGCTAATAGATTTTTGCATATTCAATAATTTAAGAATCACAAACTCCTTCTTTAGACACAAGAAAATACACAAATATACATGGGCAGCAAGGGGATCAAAGTCTATAATAGATTATGTACTAATTAATAATAAATTTAAAAAGTCTGTAAATGACACTAGAATATACAGAGGAAGTGAAATTGATAGTGACCATTTTCTTGTTGAAAGCAAAATAAATTATATCACAAACACATCAGCACAAGAAATACAAGCAGACAGTACAAAATAAGACACCAAAAAAGTTTAAAATTCACTTATTGGAAGACCAAAGTACACAAATATTATATCAAACTAGAATAAAGAATAAACTTAAAACAAGCACGGGCGATATTGAAGAGGACTGGATAAATCTAAAACAAGCAATCATGGAAGCAGCTTATGAGAGTCTCGGATATAAACAAATCAAAAACAAAAAGAGATTACGAACTTGGAATCCCGAATTAAAAGAAAATATTGAACAAAAGAAAAAAGCCTATAAAGTGTATTTACAAACTAAACAAGAGGAACATTATACAGAATATAAAAAACTCAGAGCTAAGGTTCGTAAATTGTCTAGAAAATACAGAAGGGATGATTGGGATAAATTTGTAAAATCCTTAGAACGTGATATTACAGGAGCACAAAGACAGGGATTTAAAATATTCAAAAAATTACAGATGGAAACAAAAGACAAAATTAATGTTAATCTGATACCAAAACAAGACTGGATTACTTACTACAAAAATCTTTGGTCAAACCGAACACTCACACTGAAAAAATTACTTCGAATTTGACTTGTGAAAATGAAATAGAAAAACCAGACATAACAATGGACGAACTAGAAGAAGTTTTAAAGAAGGCCAAGAACAGGAAAAGTCCAGGTTTAGATGATTTAAATTTAGAACTTTTTAAGTATGGAGGAACTGCCTTGAAAGAGAAACTATTAGAACTTTTTAACAATATTTGGCATTGTCTTAATATTCCAACGGATTGGGAAACGGGTCTAGTAATTAATATACATAAAAAAGGTCAGAAAAACAAATGTGATAACTACCGAGGCATTACCTTACTCCCAACTGCATCTAAATTATATGCCAACATAATTAAAAATAAGTTATCAGTAAGTACTGAAACATTTTTGGAAGAAGAACAATGTGGATTTAGAAAAGGGAGGAGCACTATAGATGCAATATTTACCCTGCAACAAATTATGGAAAAAAGGAGAGAATTTAATCTCCCACTGTACATACTATTTATAGATTATGAAAAGGCATATGATAATGTAAACCGAGATAAACTTTGGCAGATACTGCATGAAGAACATATACACTCACATGTAATACGAGCCATACAAAAGCTTATATCAAAATTCTAAAATCAAAATTAAATTACCAGATGGAGAAATTACAGAACACATAAACACAGGCAAAGGTGTTCGACAAGGATGTGGACTATCTCCACTCTTATTTAATATATATATTAACAGAATAGTGCAAGAATGGAAACAAACAGTAAACAGTGGAATTTCAATAACTAGGAATAAAATAATTCAAACAATATTATATGCTGATGATCAAATAATATTATCAGATTCCGAAGATAGCTTACAAATAGCAGCATATCAATTATTCAAAATTGCCAGCAAATATAATATGAAAATTTCCACATCAAAATCCAAAACAATGGCAATGTGTGGAAAAAACATACAACGGGTGAAAATTGAGATTGATGGAAAAATTATAGAACAAGTGTCAGATTTCTCTTACTTAGGAAGTGTATTTGCAGAGTATAAGAGTGACATTGATTCAAAATTACAAAAATATAATAAAATGAATGGGGTAATACGAAGACATTTTGGTAAACAGATGAGGACAGAGACAAAACTAAGATTACATAACGTCACATCAAAAGCTGCTCTAAAATACGGAAGTGAAATTTGGATTTTAAATAAAAGAAACTCTCATAAACTTCAAGTAAGCCAAATGCGCTTCTTACGATCATTGTTAGGAGTTAATAGACTGGATCACCAAAGGAACACTACTATCAGAGGAAAACTTGGAGTAGCAAGTTTAAATGAAGATATCCAAAAATACCAACAAGAATGGAAAAATCATCTGAGAAGAATGGCAAGAAATAGACTTCCAAAATTGGCATTCCAATATACCCCAACTGGACATAGGGACCAAGGAAGACCAAAACATCGGTGGAAAGATCAAGACCATCTTCGCTAGGTTTACCGTACAGGCCACATGGCCTAAAACGAATTTGTTCATGATGATGATGATATTACAATACTAAATTAGGACTACTGGCTATCATGTTCGTCTCTGGTTTTCATATTCGCTATTATGACTATCTCTTGGCATAATATGATTTCCTTTGGAAGGGAAGTAAAGCTGCGTTTTTCATGTCATGTATTTACTGCATGTAAAAGTATCCCAAGTTTTAAATTGGAGCTTCCGAGCAAAATGTGTCGGCCCATTCACGTCCAGTTTGAATTGCGACGCTAATTGCCTTAGGTGGTAAAGAGCTTCGTTAAATAAAACATAGCCTACCCTCCCACCTTAATACATAAACAGAATCATCAGTTTTTATAAGCTATGTACTGAAAATGCAAATTTAAGTGTAGGTGCCCTGAAATTTAATAACAATCATGGCAATTCTTGTATTTAAAAGATTGCCAACTAGTCTATTTAATGGATGCACCAGGTCAATACCCTAAGCAAGTCCTTATTTTATCCTACATATTTCACAGTAACCATTGCCCGGACCTGGATTTACCTCCCCAAAGATATTAAGATTTGCCGTGCACTTGACCCCTTTACGTCAAGCTTTGTTGTTGGATTTGTTTCTTCTGCAATGACATTTATTCTGTCGTTAGTAATTTTACCTTCATTTAAATTACTCTATCTTCTTTTTTATCATTTATTCTTTAGTTTAGACTATACAACACATTTTATTTAATAATGTGTATATTGTAGGTATACTATGCAATAATTTATTTTTATTGTAACTTAATCATAAGTCCAGTTATTATAAATTTGAACTAACCTAGTTGAGTGGTAGGCAAGGCCTTAATATTATAACTCTGCCAGGTAAAATAAAGCGTTATTATTACGCAGTGATGTTCATATAATAATGTAATGAAGAAGTAATGCAATCCAGAAAAACTCAACTTTTAAGAAGTGTATTTGGACCTATCAATGATAGAAGAAACTGGAGAAATAGTTATAATCGTGGATTAGACCTAAGTCAATGTGATTTATGCCTTGTTAAGCGAGATGCAAGAATGCTGAAGTAATATGTTTTGCAAGGGAAACAAGCAACAAACAGAGTGGCTTGTGGTTCTAACATCTTTATTTCAATTCAGTACATGCTTGGTAATTTTCTATCTGCTCTAATTTTGAAGTCTGAAACAGACTTAATTGGACATGAAATGCAGTAAGAGATTGCGCACGTGGATATGGAATTATTTGGTATTGAAATGAGATTGAAACGATAAAGTGCGTGTATCGGAATAAATTATATCGCCAGGTTTGTAGAATTTGTTGTCAATATTGTTAAGCCCCGGACAAAAAAAAAAAAGCTTTAATTAACTGCACAAGTTCATAAAGATTTTCGAATATAATAAACCTGTATTTTTATGTTTTATTGATTTCGAGAAATATTTTGACAGGCTGCAACCTAAAGATATTTTTTTTTGCGATAGTGCGTTTTGTCGTACTTAAGCAATGGCGACCATGATTGAAAGTTCAACTTCCTACATTTCGGGGTTGCCAACCTAAATAACTATACTGTAATATTACATATTACAAACCGAGCGTGGGAAGTAAAACTGCTGCCCTCTGTGTATACTACATACAATGTATATACAAAAAAAATCCAATAGGTAGTGTTAATATACATTATACGAAACAAATAACTGCATCTTAAATGAACTGAACTTTATTTGAAACAATATAAAATAATAAATACGTACTTGCCGCCATTTTATAAATAATTGATCTCACGGCCTCTTGTAGTTTCAACTTATAAACATTGCCCACACTGTTAACGTTAGTCAATTGTTTATAATGAACGCAAATATTTTCAACAAAGATATTATTTTCACATTTATTTATTATTTTGAAAAACCATCGCGCGCAAAAAAAAAATGTACAACGCACGTTTGTGAAGTGTTTTACAGAATCTCGGAAATTAAAAACCTGCTTCTGTAAAATAAAAAACACTTCCCAACCTCGCATCGTAATATACTATTACAAATGTTAGCATAAAATAAATATATCTTATGGGTTTCTTCAACATATTAAATGTATTTTTTTTTACAAATTTTAATGTAATAAAGGTGTAAAAATTATCGGTAAAGATACAAATTAAAAGAGATGTCATACGGGGAGATTTTATAACAATAATAATAATAATAATAATAATAATTATTATTATTATTTAACAACGAGTGAAATAATACTTAACATAATATCATTTTTTTGGACTTAAAACTGCACGCTTTCATCTTTATCTCTCCAGCGTTAGTGTAATTTTTAAACTTTGAATTGGTAGCTAGTTTATTATTTTTTTTTGGATCTTACCGTTCTATTACAATTTAGAGGTGTCAAGTAAAAAGTAGATAAATTATAAAAGTACAATTTAAAACGTTAAATTAAAAATAAACACTGGGTTAAACCACCATAGTGGCGGCTCCGTGGCACAAGCGGTTAGACGCTCGCTTCTCACCGCTAGGGTCCCGAGATTGAATCACGGTCACTCCATGTGGGTTTCGTGGTGGACGAAACGGAGCTTGGTCAGGTTTTTCTCGGGGTTCTTCCCGTTTTCCCCTGCCACAATTTCATTCCACCATTTCTCATCTCATCCATTTCGTTTCATTTAATCAATCTTTCCCTGTGATGTTGCGTTAGGCGTGGTCGGTCGGCACCATTGTCATTCACAGACCCCTCTCTCATTCACGACCCTCTCTCTCTCTCTCTCTCTCTCTCTCTCTCTCTCTCTCTCTCTCTCTCTATATATATATATATATATATATATATATATATATATTAGGGTTATAACTTTTTGGACTTTTGTGAAATAAAATATTCCCTGTGCATTGGATGAATGAACTTTTACTTAAAACCATTGAAAAAGGCCTTCATTTCACACGATCTTCAAGAAAAGGTCACCCCCAACTATATTTATATATCAATATTTAATATTGATTTGGGGGTGACCTTTTCTTGAAGCTCATGAAATGAAGGCCTTTGTCAATGGTTTCAAGTAAAAGTTCACACATTCATTGCAAAGGAAATATTTTATTTCAACAAACAGACGGTTATAACTTTTTGGACTTTTGTGAAGTAGAATATTTCCTGTGCAATGAATTGGTGAACTTTTACTTAAAACCATTGAAAAAAAGGCCTTCGTTTCACTGAGCTTCAAGAAAAGGTCACCCCCAAATATATTTATTTATCAATATTTAATATTAATTTCATCTCATCCCTCGACCCGACCCTGAGTTGGACACGAGTTGATATTTATTTAAATCATCATAACTGACGAGCTGTTTCTTAAATACAAATAATAGGAATTTGTATTTTTCTTTCTTTCTTTCTTTCTTTCTTTCTTTCTTTTCTTTTTCTTTCTTTCTTTCTTTCTTTCTTTCTTTACCTTAGTTTAATTTCTCCCCTTGCAGTACTTTTATGCCCCGCATGCCTCCTTGGGCTTACAGAAACTCGACCTATCAGGAGAGGATTTAAAGTATGCATTGCATCACATACTTCCTTTTTTTGACCACACAAGGACATGAAGGGCCTCCCGGATGAGTGATCAGCTAAAATTTTATTATTTTAATTGATTAGAATTATAAAAAGAATGTTGGATTTAAAAAGAATTGTCTGTTCAACGATGATGCATCATTCTTATATATATAGGGCACTTATGGATTTATTGTTAATTGTTTTTGGGCAATAGACATCAATCTAAGCAAATTTCCCTAAGTCCCCTGTTTTCTTAACCTCTGAATTATTATTATTATTGCTATTATTATTATTATGAATTAATTAATTAATTAATTGATATTCTGGACACTACTATACGTATGTATGTCGCGGGTTCAAATTCTGGGTCGATGGATTTTTTATGACAGAAAAATCCAAGGAGCAAGTCCTCCGGGAGGGACTTTAAGCCATTAGTCCCGAGTATGAAGATTTTCAGGCTCGTATAAAATATCCTTAAGGCTGAAAACAAAGTCCACTAAGCAAAATTTACCGACCTCAACGTCCTAGTAATACATTAGATGCCTGACATTGAGTCGGTGTGTTGACCGAATGCCATTCATGACATCTACGAGCAAATAAGGCAACTAAAAAATTAACTTAGTCTAGTAACTCCTTACAAAAGAGAGGCTGTGGCTCAACAATGGGCTACGCCATTATATATAGATCTCTATAATGCTATTTAAAATCAAATTGTTACTGAAACTATCTATTAAAAATGCACTGAAGCTAAGTAAAATAGTTTTGAAAATCCATTGGTTTGAATCTGCTTAGGCTAATCGATTTTGACTGTAACATATAATAAGTAAATGGCTGGTATACTTCTTCCAGTGTCTTAAAAAAATCTTCTCACCACCACGTCTGTGTGGCATACAAATTCCCTAACTGTTGCCACATTTATTGTATCGCTGTCTCACAATTTGAGTCTTCATACAAGTTCTCGAGGTAGAAAATTGATGTTTGATTTTGGAGGTTTCGGCTTCTGTCACTTTGTAGGCTAAACCTCAATATGAGAGACGCACGCCTGTCATATTTATGGCTCCTTGCTGGCCAGGCTTTTTAATACTCGGGAAAAAGTTTAAACTAATACCAACCCCCTTTTTTTTTTACATTGAGTTAACATAGTATTCGGAACAAATTGTTAGTTGATATTGTAAATTTTTTTGTATAAAGTAGTCTTACTTTCTAGTTCATTTCGGTTATTATGAAACAAATTTGTGCATTTACGACAGTGAGTATGGATTTAAAAATGAACAAATGTTTACAGTGGTTATTGAAAACAGGTCTTCTTTTTGTTAATATTAAAAAAAAATCACCTGAAATTTGCATCGGCCTTATCTCTGGGGATATCTGATAAAAGTTAAAATACCCGTATGCTTTTAGTACAATAGATTGAGGTCGGGGATTTTCGGGCCTGTTGGAAACCTTGGAAGGGTACTTAAAGCTAAAGTTCTTGTATCGTAAATTTGCGGCACCTAAAAGAACCTTAAGCCTGAAATAGGAGACCTGTGAACAAAATGTGTCAAGCTAAAGACCTTAAGTATTAAAGAGTGTTGTTAAATAAGATAACACACAACATACACTTCAATAAAATGTAGTGATCAGCAAATAGAATACAGAACTAGAAATATTAAGTAAGCTTATCGAGTTAACCTGCAACATGATATTTCATTGATCGATAACATAATAACACCAAGACGATATTTGCATCTGGATTATGATTAGGCATACAGTGTGTCTTATCTCATGTATGTCCTTGTGAATGTTGAGATGAGAATCAATATGATGACGTCACAACTTCCCACGTGTCTGCCGCAGCCGGAAATGTCGTCACCACATTCTTGTATCCCAATGAAAAAGTTGCTTTTGTTTTTAAATTTACTCGAGCGTATCCGAGTTTGATGTCCTTTCTTGATGTTCTAAACGGGTCATGCAAAAAAGACACTAAGTCACATGTATTGATAACTCCTCAGCGACCCAGCACAGCACTTCCATGCACTTTATCTTGAGGTCTTCAGGTTACCGTTAACTCTAATTTATCGAGGAAGGGGTATTTCAGAATCGCCATTTACTAGTCTAAATATATCATTAGAAAGTTGCTTGCTAATGAATATAAAGGTTGCGGGTTCAAATTCACATTTTAGAGATTTTCTAGAAAAATATACGAAACAACATACCAGTACTGTATTATTTGAAGTTCCTTTATATTCCCTGCAATTGAAACTACTGTAAAATAATATCAATAGAAGTGTACAATTTTCTTTACCAGTGTGCATTAGAACACAATTGAAAAATGTGTAATATGTAGAATTTTAAGTTAACTATGGTTGTTTCTATCGGCGTGATAATTTACTACTATGAAATTTGCGGCCGGGATTGGCATATTCAAGGACAGCTCCGTAAAGAGAAATTACTGTACAGAGTTGTAACTTGCAAAGAATCGTCAGACATGAAAAGTCTTCATCTAGAAAATTCACAGATGTAGGTGCTCATCTTTTGACATCTATAATAATTTAAAAACAATATTTGCTCTTTAGTAGACTGCTCTGCCAGTACAAATACACCATTTTGACAACTTTGTGTGAATGTTTTGGGGTACAGTACTTTCAAAACGATTGTTCCGTTTTTAGTTATCCCTTTGGAAAAATGAAGATCGGATATTGCATCTAAAGTGGAATTGCCTCATCAGAATATCAAATCTAGGTCACGTTTTGCTACTGCATTCTAGAAACTTGACATTGCATCACGTAACCTTGATTCAAGAGTAATTAAAGAGAGGAGAAATGTGCGTTTACATCGTTGTAGGAATTGGTTGCTACGTCATAGGCACATCCGATGTATTAAAAATGCGCTACGAGAGGACAGCTGTATACGTAGGAATCAACAAGAAAACAACATTCAATATCGGTTTCTGACACATGAGAAATAACACCAGATTTTCAAATTAGTGTTTATTGTCGTTATATTGTTTATAGCGTTGTTTTAAAGTGATTTAAAATGCCTAATTCGAAGTCTATGGAATAATTATGGAGGATATATTTTGAATGCGATAGTTTTTTGTTTTATTTGTTTTGTTTTTTTTTTGCAAGTGTTAAGTTAAAATAAGCAAAAAAATATTATATCCAACGGCATTGTGACAGCAAGAAATGTATCTAAAATTTGCAAGGATCTTCAACATAAATCAATGAAACTACTACTCAATCAAGTAATGAAATTCGTATACAATCTGAATTTAATAAGAATTTATGTTTGTAGCAAATATTCCGTTCACGAAACTTGAAGTGAACATTTTAGAGATTTTCTAGAAAAATGTACGAAACATTCTACATGGTTTATGAGTTTAGAGATGAGTGATGAGGTTCCCATTATCAGAGTGTATTCTCTTGCCGCTCTTTATGTGAATAAATAAAAACAGTATAATCCGTTGACACTCGTAAAGGAAAACGCACCCTTCTTCTTCATTCAGTAATCACGCTGCTCAGGTTTGGATGTATTAGAGGTGAATTACTGGAAAACTAAGGGACTTTTAGACCTAACTTGTGATCACAGAATATACAATGTGTTCGGAAGTTCTAGTACAAACTTCGAGGGCCTGTAAAGGACTCTGGGTTTGAAATATGCTGTTTTTATTCTGCCTGTGTAAGTTCAAATAAAATGTTTAAACCTCCCGCTTATACTGTGTATATAAAGTTTACCTGTACTTTATGCAATCAGGTTGACAAGGTTAACGATACTTAGGTTATGTCATCCCTAAATCGTTAACGTGAATATTGTCATAATAATACTGCGCAATTTTTGTAGTTTGCCACTATTTATATTTACTAGCCACTCACTTTATCATAACAAACAAGTCAGTCTTACGACTGTAGTATTCACAGTATGTAGTCAAAACACAAGTTAGATTACTGTATAGCCTATTGTATGTATACTAGCATATCTCATAATAGTTTTATTGTTGTATAATTCTATATTAATACTGCTCTTATGTATTAATAATGCGCAATAAAGTAACACATACCAGTAATTACTCACTTTATTATAGCAGACTAGTCAATCCTATAGTTGTAGCAAGCACTCTACGTAGTCATAACGCAAGCTCTGTGTCGAATTATAGTAATATCGTTGATTCTCGTACATCAAGTTAGATTGATACAAACGCACCTGAATGGCCCATTAGTTCTCAATTACATTTTTTAAACTTCTGAGCTCATACGGACTGCTATCCCCATCCATATTCAGTACTCGTCAAGTATTTGAGGACGACTGGGCACTCAGGAACTAACTTGAATAGTTACCTCAAAAGTGATAAAAAAATTCTTAACCCATTCGCCTCAAAAGACGAGGTACACTCACTGAACTCTGCTGTTATATTATTTTGCAATATTTTCTACATCCCTTGGCAGAGTTATCTTTTGTTAACATTTATGAATAGTAGAGTAATGTGGTTTGGCCTTCACCCTTATTGTGATCTCAAGTACCGTTATATTTTCTTTGTTTTGAATGTCTGAAAATAGACAATGTAATTTACAGTAACTTAAATCTGGTTTCTGGGAAAAACACTGAGCATTTAAACCTGAAACGATTGGGTTAAAATCTCATACATCATATACTAGTTTGATTTTTGTTAAAATCAATGTCTTGATTCGGTTCTCTCCGATTTTTTTTCTTCTTTCCTCATCCATAAGGTGATTATATCTAGGTTACATTTACCCCATGTGTAATTTGGTCATTATGTTAACTCATATCTTTATCATGCAGTAGCAGCATTTAGCAGGTTTTAATTGGAAAGGATTAACTGAAAGCATTGATCATTTAAAATCCAAACACGATGTACCGGTAAGGTAACTCTTACCCCAACTCTAAAAAGTGTTAGGATCAGTTTACATGCTTTCTTGCTCATCTTACAGACTTTCCCTTGCTTTTTGTCACACTCATTCTCGATTAGGCCTAATACTATTCTAAAATAGAACATTGATACACAAAAGAATATGTTCTACAATAATTGCTGTAGACAAGATTTAATTTGAATGTAGTTTAAATGTTTCATAATATTATTATAACAAAACTTGGTTGCATCATTAAAACGTAATACACATACCGATATAAAAATGTATTTCATTATAAAGGTACTTTATCGCAACAAACCACATGTTAGCTTGATAGTCATGTGGTTAGAGCTTCTGACTGCAGTCCGTGAGGTCATAGGTTCGATTCCCGATCAAACTGTTTCAGGATGAAATTTCTTCCCCCCACGAGGACTCGATTCAGTGTGTATGATGTAATTCTGCGCCTTAAGTCATGATGCCTTAAATCGCCCGGATAACAGGGCCTTGGATCCCCTTTGTAAAGTTCGGGGCCGTAGGATGTCATCGTGGTAAAAGACGGATTGTTTAATTTTTGCAGACTTTTTATGTGATGGAATAGGTCTCCTGAAACTTTTGCCATGCTCTTGAAATATTGGAAGTGATTGCAGTGTAAGTGTGCGCTTCTCCACTTGTCAAACAATTGCCTACTATAACGAGCGGCATATGTGATAGCCGATTACCAGCAACCAATAGAAAACGTACGTGCTATTACTTCACTAGGAGCCAATTTCACCGACTCTCTCTCTCTCTCTCCTCTCTCTCTTTCTCTCTCTCCCCCTCCCCCCCTCTCTCCCCCCTCCCCCTCTCTCTTTTTATTTATTTACCTGTCTGTCTACCTATATATATTTATCTCTTTATCTCTCTGTTAAAAAGCGTTTATTGAAAAGTACATTATTTTGTTAAAAATAAATACTGATACCCTATTCCCTTAATATAACGGCATTAATTAATTAATTAAATTAAAAACAACATTAAATTATGTTTTCTCGTAACCGTATATATAGGGCCTATATACGTATATTGTACAAACTAATTAACTCGCTGGCACTATCAAACCCGGAGATTCATGGCCGGGAGGACATAAGCTCACCATGCATACATATCCTGATCTAATGTTTTCCAATCATCTCGTGTATAATTTACCTCCTTCAAATCATGGTTATTGTTATTCTCCCACCCCATCCTTGCCTACTTACTGGGCGTTTTCTCTCAGTTCTTCCTACAAGCCTATTATATTGTAGTTTGGCATTTATTTATATAGGCTATTTTACCAGTCACTTATTCCATAATAAGAAATAGTTTGAGGACTGAAGTGTTCAATGTAGGTCAACTGTGGAAGTTCCATATAATATCGGATTATAACTACGTTGATCTAGCTATAGTTTTTTTTTTTTTACTATGTGTATTCGTATCCCAGATTTTATTTTACAGAGTTATGAAGCTTTGCATTTTAAATGTCTTCCTCTATCAATTCCTTCCGCTTTAGAGTATTGAGTCATGTTTCATTCATTTCCTGTAGATATGTCCATTGTACGCTCTTCTTTTTTTATCTCAGTGAGTCATTAACAGATTCTCAATCGTTCTTGGTCTATCTCTCCTATCTTAAATTATGATATGGATTCAATATTTAATTTTTCTTTCATATTTCATCCTAAGGTGTCCAACCTTTTATTTATATTTCTTTTGTACTTCGTCACTGGCTGCTGTACCAAGTTATACTTTATTGTGAATTACATTATGTTCACGTTGTGTCATTAATTTGATTTTTTTTTAGAAATTGACCGGTGTTATAAAATGTTTGATTCTTTTAGCGCCCTAAATTATGGAGTTTGACAAATGAGCGTTCGGACACTCGAAGCAGTAACTGTTTTGGTACTCTTTACATTGATACAGTATCCGAAGAGTTATTTTAGAGAATTCTGAAGGAATGAAGCTATTAAGGTTGTTATCATAAAAACATATTTAAAAAATACAAAACCTCGTCGACAGCGAGAATGACCATGAAAAAAAGTGTGTGTGATTGCGTTTGTGTATCTGTTAACGTCCTATTGACCGACATTTTTGTTTTATTCGGAACCAACTCGGCATATAAGAATCAAAAGTAAGGTGAGTTCGTTAACCAGCAAAATCGAGCTATTAGAGTGGTGGCTCTAGCGGCCGTAATTTTTAATTTTTTTCAATCAAACTCTGTATGTCCTATTAATCTAATAGAAAAGAAGCTTTCTCCAATTAATCGGCGAAATCTGATCATTAGAAATAGAAGTTTACATAGAACCCGAAATTTAAAAATAGCCCTAGGGTTTGCCATGTTTCTTTTCTATCAACGTGATTGGATACCTGTGATTGAATAACAAAAAGAAACCTGTATTTCGTAAACAAGCAAAATAGGACCATAAATTCGCTGAGGAATTCGTTTAGTTTACTGGTTCACGCGACGGGTTTTTTTTTGACGTTATACTTCAATTGCATGACCATTATGATTTTTTGGGACTACTGCTGTGTCTGATCTGTGAAGTTTGGCATTCTCTCTCACACTAAAGACATTTGCGTTTCTGGTTAGACATTTAAATTCTTATTTGACAGAGGATGACGCTAACTTTTAGTTCTAGTGTGTAAAACTGGCCGCTGGTGGTCCTCTTACATTTTTTTTTGTTTCGCTCTGCCTCCATCGAGAAATATAACGGTAATTAAATTTCTTTTTTGTAATTTACCGTACAAACCCCAGTCGAAAAGTAATAAAACAGCTCACAGATCAAAGCTAACGGATATAAATATTTTTTCCATAATGAAGATTTTCCGAAACTGGTTGCAAACAAGCGGTACCAAGTGTTTGGTATAATCGTAAAATATTTTTAGTCTGTCGGTTAAGTTTCCTATGAAGTACAGTGTTATAACTTTTTTCAATGTTTTGTTATAAATATAATTATGAGTTTTTGTATGTTGTATTGTTTTAATTTTTTCCGTTGAAATAATTATTAATTCATCATCAGCAATAATAATAGGGGTGATGGTTTATAATTATAAATAAAATTATATTTTTTTAGATTGTGTTATTTTAATATATTTTTATTTCCATAGAAATAATTAATACATTTTCAGCAATAATAATATTATATTAATAATAATTGATAAATTATAATGATGACATGCATTGGCAACAAGCAAGAACTCGGCCAATTGAAAAATAGGATAGATTTAGTAAAGACAAGATCTACAGATCATGCCTGGTCCATGAGAGACTTGATAATGTATTAAATAGCTCGCTGTCCTTTTGAGTTTTACACATCTTACCTTATTTTCGATATAATTTTGATAGTGTGGTCTTGTTGAATAGGTCCTCGTTTAGAGATAATTTCTTTGATGAGAATTATTAGGCCGAAAATTTGTCAGGGAAATTGTGATCCGAATTTCCTGACTTTTTCCGTGGAGGAGGAAAGGAAAATCCTGAAAAAAAAAAAAAAACAGGAAATTTAACCGGACCAAAATTTGTAAATCGAATCTCTTTACATGATAGACAACGATGTTATCCGTAGATCAATGGTGATCTGAGAAACAAATTACAAGGAACAAATTCTCAGATTTCATCGTAATATGACTCGTTGTTTATTGCTGAACAGAACTCAATCGATACATTCTCGCAGATTGTTCAGATATGTAGACTGAGCTTTATGATAAAGGAACCCATGATCTCCGGCGACTTATTGTAGAGTGATGTTTGTTGTGTGTTAGACATATGTGGTATGTTATTTGGGTTCTGATTTATTACAAAAATAGTCCCGCGCCGTAGTCGAGCGGTTAAGGTCGGAAGCCTTGGCGCAGAGCTACGGGACTTGCGCTGGTTCGAGTCTCCATGGGGGAAGAAATTTTCTCATGGTATTTCGGCCAGTATGGGACCGGTGCCCACCCAGCATCGTGAGGCAATTGGGTAGCTACAATAAGTAGCGGCTCCAGGTTGAGGAACCAGCTATAACGGCTGGGGGACTCGATATGCTACCCACATGTCACCCCTACACTGGCTGTTGATCATCTGCCTCTGTGATTGACACATGTGGATGTGAAGGGCCAGCAGCCGGCTGGTAAAAGGGCAACCGCTGAAAAGTGGAAAGACCCTCAATCGGAATTTATTACAATGACATTTAAAATTAATCAACTGGGTGATCTAGTTATAATCTGAAATAGGACATAAATATCATTAATTATTAGAATCAATTTTATCATGGTCTTTAAAAAGTAGACGATGGCATGCTGCTTGTATAACACGTCACCACATTACTTTCTGATAAGTAAGGTAAGGGATTTTATGTACTCGTAATAGTAACATGCGATATATGTAGAAATTTATGTAATAACATTTGGTGAAATATACAGTAAAACTCTCTCAAAGCGGAATCGCATGGGGCCAATCCTTTTTTTTTCCAATTTAGACAAAATTCCGCATTATAAAAAAACTAGATTACAGAGAACCGTATATGTATTTTTACGTACCTTGGATTAATTGTAATTCCGCTGCCTTTGAAAAGTAAGTATAGTATGTATGAGCGACTTTCGACGGTAACACGAGAAAAAAACAGTCCCGTCTTATCAGCGTTAAAAATGTCTCTGAGGCGCGTGTCCTGAAATTAAAGTATGTAGTTTCGGTTTCCGCTCACTAACTACACTTTCGTCCACATCCTTTGATTCCCGGCAAATTTCATTCCACACTACATTGTGACTTTTAAAAACTGTCCAGCCAACCTGAATATGCCTTGAAATCATTATTCCATAGGGATTTAGCAACAGCTATAGCTTAACTTTGGAGCATCGGTTCGGAAATTTGGAGATTTATCCTCAATCACTTTCACTTTTTTTATTTAATGACAATGATACATACGTTTTGGCCATCTTTATTCCGTAAATTCAGAACGCTGTCTCTGAAAGATTGGTATCAGAAAACTAATTTAAGATTTTACAGTGCAATGGTTATTTGCAAGACACGTATCTGTATTTCGCATAACGAGTATGCAGTGAGGCTGAAATAAAATTTCGGGTACAGGTAGAATCTATAATTCACCCACCGGCAGGAATCATTCATTATTATTGTTTTTTTGGCCTAACGGGAATTCAATGAAGTGGAAACTAATTTATTTCTCTGCCTTTCCGATTTATAATTTCTTTTTTCATGAACTGTGTAGAATTGTCCTTCCATTTCCGCGTTGGACATATTCCGTTTTATGCAAAATAAATACACGTAAAATTACTATTATTTCGCCGGGACCAATAATTTGTTTCACATTGGACAGATTTCCGCATTATTCACGTTCCGGATTAAACAAGTTTTACTGTATAAGGGCATGTACACATTTCTTAAACTATGTTTTTATTGTTCAATGCCACCTGTTTGTCATTCGACATTTCAGGTATTCTCTCCTGGCATTGGCGTATTGTAACCCACTTCTAAGATGACGATGGGCAATGGTGCGCCAGGAGAGTCCTTAAACCTAAACTTAATTTATTGAGGTGAATACGATGATGATAATGATGGCCAGATGATGTTCGGGGACCGTTTGGGCCTTAAAATATCCTGACATTTGTCTTACAGGTGAGGAAAACCTCGAAAAAAATCTCACCCAGGAAACTTGTCCCGAGCGGGGATCGAACCCGGGCCCGCTGCGTGACAAGGCAGCACGCTATCTCGAGACCACAGCGGTGGACTCTTAAACTATGCTATATTAAACAAATTCAATTTTTTATATACATTTTATATTAAACATTAAGTTTAAGATCACATCAGTGTTGAAGAAATGGGTCAAAGGGACTGTAGAATACTTGGCAATGTGGAATTACATTGTTTCTATTATAAAGTGACCCCTCTTACGGCCCACCTTTCTAGACAGTAGATACGAGATGCCAACCGGATTGTCACCCCTGCTTGACGCCCACCTTTACCACAAGAACATAATCTGGTACTTTTTTTCAATTAGAGGCTGATTCGACGCCAGAGTCATGATGCCACTAGAAGTTTAGATCTGTTTAAAAATCAATGTGGCCCCATCGGGACAAGAACTCTGGTGAAGTGGAAGAGAAGACCTTACGGTCTTAACTCCATCAGGTAAAATAAATAAAACTCTCCATCTTCCGACTTATAGCATATTGCCTTAACAATTATGCTACAGGATGCTCCCTATAGGCTTCTGCTATTTCATTTATGAACAGAGTGAACTATTGAGATTCTAAAAAAAGTATCTTGTATTGTGGAACCTTATACCAAGTCTTCAGCATCTTCCTGTAGCTATGTTTATGGTGTCGAGTGATTGGAATTCTTCCCTCACCTTTTCTCCGCAGCTTTAGTATAGATTGGAAAATCTATTTCAGTGTAAAAGTCAGTTAGACCTTATTGAGTTTATATACATTTTTTTCTTTCCACAATTCAGAATTGGAACAAAATTGTATTCCGCTTTTGAAAATTATTATTTTTAATTAAGAAACAAAATATGCAGTTTTACATTTAAAAATGTATACATTATGATTATGATCAAATATGTAAACATTTGTAATGATACATTTTCATATGTGACGGTAAATTTCCAATTCATTGATATTTATAATTTTAGCTATGTATAAGCAAATATCAGAATTTAATTATGTAAATACATAAAAAAATCTATCCGTATGGTTAAGCAGGTCTAGGATTTCTATGCAAATACATATTTGTTTTTTACATTGTTTAAAGTTAAAATTGCATTAGGCCTATATATTTACGAATTGGAGTATTTGGAGTGGTTTAAGACATTTATTTTTCCATATTTGCCCATATTTCAGAATACAGAACATATTTTTAAGTATTTCAGAAAACGCCGCATATCTTTACATAAGTGAATGTTTTATGTTAAAAATGTTCCATATTTTATGGTTGTTTTAAAAATGTTCCATATATTATGATTTCAATTTCTTTGTAATGCAGATGATTGTTTTAAATTTATATCAAAGCTGGATTTTTTTTAATCTATAGAATTTTGAAAACAAGTTGTGTTTTATGCACACCCTTTTCTTTATTGTTTAGCCTCGTCAATCAATCCCCTGCGACAATATAATTTCTGAGACCTGACCACAACAGGTCTGGTTCTGGCAATTAGCAGAGCTACTGTAAGTCAGTCACAGCGTTCAAAGATTTTGCGTAACTTTGCTCCTCTCAGCAGTTCAAAAACTCAGTAATCGTGTATGAGATTTGAGTGCATCTTCAGCGTGGTTTGTATATTTACTCTTCGGTATATTAAATAATTGAAATAATACCAAATAGTAAATTGTAATCTGTAAAAATCATTATTGTATGTGATTTTCCGAATTAAGTACTTTCAACAAAATTTGAAAGTAATTTTTGTAATACCTACCAAAAAAAGTTGGCACAATTCCTGCAAAAAGTTTTAGTCCTTATTTTGAGAATCTTTAGTCTGAGTATGTACATAGTTAGCCATTTTTATTACATATAAATCCTAGTTCTAGTGTAGGGTGTCCATTTGTCCCGTTTTTCCCGGGACAGTCCCGCATTTTTGGAAAATGTCCCGCTGTCCCGAAAGTTTCCTTGGGGACACCCAAATGTCCCGCTTTTGGGATGATGCTTTGTCAGTGTATGTATTGGAGAAGGGGTTATTGTTGGGCCAAGAGGTAAAGATTGGATTTGGTGACACTAGGAATACTGAAGGAGTTCTCCATGTGTGAGAACTTAGGTTGCTCGGTTGGTATTCGGTAGAGTCGAGGTTCTTATCTCGGGATTCCACGAGGACTTCGTCGGGCAGAATTAATGTGTAAAGAATGTCTGGTAAAAGTAGTTTATTCTTAACTTTTATACACTGCAAGTAATTGTCTATATGTGAAGTGAATTTATCTAACTCTCGGAACGCAGTGTTTTTGAGAAGTTACTTTGTTTGATCGTATACGAGAAGAAAAGTGACGAGGAGAAGCCTCTCTCGCCTATAGGTAAATTAGTTACTCCCACTACCTCGATCACGTGGACCTAAGGTCTGTGCTTAGGCACATATAACGAAACATATAATTGGTTAATGCGCCCTCCTATTTTGATCCCGGGGGTGTTACAAATTTATTATTGGCGATTTACGCCTTCAGAGGTTGGACCTTTTTTTCCCCGTGCTGGCTTCACGTACAGTCTAGTCACAAACATTAGCTAGGCTTGGGTTTTTTCTTAGGCTTGGGTTTTTTCCTAGGCTTCCGACGCTAGAAACTTGCCATGTTCCCACACTTTTTGCTAACGATGTTTGTGTCAGGGTAAAACCCCCGCTTGTACATTTAGCTAATGAGTTATGGTTATCACGCTAAATCAGTTAACTGGAGGCTTAGAAGATATTTCTACTCAATCTGTCTAGCAAAGGATTATTGTCATTAGTAAGTTATTATCATGTGTCAGCCACTTCCGTCTTCACAAAAGAAAGGGTTACATTACCTGAGTTGTCTGCCTTCTTTAATAACTAATAATTTGATTACATTGATGCTGACTTCTTTGGATCATTTTATATGGCCTTTGCTCTTACATAATCAGGTTCTACTCGCTTTCCTGATCAATTTGAATATAAATATGACCTAAGTCCAGTAACTGCTTCATTTAATGTTGTTATAATTTCATCTGATTATTATTGCCGATAGGGATTTATTTAGATTTACACAGGATGCTGTATGAATGGATTGCCACAAATGCCCTATAAACAAATGGAAAAATCAAGGGATTTTTTTTTTTTGTTTATAATCCTCTCGCGTAATATAATGCTAGTATCATAGCTATAGTGGCCTTTAAAGAAAAAATGGCTATAATATTTTGGTAAGAGCACGTTAATCCTGAGAGTGTTGCCAGCACGTCAATTATGTTCAGATTGTAAACACTGATATGTATCCCTTTTACCTGGGATCGTTCTTTGAGGTTTAAATAGACTCACTTTCTGCAATATAGACATACATAAATATTCATAAAGAAAAAAAAAAAAGATACACCCTTAATATAAATTTGGTGGCCTACTCAAACCATTCATGCTTATACAATTACCATTCAAAACTATTTAGTTGAATACCAGTATAGCATAAATTGCTTTCTTCATGTGTAACTGTTTATTTTCAATTTAATTTACACCTTAATATCTACCTACATTATAATGTGCGTCTACAGCTTGGGAATTCATTTGCGATGAACCAGTTTTGTCTACTTCAAACCATATGTCGAATAATACTTCAGTTTTGCTAAATTTAATTTAAATTGAGTCCATAAGACTTATTTACATGGATCTATATCTTTGCGACCAAAATACTAAAATATCGCGTTTAAGCAGCTGTGCTATCGTTATACAATTATTATTGATAGTATTACCCCCTGATATCATTTTTTTTTCCCCATAGGTATTGCATACATACGAATTCATCATGATTATTAATCCATGAAATATTCATGATTCTTAATATTTTATTCTCAACATACTTCGGCCCATTTACTTTGCCAAAGCATAGCTGTCATTACTCAGCCAAACGACGTTATTTTCTTAAGCGTGCAAAATCATTTCCTTCGAATACAGAATCGCATAGTATGTCACATTCGCTTCCACCAGCGACCATGACTCCATCTCATCTCATTATTAACATCGAATACAAATTCGCACAAATTGTCACATTCGCTTCCATCAGCGATCATGACCTCATCTCATCTCATTATTAACATCGAATACAAATTCGCACAAATTGTCACATTCGCTTCCACCAGCGACCATGACTTCATCTCATCTCATTATTAGATAATACGGGATCCCTTGCCCTCAAATATTTTCAACAAAATAGCACGTGTTATACAAACACAGTGACGTGCCGCTTCGGCCCACGTCTACAAATTAAATTCTGTAAATATAATCAACAAATAAATTCCTCACGCTTTATAGGTTCACACCGTCACTCGGCCTTTCAATTAAGGTGCATTGAGCTTCACCCTGTCTCATTAGCTCCTATGTTTACGCTGTCTGATTGTTATTTTGGACAAAAGAGTCATAATCATCATGATATTATTCGTATTCAGATTGTTGTACAAGTTTCTTCAATTACCTATATGTATTAAACAATGACAATGGCCTATCTGGGCTCATTTTAACATTTACTGGATTAAGTAGATACTGCAGCTTCCTGCTCGAGCGATTGGGTTAAAACATTTAAAAATATAGATCCATTCTCTATCGATAAGTTCAAATCAACAATTTATTAATCACCCTCAATCTTAGCTGAAAGTGGACATGCATGTGTTATGTATTCACCCTAATTCAATTAATTATATCATATTCATCAATATGGGGGTATTATCATGATTAATATCTAAATTGACATTTCACTTTATTTTTTTTCGCAGTCATTTTGCCCTTTCCTCTCGCGATTAGCGTTTTCATCTAGGCCTATTTAATCACTTTATTAGTGTTATTTATTTTAATTACTGATTATATTTGGTACTTTACCATACAACACTTATTTATTTTTTTTTTCACTAATACTTTTCATTTATGTCCTAATCTCAGCTAGTATTGAGTTCGAATCCCGTGAAAACTGGTTCATGCATTTAAGTATAATTTATCAGGTCTTGTTTTTTTTTTTTTTTCTTCGTTTGGGGATTATGTAGAGCTTATATGTTTGTACCTTTTGTATGTTATATCAAAATTTTGTCGGTATATAACCACTTCCTTACCTGGGTACTGCATAATTTCAGCGTTTACATTGACCTTTATCTCATACCTAAAATCACAGTAGTGTCTACCTGTGCACACAATACAATATAGTACAATGCAAGACATACACACATACGTAATATATCCATTCCGTTGTCATTCTTACGTGTAAAAATCTCTCCCTCCTATTTTTCGAGTGTCATTTTCACTGTCCGTCTATCTACCCTTAATACTATTAGTGTCTAATTTCACAGTCTGTTAACTCGCAAAGGCCTCCTGTACTATTATTATATACATGTTTTGCGATACTACGCCCACACGCAAACAAACTCTGAACACTCGCATGGTAATTTATCGGGTCTTTACAGCCTCAATCTTATCCTTAGATTCACATATGATGACTAGACTTTTGTCAAAATTTTTCAAATGATTCTTACTCCTATCATCTAGGTTAGTATGCGCCACAGAATTACTAGCGATCTCTGGGTTCCCTAGTATCTCTGTACGTGCATATGTTTTGTGATTAGCCGTCGTCCAAGAAACACTCTCCGACGCGTATGATTCATTTTCGGGGTTCCTATCCTTTTGACCTCTACTATTTATGTTCTTTGTGATGACACTTATTTCATCATTTAGTTTGCTAATTTCGTTAGTCACTTTCTGTTCTATATTAGTGCCTAACTCATTAAATCTAGGCTCTACTATCATTTCAATCAATTCAGAGCGTTTATCCTGCTCTGCAATTTTCTGAGCTACTTGGGGCTTTAGTGTTTCTTGTTCGTGGGCTGGCTTTTGTACAAATAGACACATATAATTTACCCTTTTGTCCGAGTTCTCTACACTACAGAGCACATTCTTGTCGACTCGTTTTATTTCCCCTTGTAATTCCTCCTGTTTCTCCCCTAAGTTAGTTTGTAACGTTATTATACTATTGTTCATCTCTGTTCTCATTTGACTTATTACCCTGTTTTCTGTTTTCTCTGAGTCTTTAATAAGTTTTTGTTCCATTTTATTTATCTTTAGTTCTACACACGCTGACGATTCATTTATTTTCGCTTCTAGCATCTCTCTATCTTTTCTCATCTCATCCCTTAATGTTTCTTTCAACGTAAATACATCCTTTTCCCTGCTTATCTCCATCTGTCCTCTCCAAGTTTCAAATTCCCGTTTCATATTCCTCTGCATTGCCTCTAAATCCATTTTCCTATTTCTATCCATCGTCTCTAAATCCATTTTCCTACTTCTATCCATCTCCTCTATTCTCGACATTAGCATTTCCATGTATTTCATGGTGTCGGTGCTTGGATTTCCCTTGTCCTCTACTTCCCCTCTAGCTTCTACTCTTGCGTTGTTTTCACTATTTTCCCCTGTGCTCTGCTCTAAGTTCTCTCTGCCATCTTCGTTATCCTCTCCCATCCTTGCGATTTCGTTCTCTCCTTCAATCAGTTGCCCACAAGCCTTCTCCCTAATCTCTTCGTGTTTCCTATCCATTTTTTTTTTTATCTTTATTTGCCTGCCTCTTTCTATTCGTACTTCTTAACAACATAAATACACACAGATATATTCTCCGTTAAATCACTGTAATATTTTGATTTCTTATATAGGTAAAAAGTAAAAAAAATGCTTATTCTGTTGTTGTGTCACTTACTGCTTCCTTCCTTCAGTTGCTGTCTGTCTGCTTGTTGCCATCATCTTCTCTGTCCTGGTTGCCTCGTGGTCGTGGGACTTAGTCGTTCTGCCGTTGATTTCTATTCGTGTGTTACTTTACGACCTATTCTGCCCGCACGTTAGGGAGCCAATATGGAGAGGGGGTTATTGTTGGGCCAAGAGGTAAAGATTGGATTTGGTGACACTAGGAATACTGAAGGAGTTCTCCATGTGTGAGAACTTAGGTTGCTCGGTTGGTATTCGGTAGAGTCGAGGTTCTTATCTCGGGATTCCACGAGGACTTCGTCGGGCAGAATTAATGTGTAAAGAATGTCTGGTAAAAGTAGTTTATTCTTAACTTTTATACACTGCAAGTAATTGTCTATATGTGAAGTGAATTTATCTAACTCTCGGAACGCAGTGTTTTTGAGAAGTGACTTTGTTTGATCGTATACGAGAAGAAAAGTGACGAGGAGAAGCCCTCTCTCGCCTATAGGTAAATTAGTTACTCCCACTACCTCGATCACGTGGACCTAAGGTCTGTGCTTAGGCACATATAACGAAACATATAATTGGTTAATGCGCCCTCCTATTTTGATCCCGGGGGTGTTACAAATTTATTATTGGCGATTTACGCCTTCAGAGGTTGGACCTTTTTTTCCCCGTGCTGGCTTCACGTACAGTCTAGTCACAAACATTAGCTAGGCTTGGGTTTTTTTTCTTAGGCTTGGGTTTTTTCCTAGTCTTCCGACGCTAGAAACTTGCCATGTTCCCACACTTTTTGCTAACGATGTTTGTGTCAGGGTAAAACCCCCGCTTGCACATTTAGCTAATGAGTTATGGTTATCACGCTAAATCAGTTAACTGGAGGCTTAGAAGATATTTCTACTCAATCTGTCTAGCAAAGGATTATTGTCATTAGTAAGTTATTATCATGTGTCAGCCACTTCCGTCTTCACAAAAGAAAGGGTTACATTACCTGAGTTGTCTGCCTTCTTTAATAACTAATAATTTGATTACATTGATGCTGACTTCTTTGGATCATTTTATATGGCCTTTGCTCCTACATAATCAGGTTCTACTCGCTTTCCTGATCAATTTGAATATAAATATGACCTAAGTCCAGTAACTGCTTCATTTAATGTTGTTATAATTTCATCTGATTATTATTGCCGATAGGGATTTATTTAGATTTACACAGGATGCTGTATGAATGGATTGCCACAGTATGAATGGCGACTTTCGTTTTGTTCTATACTATGTAATTATACATATGAACATTAGATAGCGCCAGTTGTATAACCACGATGCATTGTTTGGTCTATAATCTTTGTTTTTTTTAATCTCGTATATTGGTAACTGCTACATTTTTCAAATTGTCAATCCATGGACAGTGCAGCCAATGTGGGAGATTTCCTGCTGTTTCTAGCACTTTGGCGGTGGAGAAATACAATTTTAACTTAAATGAAAGAGATTTAGTGGATTTTCATACCCCTTGCAGCGATAAATAAATATTTTTAAAGGCAAAAAAAGTAAAAAGTAAAGTGACCCCACAACAGGCCCGGAGGCCCTTGGGGTAGTAGGAGGTTAAGGCTCCCACTTTTTCTAGACAATCGGCCCTTTATGTCAGCCGGGTTGTCAGCCCTGCGTGACGGCCGCCTTTACCCCCAGAACAAGCGTCTGGTACTCATTTCCGTTAGAGGCTGAGTCGACCCCAGGGCCATAGTGCCGCCAGAGGGTTTGGGTCAGTTTAAAAATCCTGACCCCAACGAGACTTGAACCCTCGACCCTCCGGCTTGTAGCTCAGTGCCTTAACCACTACGCTACGGCGTGTCCCATTTTTAAAGGTAATAAACAATTACTTTAGTAGTTTTTGATTTGTGAATGGTTGATTCTCATAAATTTGTATTGGCAACAGTGTCATGGCAAAAAGAAAATGCTTTTTTTATATTTTGTTAATGTCCCACCTTTTTTATAAAATATCCTAGGTTTTTCCTTTAATTTTTTGTATTTGTTCCATTTTACTTTCAAAATATTACGGACACCCTATCCTAGTGAGACATGGTTCATTATATCAAAACACTCCGTCAGTATTCGTGAAAACTCTTGAAAGTTATCGGCGGAGTTCTGATCAACTCTATATTAATCTCTATTTAATTTGAAATCATCCACTGATTTCCATTATTAGAACTGATGCGCGAGCACACATACTGTATTGACAAATTTCCTGTATCGTCTACTTACTTAACAACTATGCTAATCTGTATAATTTTGCTTTAGTTTTTATCTGGCAGAAGCTGCAGGTCTAAATAGGAAGCATTCTGTTATGAGTTCATTTAGTCATTATAACTAACGGCTGATGTCACTATGATCAGTAAACAGCCGAGTTTTTGCTTAAGGCCACATTTTGCGAAACTGAGGTCACGAGAATTGTGGAACACTTTCGTCGCTTCCATTTAATTCAATCATTTGGTGCATTTGGCAAGTTTATTGTGAATTTTACTTTTAAAGATATGCTACTTTTGCATAAAAACTTTATAATATTCCCCCAAATTGTCACACGCGAGAGATTCTCTCACCTCCACTTTCTTTTCATAAATTCTCAGCTTTTCATGGAATCTCCAGTTTCAAGTGATCACCATCAATTACGATAATCTCGTAAATCAAAATGTATTTTAAATATACTTAAGGATCACAATTCTCGTATCTCCAGTATGATTGTAACTAACAATATTATATAAGAAAATCTAAAAAAAAAAACTGCAAATTACTAAATTTCAAGAATTTATTAATGAAAATATACATTTCATAATATATATTCTTATCATGATGAAAGACAAATAGTCCACCGCTGTGGTCTTGGTCGCAGCGAGCCCGGGTTCGATCCAGGTTGGGACAAGTTTTATGTAAAACAAATGTCGGGGAAAGTTTTAAGGCCAAACAATCCTCGAACACAATCTGGCCATCATAATCACCCACAAGTGTCAAAATTTGAACACTTCTCCTCTGTCAAAACTGAAATAAGTGATCAAGAAATGGACTATATTTCTTCCTTAAAAAAATAAAACTATCGTTATGATAAAATATTAATCTTAATGGAAATATATACCGGTGATCTACACCTTTTGCAGTTAGCCGTTGTCAGTTCAGTGGGATAACTGATAACGTAATAAGATACTTTCAAAGTGGAATTTAGTATAATTTAAATATTCTTTTTATCTCATTCATAAAGGATTATTCAGAATTAGTATAAGTGTTTCATTATAAATGTTTATTTATAATATCGTATAATCCCTGTATATCATTTTTAGGATTTTTTAAAGCCCGTTCCCCCTTCCCCCCCAAAAACTTCGTCGCGTCATCAGGAAGGTGTGCCGCACAGTTTGCGAACTCCTGAACTGGATGTTTACCTGATGTTGCTCGGATATTCATTTATCCCGATCTGCTTGTTTCAAATCAGCTTAGCGACACCGAAAACTCCGGATTCGACACTAATCTCGTTATTTTGGACATTGTATTTTTCATCCTTCTTATTCCTCCTCGCCCCCCCCCCCCGACCCAAGCCGATGCGACTTGAAAGTGGGCTTGATGGCGACGGGAATGCCACAATTCATCTCAACAACCTCAAAAACTATCGATTCGACGCTAATATATATTTTTTTTAATTTTTACATTGAAACCTCACTCGTCCCCCTCCCTACAGTCGATAGGGGTCAAACTTGTCGGGACTATTATCAATCAGCTTAGCGACCCCGAAAACTTTAGATTTCATATTAATATCGGTCATTTTTTACATTGTATTTTTCATCCCCCCCATGTTTGGTGTCAAACTACAGTTTAAATATCATCGGGGTATCAAGAATCAACTTAGCTACCCCCAAAACTGTGGATTAGATACTAATCTTGGTCAAATTGAACATTTTACTTTTCAACCGTACTACTACTAATAGCCTATTGCTATAGTAGATGATATCTAGCATCTTGCAGAATCTTTTATGTTGGAATAAGTTGCGGCTCATCGGCAATTAATACCGTTGTGGCATAATCGTAATCCCGTGTCATCTTTTCTCGCCCCCCCCCCCCCCCGCTCCCATACCATACGCGTCTCGCGCCGAACCAAGCGGTTTAAGCAATGATACCCTAGTACTACGAAACTTGCGCTTATTCGAGTCCATGTGGGGGAATACATTTTTTCATGGAATTTCCGTCAGTATGGGTCTGCAGCCCACCAGAATCGTTAGGAATTTAGGTATCTATAATAAGTAGCGGATTCAGGTTGAAAAAGCCACTGTAAATACTGAGGAACCCGGCATGCTGACCACGTGTCATTCTTATATTGACTGAGTGATTGTCTATCTCTGTAATTAAAACATGGATGTGAGATATGAGTCCAGAATCTAATATTTAAATAATTAAATTATTCGTTGTTTGTTGTCGACAGCTGTCGATTGTTGGCAGTGAGCAATGACAAAGATAGGTCTGTCAAGCCGAAATATTAATCTGATGAATAGGAGAATAATACCTGTTAACGTTTTGATGGACCATTTTTTTTCGCAACCAAACTCCGCATGTAACAAAGTAAAATGATCCCACTACAGGCCTCGAGGCTCTTGAGGTAGTAATTAAGTTAATGCTACCACCTTTTTTATACAATCGACATGAGATGACAGGCGGGTTGTCAGCCCCGTGTGACGGCTGCCTTCACACCCAGAAAAAGCTTCTTGTACTCTTCCGTTACAGGCTGAATCTACCCCAAGGCCATGGTACCGCCAGAAGGTTTGAATAGTTTAAAAATCCTATTCTACCGGGACTCGAATCTTCCGGCTTGTTGTGTATTGCCTTAACCAACTATGCTACGATATGCCTCCCGACGTATAACAATAAATTAAGAAAAGTAAGATCGAGTTCGGAGTCAGGAAGATTTTTAGATCTCAGTTTATATCTAGAAAGACAAAAATACTCATGTATATGGTTCTCCTTAGACTAGTGTTAACATATGCATCAGAAAGTTGGACCATGTTGAAATCTGGTGAACAATTACTAGGCATTTTGAAAGGAAGGTACTCAGATCCATTTTCGGTGCCGTGAAGGAAAATACGGATTTACTTGGAACCCAACATTTGAAAATTGCTCTAGTAAATTTTTATTACTTCGGAACGAAACTGGATACATACAATTTGATTAAGAAAGTAAATGTGATGTATATACATTTCAAAAACAAGAAAAATCGGAGCATAAGTTTGATTTGTTGAGGAATTCACTTAGTTTACGCAGTTCATGCATGGCGGATTTTTTTAAATATGCAAAGTATCATTTTTTTTTATATTTGTGAGTTGTGCAACTTACCTAGCTAACACAATGTAATGAGAAAAACATCTTGATGTCTTTAGCATTCCGTGAAGAAATTGCTTACAGAGTTATGTTAATGGTAACACGCACAAAAGAGCCGCAGAATGTGAAATTAATTAAATTTTGCTTCCTGAAATGCAGCATATTACAAGGAACTAACTCTACGTAACTTTCATTAAGGTCAAGGACTTGTATACTTGTGAAATAACATATTTTTCTTGAAGACAATGAGGATACCTACAAAAATACCTTCCTGTTTATTTACAGTTAATTTGTCCGAGATATTTTTACGAGGGTCGGTGAATAAGTAATGCCTCCTTTTTTTCTCTTTTAATTGTCAAGAAAAGTACCTACAATTTATATAGCATAAAACTACAACAATGACGATTAATTTGTCACTTTTCACATATCCGTCCTTTCCACAGTTTTGGTCCATCTTTTAACAAGGAACACAACTATTCCAGCTTTGTAAAACGTATAGTCTTGCTTCCTAAGCCATTGGCGTACGGACGTTTTCACCGCCTCATCTTCAAAGTGAATCCAATGATTGAGCTTTCTTTAGTGGCTCGAACAGATGGAAGTCTGATGGTTGTGGTCAAGGACATAAGGAAGAGGATGAGGCAAGACTTTCCATCTAATTTTCAAAATCTTGTCCAGAGGTATGACGACTGATTTGTGGTCTTGCATTGCCATGCATGTTTTGTTGGGCGAACTCGCTGAAGATTTGCTTTAAGCTTTTGAGTGTGCTGACGTATTGGACAATTTATTGTTCATCTCTGCTCCAAACAATCAACCAGAATCGTACCCTCTGCATCCCAAAGCACTGCTGTCATATCTTTCCCTGCCGATCGCACACTTTTGAATGTTCTCTTCCTCGGCGAGATTGTGTGATGCCATTCCATTGATTGCTTCTTTGATTGAGGTTCAAAAAAATTAACCCAAGTCTCATCTCCAGTCATAATTTTCCCCAGAATCTCCTCACCCTCCAAATTTAAGCGCTGGAAAAGTGTGGAGGCTATTACTTTTCATGTCTCTTTATTCTGGTCGGTTAACATTCTTGATATCCACCGTGAACAAACTTCTGCGTACCCCAGTTGTTGAATAATCGACATCACACTGCCTTTACTAACCGAGATAATGCAACAAAATTAATTTATTAATATCCGGCAATCATCACGAATGAGCTCATCTATTCGCTGAATGTTCTGTGCTGTCACTTCAGGAGCCGGTCTGCCGTTCAGTTTTTCATCAACCAACGGTGTTTGCCTTTCAGCTTTGTTACAGCGACGAGTCCATTGTCGAATGCTGACATCAACTATTGCATACCGTACACATTTTCAGCCTTTCATGAATGCGATGAGCGTTTCACCTTCCGCATTCAAGAATTCAATCACAGAATGCTGTCTAATACGTACGTCGAGTCAGCCATTTTGCAAGAGGATGCAGTGCTGCAATCTGTTGATTTAAGTTGTTACTGCTGTGGATAGGAGAAGATGGTTTTAGGAAATGCACCAAATTCATTATTTTGGCATAGCTAACTTATTTAAGGAGAAAACAAATAGGAGACAATAATTGACCCTCTTATATAAAGAGCAAGTTTTCCTCCTTTATAAAGATTCCAAAGGAATTAAGTTGAGGTTATACGCATGGAAATATTTTTGAAAACAAAATTACAAAACTGCATCCTATTCTACCTACCAGACATGAAAATGACCATTAATATATATACACAGTGGTCCCACATAAGACTGGGCCTGGCAGATAACATGCACGCTCTATGAGTATTTTTTTTTTCTTTTTCGCATAATGAAACTTGATAGGCTATTATATTTAATTTTCAAAAGATATGTATTTGAGAATAAAGTACTTAGGAAAAATTTTGGACCAAAGAGAGATGAACAGACAGGTGAATGGAGAAGACTATGAACAGTGAAGTGCATGATCTTTATAGAAAGCTAGATATAATAAGAACAGTTAAGTCTCGTAGACTGCGATGGGCAGGGCATGTGGCACGTATGGGGAATGAAAGAGTTGCATGGAAGTTTCTTGTAGGAAAACCTGAGGGAAAACGCCCGGTTGGTAGACCAAGAATGAGGTGGGAGAGTAACATTAACTATGATTTGAGGGAAGTAGATTATACAGGGAATGATTGGAAAACATTGGCTCAGGATACGGATGTATGGAGAGCTTATGTCCGCGCGGCCATGGGCCTACGGGTTCGATAGTGCCAGTGAGTAAGTAAGTATATTCAGTAAACAATCAAAATCTGACCATAAGTTGGACTAGCTGAGGAATTCATGTAGTTTAAACAGTTCCTGGGGGTATGGTGATCTTGATGAAGGTTTTCGGACAGTAGGCCGTGGTCGTGAGGCTTGTAGTTCCCCGACGTTTCGCCAAAGACTGCGTCTGGCATCCCTAGGGTCTTTGGCGAAACGTCGGGGAACTACAAACCTCACGACCACAGCCTACAGCCCGAAAACCTTCATCAAGATCATCATAGCAACTCCGGCCGTGAAAGTCTACGTGAATACATTAGTTCCTGGGGGATTGAATTTTTTAAATGTTCATTAAGGAAGTGAGATAATAAATTTTCAATCGCAAGGACTAAAATACATAGTAAAATTTCTTAAGCATTTATAATTAGTTTATTAAATATATGTCATATTTATATTTGTCATTTCGCATCACATTGATATAAGTGTTTTTAAGTGTGTAGAGTTCAGATCAATTTGGAAGTTTGGGAAACTTCATCATTATCATCTTCAAGGTATGGGCCTGTTGGCCCGTCCCGCTCCCCGGTGCACTATATGCTGTAGGTGCAAGTCGTCTTTCCAACGACGTTTTGGTCTTCCTACATTTCTTCGGCTAGAGGCCTATAATGAAGCAGCTGTTTTGATAAACGATTATTTGGCATTCTTTGTATATGTTCAAACCAACTACGTTTATTTCTGTGTATTCTCTCGTTTGTATTATATATTTGTAATTCATCTCTGATATCTTGACTTCTATTTTTATCTCTTAGAGATACACCTGCAACTGATCTGAGAAATCTCATTTCTATTGTCTCAATTTATTTTTATCAGAGATCGTTAAAGGCCAAGTCTCAGACCCGTATGTCAACGTTGGAACGGCTACTGTTTGTAAAATTTTAATTGAGTTTCCCTTGTGGTCTTATTTCTCAAATATCTTCTTATTGAACCACATATCTGTTGAAACTTAAGTAGTCATACTTCCAATTTGAATTTCCGGTCGGGTACGGGATCTTGGCGTGTAGCCTAATGTGTGTGGAAAAACCTGGGAAATTAAGTAAAAACAAATAAATCATAAAAATAAAAATGACGTTTTAGGAAATGGAGATAGTGCATAAATTATACACGGTATGGGAATATTTTGAAAGGCAATATAAAAGCGTCAGCAGAAAATTTAAGACTTGGAAGTCGACGCATTTTCGAAAAGAATAATCGTCCAGAACATACAGATTCAGTCCTCTGTAATGTACCAAATCTGCATATTTAACGTCACAGTCGCATGATTAAAATTCAATAGAACAGATTTGGGACCAATAAGGTATTAATTTTTTGCTCATTGTTGAATTATGGCATTTGTATATGGACATCTGTAACATGTAGTCTAAATAAGAGTTTTTTTTATGTATTACTCCCAAAAATTGGTTGGAATCGTCAAGCAAGTTACATGGAATAAATTAAGGAAATTATGAATGTCCTAGCATGTTGTATTGTTTAACATGCATATAAACGTAGCTCTACTATGTAATATATATAGTGCTCATCAGAATTCAGTAATGCTCCTTGACACAATTGTTGGTTGGGGAGTCGCATACTTTTTTAATTGCATGCCACTCCCTTCCCTCCAAACTTTCTGCCTGCACGTAATATATTCCAGTCAAATCACGTATCCATAACTTTTTCTTTATTCTGTGGTCTTCAATTGAAGTTGTAACTGTTGAACGTCACGAATGTCAGCTGGTGAAATTAATATGGGTTACGAGGAATACTATTAACATTATTTATGTGTATAGCCTATTCCTTCGCTGCATAAGTAACCCTTATTTGAATAGTCACCCCGAAAACAGATCTAACCCATATACTATTTGTTGGGGGAAAAAAAAAAACATAATTTTCATTTTGTGGCTATTGCCTTTATTATATCATAACATTTTAATCTCTCATACTATTGGAAACATAGCCAATTTGAAAGCAAAATGACATGCTACTAACTAAATATTAACAATTTAATACAGAATGAGTACAAAAGTGATCTCTCTTTATAGAGTGGAAAAATGAATTAACCTATATTTAATTAAAATGCTACAATAAGAAGTAGAAAAATACACATTGAACACTGATTCATTTAGAAAAAAAATAACTGAATCAGTGTTCAATATTTATTTTCCATTTAATTTATTTCTTTACATTCTTTGTCTTTCTTATTTTCACTCAATTTCTCTAATATTCTTATAGAATTCACGAAACTGTGGTGGAATGAATTTGCACGTGCAATAATTGTTTTTCTGCATTGCTACTCATGACTTGATTACTGCTTCTGTCATTTTGTTACAGATAGATCATTATTCACTTGAAAACCAATTTAAAAAAATAATATGTATATAACAGGTCTGGAAGAGAGTAGGGATAGTTTTACATCCAACATACCATGATATTCTCCGGATAGATCACTAATCCATTGAAAATCTTCTTTTTATTCTTATTCGTTATTTGTAGGATTTTCATCCGGTTTATTTCCCAAATCACTCCTCGGAGGAAGACGTATTGGATGTGCATACAATGTCTATCCATCTCTTGGTTGGTTAGACAGTAGATGCACAGGGAGGAAACCCCGAATAATAAACCCGCGATGAAAACGGGCTAGCAACCCACTTCAAGGTGTATCTTACACATTGCAAGCAATCCCAAGGATCAAGCCTCGGATCAAAGACACTGAAAACTCATTTTTTTTAAATTTTTGTTAGTTAGATCTATTTTGGGAGGGGACTATTTATTGTAGAAATCCGTGCTACTGCTTCAACTTCTTCAGCTAAGGATAATTATAAAATAAGTATTAGTATTTGCAAGGAACGTAATTGAAGTCAAAGAAATTGAGTGGGCAGAAAGGGAGTTTTTGCTCTATTTTACGTAAAAAACTATCTATTGAACCCATGGTTTTACACGCTTCAGGAACCCTTATTCGTAGAATTCCATAATGATTCTTGAACTTCGTGGATGTACGCCGCTCTAGCTCTAGCTCAGGTGGTAGCGAGCCTGATTCCTGACTAGCGGGTCCGGGTTCGATATTCGTTTGGGTTGGAAATTGTTATTATAAAATGTTCGTTCTCGGAACTAGAAGGGTGATGATGTAGGTCTACAATTGATAATCATTGTATTATTCCGTATAATTACCAACTAACTCATTGACACTATCGTTCTCATAGGTTCATAATCTTGCGAACGTAAGCTCTCTGTACATCCTTGTTCTGAGTTAGTATTTGCCAATTTTTCCCTGTATAATCCACTTCCTCAGACCATGGTTAATGTTATTTTCCTAGCTCATTCTCAGCCCACCTACTGGACGCTTTCTCTTTGGTTTTCTTACAGAATGTTATTGAGTTCTTGTAATATCTTGTCATTTATCTTAAGGTGAGAAGCATACAGTTAGTCTTCTTGCAGTTGGTCACAGATATTTCATTTCTGAAACTCTTGTCCTGCTGATATATTTTAATTTTAGAACCCAAATCTTGCTAAATAGAGGGAAGTTGGTAGTGCAAAAATTTTATGTAATCTTATCCTGGAATTAAATGTAATATATATATATATATATATATATATATATAAAGATAATTACCTATTTAATTTGCCTATTTTTATATAGCAGCATTGTTACATAAAGTTGACAGGGTTTTGTGACGAATGTGGAGACTTGCCAGTAGAGTGTTTTATATAAACAATCTAATTCACCTTAAGGTCACATCACAAATACCAGGGATCTCTGTTGTAAGAATAATATTCTTAATACATGAAGAGCTACATTATATAGAGATTAACATTAACATGATTTGAGTAAAATGAATATACAGGGAATGATTGGAACAATAAGTTCTCCATGTATCCCTATTCTGAGCTAATGTCCGCGCGGCCATGGTCTTCCGGGTTCGATAATGCCAGTAAATAAGTTAGTTTTTTTACAGTAACTAATATACATTAAATGCTTGTAGTTCAACACAAATTGCATATAGGCCTAAGTAACAAAATTAACCAACTAATCTACGACGTGCCCCAATAAATTTAACTTAGATCATAATAAAACATCTTCTCGTTATATTAGGCCCACAATCTGTTCCTTCCAAAAATTAAAGAATTCATCCATCACTTTTTCGGTCTTCCAGGGATCTCATCTCGTCTCCAGGTAGATTGTCCCTTTCCACAAGTTTAATTCTATCCGATGCCATACGATATATCAGTTGATTCATTCATCTTCTTCTATCCCCCAATCATATATAGCTTGTATATTTAATTGGTTTCTAATATATTCTTACCTTATATTTTCTAGTTTTATGCAGAGTTCTTAAAATATACATTTCATTTGTCTCTAAAATCTGTTTCGTTCTAGCAATACCCGTTCTTGTCTCAGAAGCATAAGTAGATATCGGGCGTATGACTGCTTTATAGATTGTCTTGGTATCCTTATTTAAGCATTTGTTTTTTCATATAATTCATGTATCCCGCTATCCTCGCTACTTGATTAACTTGATATACAACTTCATTGAACAATGCCCCCAGCTAGTTATCCGAACGTCTATATATTTTATTGCCATTGCTTGTTCTATTATGTTTATTTCTATTTATAACTTACATATTATCGAGAGTTTACTTATAGTCATTGATTTATTTTTTGTTAATGATATATTAATATAAAATTATAGAATATTCACCTGAAAGGTCCGCCTCCTCAACTTAATTAATCATTTAACTGTAGCGCTTTCGGGACTTGTCCCATCATCGGCAGGATTCAAAACTGGTGTTTCACTGAAGATCTGGTAGAGGGGGTGAAACACCAGTTTTGAATCCTGCCGATGATGGGACAAGTCCCGAAAGCGCTACAGTTAAATGATTAATTAATTAGGTTGAGGAGACGGACCTTTCAGGTGAATATTCTATAATTTTATATTAATTTTGAATAAACCTCAACGGAACACATCATGAATCTTATA
Organism: Diploptera punctata; assembly: GCA_030220185.1. Classification (NCBI taxonomy): domain Eukaryota; kingdom Metazoa; phylum Arthropoda; class Insecta; order Blattodea; family Blaberidae; genus Diploptera; species Diploptera punctata. Next base: position 2,240,687 of record JASPKZ010000827.1, read on the forward strand.
AAAGTTGATAATGATATATTGCATTTTCGTCACAAAGATAGAACATAAACAATCTCTGCAAATCATCCTCAGTATCCGCCATCAATACTGGTGTTGAATCCTGCTAATAATGGGACTAGTCCCGAAAGCGCTACAGATAAATAATATTTAAGTTGAGACGGACCTTTTGGGTAAATATTTCATAATTGTATGATTTAATTTTGAATATTACCTCAACGGAACTTTATCATGAATTTTATTAATGTTAAATATTAAAGCATTTTCACCCATTATATCCATTTTTAAGTCTGTATTTTATAATTTCATTAATTATTAAATTAAACACAATTGGAATTTCCTTGCCGAACAACTCTTCTGATTAGTATTTTTTTAGACATTTTCCCATCCACTCTTATTCTGTTGAAATTACTAGCAAAGAGTCATATTAAGTAAAATCAACCAATTCGGCACATTAATCTCTCTTAAAATGTTTAAAAAATCAAGTTCCAGCCTCTCAATAGCCTTTCCAAGGTCAATAAAACATTAAAATGCAGGTATATTATTATATTCAGTAGCATTTTCTATTATATATTCGATTATAAAAATATCGTCTGAAATATAATAATAATAATAATAATAAAAAAGATCGCCTCTACGGTGTTCCAGTAAGCATGTTTGGATATCGATCCCATGTGCCCCGGATTCGATTCCCAAAGTGAAACATTGATATTTTTCATTGTATTCTTCATTTCAGTTTCGTGAAGACAATTAAGCAGCTACTTGATAAGCGAAATAGCAAAATCCGATTAAGAAATAAAATTAAGCTCGAAGGATTGCGTCACGTTAAACACGTTACTTTTTGTAGTCTTAATGCCGATGGCAGCAACCAATTCATACGGTCTTGGCTCTTCGGAGCTCTTGTGTCAAGGATTTATTAAAAATGTTATGAATGTAGCTAATAAATATTTTCATCATCATCATCCGGTATCATGACAGCTGCCGCCGTCTTCCGGAAACCAAACGCCATTTCTCTCTGTCCATCCATGGATCTTCCTCCAATCCTCTGATATTCATAGCCGCTTGTACACCTTCTATCCAAGTTTTCTTCGGTCTTCCTCTCTTCCTCCTTTCCATTGGGATCATTCCATAACAATTTTAGGCAATCTTTGCTCTGACATTCTTTTGACGTGGGCATACCACTGTAATATTTTATTTTCTATAATGTCTATGATGTCCGGCTCCTCTTGTACACCCGTAATTTCCCTTATTTCTTTATTTCGTATTCTATCCATTCTAGATTTTCCAGAACATCCATTCTGTACTTATTTTTTTCATTTTCCTGGTAGGAATTTGCCAAACTTCAGCACCATATGTTGAAACGCTCTGAACTATGGTTTGATATATTTTTCATTTTCTATTTTTTTTGTGATATATTTGCTCCACCAAACAAGAGTTCAAAGCTTTTATTGCTTGTTTTGTTTGTGCGATTCTATTTTTTATTTCCACTGTGTTATCGCCTGAATGATCAAATTTTGTTCCTAAATAAGTCAATTCAATACTAGGTTTTAGTTCTTCTCCATGTTGAAATGCATATTTTCAATTTCTTCTCCTGTACACATATATTTAGTTTTCTCTTTATTTATATAAAGTCCCTATTTTTCATATTCTTCTTTTAGTTTTATTTAATATTTTAACAATAATTAAATGGACAATTGTAGAATTTTTCATTATAACTGCTGGAATCAAGATCACATATATTAGGCCCTATCTTAAGTAAACTGTTTCGAATAAAGGAAATATGAATTAAGCAGTTTAATATGTACGAATATAGAGTGTAAACATGATTGCATAGATGGCCGTGGGACGGACCACAAAACGATGACCTCTGATATACGTGCGTGTCTGCGGATTGTTTGGAACTGTAATAGTTGTACGACATATCCGTTATGTCACGATCTTCCACAGCTTGGCCTCAGTAGTTCCAGACTTTCAGGGTATTTTAGCTGGGTAAACTTAGTCCAATAGGAACTCACTATAAAGGATATTGTTGGATTGTGGTATTCAATATCATCACATTTTTAAGTGCATGGATTTAATGAAGTTTTCTTAAATTTATAGAAGGAATATTTATATACTTGTGTCTTTAAAAAGTTCGTCACGCAGGAACTGCATAAACTAAGCGAATTCCCCAGCAAGTCAAATTTATGGCCCCATTTTCCTGCTTTACGGAATATATTAGGCATATTTAGACTATTTAACTCGTGCCACAAATGCTAGTCAATGACCAATCACGTTTCAATGAATTTTGTTTTACAACCAATGACAGTCGTGTTTCACCTCGCTCTTTATCAATTTCTCTTTATCAGCTCCTGCTTTTGTGATAAAGAAAGATCCTCCTTTTTAATATTCTGAACAGGACAGAACATTATTTTTCTCCAACAAATACATTGAATATAGCAAATAATGAACAGATTCCTTGATTTTACTGAGTTGTTTACTAAAAAAATAAATTAATAACCCGTAATGTTGATTATGATATATAGTTTGATGTGTTTCATTATTTCTCCACTTGGGTACATTCTTACAATATTGCGATCTTATTTGGCAATAAATAATATGATCTAGTTGCAGTGAATGGACATAACCTCACATTTCTGATTTGTTTTCAAACATCGCCGTTTACATTAAATACATAACTATTTAAAAATAACTATAGTTAACAATGATTTGTGAGCAAACAAACTTAATTTTATTAGTTAAATAGTCCTAATAAATGCCACTCTTGATTTCCAAATTCTGTAGATAAATTCACTCCTCACTTCGTGAGTCGTGAATTTATCGATAATTTGAAAATCACTCGTGGCATTACTTATGATAAATTGGAGAAACCCAATTTTTGATACCGAGCTTATTTAAATCTCGGACTGCAGAGAAAACAAATCATGCATAACTGTAAGATATTACCTATTTGCATAGGATATTGCATAATTTGACACCAGTTTAAATAATATCTATCCATTTTTCCATTACTTTTTAAGATATTAAATAAATTAAACTATTCTATCTTATTGTATACATTGCGACGCACCAAACATGGTGGTTGCTAGAGTGAATTTTTAATTTCGCGTTTCAGGAAACCTACACTTTTAATGATCGGATTTCGCTGATTTCTGGAGAAAACCTTCCTCATCCCATCTTAATAGAATACTGAGTTTCGTTGTGAAAATCGAAAACTACGACCCACTAGAGCGATTAAAAAAAATTGTTTCAGGTGAACTCCTACACCCAATGGTCTGATTTTGCTGATTGACGAATTCGACCTTACTTTTTTTTAAATTGTTATATGCCAAGTTTGGTTTCTATGAAACAAAAATTGCAGCAGTTAACACACACACGCACGCACACATTCTTATATAGCCTATGTAAATATTGGCAATAGCTATTTTCGGTGTCTACCAGATTTAGAATCGGTGAAGATCTGTAAGTTTTTTTTTATTAGAACAACCTCAATACATTCATTCCTTCGGATTTCGCTGACAGATTTTTGAAACACAAAAAATATAATAACTTATTTTCAAAAGGTTGTCTCTTTTTTTTTTTTTTTTTTTTTTGTAACTGTGGCAACTGATTCAAATAGTTTGGTTCTCTGTGACAGTTATTTACTGGCGATTACCTGGTGTTGTATGGATATTTATTTATTCCCACCTTCTTGTCACCAAGCTTAGCGACCCCGAAGACTATGGATTCGAAACTATCGGTCATTTTCGGTTATTTTTACCTCTCACCCATAGAGGGATGTTAGGAATCTGTTATTGCAGTATCTTTTCCAGATTGTAATTCAAATGTATATTAAGTTTGGTTAAAATTGCTTCAAGCATACCAGATTTATGCTTAAACACACACGTGCACACATTTTCTTACATTCATGAATGTGGATAAGAAAATATAAAACTGAACTTTACCTGTGTAGTACCCCAAAAATCTCTTTTGTTCCAAATTTATTTTATACTAGTTTAAAATTAGGCTATTGTAATTTAGAAAAGAGCACTTTATATGCGCCACATGAAAATAAAACGTAAAGAGAGGTGAATATTTTTTCCTGCCCTATTACACATTTATTTTCCTCCAATTTAAAGAAACTGTAACTTAGGAATATAAGGGTCTGTTATGGATTGTAAGAAAATGAAATGTAATAAAAAAAAGTGTTGCAAATTTAGGAAATTTCTCATGTAAGCCTATTGTACTTATACAAAATTTTATGATGAATTGAGTAATTGATAGGTGTATAATTTAAAAAAATGTACACCAAAACACAAATACAAACAAAATTACTTTAATTCAAATTTTAAATAATGGTTTACATAATAGTCTTGTGTTTCTTACGAAATATAATTCTCATTTTTCGTGATTATGAATAGGCCTACATCATTAACAATTTTTGAAAGTCAGATAAAATTTAAGTAAAAGCAAGTTAGGCTACACGATTTAAATAAATAACAGTGTAACCCGGGAACCTTGGAACCAGAGATGAACACGGTAACCACGAAATGTACCGGGACCGACAAATAATACTATTATTTTTATTGGGATTTTTTTTCTACACTACAGTAGTTTTTCCTTCAACCCAAAGTAATTGTATTCCTCCAAAAAAAAATCCTGTCTTTGGCATCTTCTTCCGTCAATTCCATTCTATTCATAATCCTCTTGATCCACCCACCCACCCATCCATCCATCCTGTGGTTTTCCTCTTTTCCGTCTGGCTTCAGGATTCCTTCGGAATTCTGTCCTCTCCCGTTTGTTTGACGTGTCCAAACGTTCTCAATTTTCGTTCAATTATTCCAAGAATATTCTTATCCATTTTTATCATCTCTAATTATTTAGTTTCTAATTTATTCTAATTCAGATATTTAGTTTCATTTTTTTTTCTTGCCTCTCTACGCCAATAGTCCATTTTTGTAGCCAACAATTTACTTGCCCTTGACCCACTGTCCAAGTTTCAGCTCCATATAACATTAACTTTGATCTAATGAATTATAAATTGTTTCTTTTTGTAATATTTGGGATCCATTTTAGTAATAGTAATAATAATAATTAAATAGATATTGACATACGTTTATAGGTAATGATCATATCAGATCCTTTTATATTGTAGGTATAATTATCAGTTATTGGATAATAGACTATTGACATTTCTATGTTTAGCACTTCATATCCTCGTAGGTTTATAGCGTGTGTTATATCGAGTGGTGGCACTGGGTTTGGTTCAAATTGACTCGATGACGTGAGAGTATTTAGAGGGTAGAGTTCGCGAAACAAAAGATTAACAAGGTAATTGCTATGATGGCGTCACAAGGACGTTGACAATTGTTTCCGTATTTTTGCTATTTCAACTCGCCGCCGCAATATTTCCCCCATGTCCATGTTTGAAGAGAATGGAGTGAGCTTTCAATATTTCACCTATTGGATTAATTGCATTTTCATATATCTTTCCCTTTATCTCATGATATTTATTGAATAGTATGTCTACATATTGGCAGGACGATCTGTGGGAAGATTTGAAGAAGATGAGGGTGACAAATCTGAAATGGGCAGCAGATAGAAGAGTCTGGAGGAAAGATTATTGAGAAGGCCAAAACATTCAATGTTGAAGTTGTAGTGCCTTAAGATGGCGATGATGAGGTCTACATATGTGCATTACCTATAATATAAGATGCATAGAGCTTTATTAGTTCAGCAACTTTTGTTTTCTATAGATATTAAAAATGAAAACGATTCAGAGTTTGCAGAAGAGCCCAAAAATTGTCTAATTTCTTAACGTATGTAAGCAAAACGAAATAATAAATGAATCTAAGCAAAACGAAATAATAAATGAATCGTTAGCAAAATCATGTGAAACGATCAATTTTACTGCAAGTCGATCCCGGTGGACTAATCACCATACTCGTTTCTGTTTCAGAAGATTTAAACCTGGCCAGAGTCGACTGATTTTTCAGGCCATAAAAATCCTTCGGATGAGAAATAAAGCTTTGGATCCCGTTTTGTAGATTTATGGCAAGAGGAAATGCCTCAATCCTGAAATGACAGGCCTCTGGGCAAAATTTGTCGGATATTTGACGCCCAGGTTAATAATAATAATAATAATAATAATAATAATAATAAACAAGGTGATTCATACGTTACCGTTTGAGACTCGCATTCGGGAGGACTCAGGTTCAAATCTCAGGGCTTATCAACCTGACATTTGTTTTTCTAGTCTTTAATCAGTCATCAAGATTATTTCAAAGTTGGGATTTCATTATCACATTTAATTTCATTATTAATCATTTTCTTATAATTAGCTTCATATTAAATCAGTGCACAGCCTATCCAACCAAATATTGTACAGTATACATGTTACGAATTTGGGTGTTAAAGTGCATAAAAAATAAAGAATTATATCAGAAATGTATAACTGAAAGCGTACAGCTGCACATTACTTGTGACATGACTTTGGTTGCCATTAAATCGTTGTATCTACAATGGCGTAACAGCCCAATGATATGCCTTAAGAGTTATAGAGACCAAATTACTTTAGTTACTCTTATTTCCTACAAATGTCATGAATAGTATGCGGTCAACATACCGACCCAATGAGACATCTAGTAGGCAACTAAGGTATTATTAGGATGAAGAATGTCGATAAATTTTGCGTATATGCCTCTTTATTCAGGCTTAAGGATCTTTTACTAGCCTGAAAATCTTCAGACTCGGGATCCATGGCTTAAAACCCTCCCGGAAGACTTGGATTTTTCCATCCTAAAAAAAATCATCGATCCCGGTCGTGTTTGAACCGCCGATTCTTGGGACCAGAGGCAAGGAACATACCACTAGTCCACCGCGGCCGACCCATTAACTGGACATGGCTCTGTTATTTTTTTTTTTTGTGTCGACTACTCTCTAAAAAATAATCATACGTATGTAGTATATGGGACTACTATTACGGTTTTATATCGCTGCGAATTTTAATATAACTTTAAGAGAGATGCATAATTTAAGAATATTCGCTTTGTTAAAGGATCTTGGTGCACTATAAGTTTAGGTTACAAAACATTAGTATGGTGTTTATTTAAATGGAACATAATTTTATTTTCTGATACAAAACTAGCATGTGTAACACCTTTTGTTAGAGTCTACAGAAAGCATTCAAATTTTTAAAGTTATATTTATAAAACTTTAAATAAGTTGTTTTTAATTGATTAAAAACAAAAATAGCATTACTAAAAATTATGCTATATTTTATTACTTTTAGGGCATATAATGTTTCCTATTTATTAAAAACTAGGGGGATTAAAATGTTAAACTTCCCTGGTTTATTTCGATTAAAGTGTTACACTACTAGTCATTCTTCTGTTTTCTTCTTCTTATTATTATTATTATTATTATTATTATTATTATTATTATTATTATTATTATTATTATTAACGTGCATGGAAGCTTCTTGTAGGAAAACGCCCAGTTGGTAGACCAAGAATGAGGTGGGGAGAATAACATTAATTAAGATTTGAGTGAAGTAGATTATACAGGGGATGATTGGAAAATATTAGCTCAGGATAGGGATGTATGGAGAGCTTACGCTGCGGTCTCGAGGTAGCGTGCTGCCTTGTCACGCAGCGGGCCCGGGTTCGATTCCTGGTCGGGACAGACTCCTGGGTGAGGTTTTTTTTCGGTGTTTTTCCTCACCTTTAAGACAAATGTCAGGAAGCTTAGGGCCCAACGGTCCCCGAAAATCATCCGGCCATCATCACCCTTATCATCATCATCCTTCACTGGTGTGTAAAGCAACGGGAAGCTACCACACCTATAATTCCCTAGTAAAGCTGCAAAGCATAGCATGAAAATGCTATAAATGCAATGAAAGACCTGCCCTCGGGCAGAATTATTGTGGATGAATTATTATTATTATTATTATTATTATTATTATTATTATTATTATTATTATTATTATTATTATTATTATTATGCACTACAGCTTCATTTAGCTGAAGACTTTGGCCGTCTGAACTATTTCTTTCCAACGCTTCCTCTATTTCGTATCTTCATTTTCTTCTTGTGATATACATATTTCCATGTAATTTTAGGTTTGCTCTTATGACATTAACAACATTCGTATTTTTAATTTTTTAATTCAATTTATTTGTTGTAATTATCAAAGTTCCATCTCCATTTTTTGTTGGCCCGAAAAAAATTCGTAGAATCTTCCCTCGAAAACTATTGAATTTCGGTCTTTTTCAAAGATACAGGTTTCACGGGCATAAGCCACCAAAAATGTTATCTTGGTTTGCTATATTCTAACTTGGTATATTTTTAGTAGATAATTTGGATCCGAGAAGTGATTTATTAGTAACATATGCTTTGCTGCATAGTATAATCCTATTTCGTATCTTTTCTTCCATTGAGTTATTTCCGTTTATTTTTAACCAAGATAATTAGAATAACTTATTTGTTCAATTTGTGCGTTGGTACCAGTGACTATCAAAACATTAAATATTTTCCTTTGTTTGAGGAATATTTTAATTTTTTGTGGATTTTTTTACCAATTCATTTATGTTGTCTTCAGCTGAGAGAATATATCGTGGATCCAGTATTGCTTTGATTTGAAATTTGTTCTCTTATCTTAATTCAGCAATGGATTGTTTAATCGTCTCTTATAAGAGAATCTAGTGTCTCCTTCCACACTTGCTTATTGCATTATTCATGACTTTTATTTAGGACGAGTTGTATTTTTAAACTTGAGGTCAGCTATTTGACTCCAGTGACATGATAAATAATTAATTAATTCAGGTGACAGTAGAATGTATGGTCGATCACTGTGTGCAGCAACTGTAGAAATAGGACACATTTTAATATGGGTATTACTGTTTTCTCAGTCATAAATTTAATTTTATCGCTGAAGCTTTTAACTAGTGTAGCCTACAATATGTAGGACGGAGTTTGTCATATCGCTTTTTTACATATGGTTTCCACACACACAGACATATGTGCATACACACATTTTTTTTAGAAAAGAGCTTAATAAAATACAATGTTTTATGAGATACAAGAAGAAATTGCCAAACCGGGCACTGGACATAAGTATAATTTTATTATTATTTATAAAATGACGAAATATAAACACAAATTAAACTGTAGCTAAGCTTATAGAATCCCTTAAGGGTAATCATAAAAAGTAGCCAATCCCTGTGAGTTTAATTTTCTGTTGAGTTTATTCCTCATTTTTACAATATTTTATTATTATTATTATTATTATTATTATTATTATTATTATTATTATTATTATTATTATTATTATTATTAAATATACATAGTGTGTGTGTATTAGTCACATTGAAAACGGATGTTTGTATTTTTTTTTACTTATAAACGGTTTTAGATAAAGATAAGCTCATAAAATTCCTTCGGGGGAATAACCTCCTACTTACATATGGATGGCTCGATTATTTTTTCACATGGAAAGCCAGTTCATTTGAGCGTTTTGTTTGTTGTTGTGCTTCATTGTGCCATCTAGCTCTTTTTTTTCTCACCTTGGTCGAAGTACTTTTCCACATAGTACATCTTGAATTTCGTATAACTATATAAATAAACGTTCCTTGGCTTTACTGGAAGTATATTAATAATTGTATTTTAGACAACGTGTCCACAAATATAGTATCATATTTTAAACTACTATTACGTCGCTTTGGATAATCGTATCTAAATAAAATTGGTGACAGTCAAAGAGTTTTGTGCAACGTCAACAATAATGGACAACGATACAGAAACTAAACTAAATTTAATCATGTTTTTTTGTGGTCGACATGGGTTCATTGTTGTATATTTAGCAGATAGGTTAAAATGGACGTCTGCAGCGTCACTCGTGAGGGCCATATTCAATGTCTATGAGGTATAGCAAAAACTTTTTGAGTTTCTCTTTTGGTTGTCACCAATTTCATTTAGATACGATTATCCAAAGCGACATAGTAGTCGTAGTAGTAGTTTAAAGTATGATACTATATTTATGGACACGATGTATTGCACTATGATATCTCCTTCCTTAATATCTTAATATTTTCAACTGTATTCTGTCTCTGATGATCCTTGCCCACTTTGCACCCACTGCGGTCTGGAAGTCGTCTGCTCATTTAGACTTAAAACGGGCTCTCCTCCTTTTCCTTGCTCAGATGTCCCACATTGGTTAGTATAGATCCATCTGTCTTCTTTCATTCTAGTGAAATGCCTTTTGCGTCTATATTCCCACTTCTTTTATATTGAATTTTGCTCTTAACAATTTGGGCAGTATGTCGATTATTTTGACACACAAGAATCTTTTTTTTTCCATTTTTTCGCTAGCATATCTTACATCTAGTTTTGAGTACAAGCCGAAGTCTGGCATTCATAAAAATGGATCATAGTAATTGAATTCCAACTCAGCACCCAGACACTACTTCTTGAACCAATTCGTTCGGTGAAAAACCTAGTAGCACATTAGTTCTCAATATGGTTATTCCTATTGCTAACTAATACAGTCGTGTATATCGATAAAAATAAACTTAAAAACTCCATGATGCGATATGCGTAAGGCCAACCGGCTGCTGTCCTCGCATCTAATGTAGAAAATATGTAGATCCCGCTAATACAGTAAGCTTACGTTGAGGGTTTAGCATAAAGTATGCGTGACACAATCTGCATATTGATTTGATAACCTGACCATGTGCAACATGTAAAATCTGGATGTTGTCAGATCCCTCGATGATCATGTAATTGTCATTTCTTCATAATTCAGGAAATCTGGCATTTTTATCTCGAATATCAGTTATTTATATCTCTTCTAGAAATTCCAGTCAGACGCTCCAAAAATCCATTTCGGTCTTAAACTTTTGTATTGTAAACCCATGTTTTCCCTTTAGTGAGATTTAGGCACTCTCCCCCTACAGGGAAGAATTTGAACCATACTAATTTAGTTACACTTGTTTTCGTATAGATGTCATTTTGAGTGGTCCGTGGTCAGCGTTCCGCCTCATACTGACATCTAGGAAACCAAGGTGGTACTAGGACGGGAAAATTCGGTAAATTTTGCTTAAAAATATTCGCACCAATCTTATATTTCTTCTTTCTGTCTAATGTATGTTATTAGGTCAGATTTTGTTTTTGCTTTAATGTGAGAATATAGTATTCGGAATTTTGCATTCAGGAAAACGGATTCGTGAGAATTCTTTCGGGGAAATAAATTCGAATATTTATACACGTGTTGATAGCTAATATAGTATTTAAAACAATTATGTTTATTTCAAAGTGCATTTTTATGTTGGTTGTATTTAATATTCGAGATATAATTACACTATATAAATTCATTTTTGTATTTTGGCTGGTTGAGTGGAAGATAAGACCTTTTTATTAGATTATTATTATTATTATTATTATTATTATTATTATTATTATTATTATATTGTCGGCCGCGGTGGACTAGTGATTATGCTCCTTGTCTCTAATTCCGAGGGTTGCGGGTTCAAACCCGGCCGGGATGGATGGATTTTTTAGGACGGAAAAATCCAAGGAGCAGGTCCTGCGGGAGGGACTTTAAGCCGTGAGTCCCGAGTCTGAAGATTTTCAGGTTCGTAAAAGATTCTTAAGCCTGAATAAAGAGACATCTAAGCAAAATTTACCGACAACATCCTAGTAATACCTTGGTTGCCTGTTAGATGTCTCATTGGATCGGTGTGTTGACAGCATGCCATCCATGACATCTACGAGCAAAAAAGGTAACTAAAAATTAACTTGGTCTAGTAACTCCTTACAAGTGAGAGGCTATGGCTCAACAATGGGCTACGGCATTATCTTAATATATAACAATTTCGTGTCACGTTGTTTGTCCGCGATGGAATCCTAAACTACTGAACCGATTTTAATAAAATTTCGCATACTGCGTGCAGTTTGATCCAACTTGAGACTTAGGGTAGTTTATAACTAAATTTATAGTCGCATTATTTTTTCATTGCAAATGTTTTGTATATTATATAACAAAGAGTTATAATTATCTGTGAGTTCTATACGATTCTAACAGATGGCGGTGTAAGGTAATTTGGCAAGGTAATTGGTTTATTATTTAACAAAGAGAGATCCAGATGGCTGTGCTTTTTGTTGCAACCGCGAATTTCAATTGAATTGCAAATATTGATTATTTCATAATTCAAGTGTGTTCAGTGTTTATTTTATTTTCAATATTATTAATTTCGTGTGTAAGTATTAGTTTTAAGTAATCTGGCTGAAAGACAGCAACTTAATTTAAATTTTTAACGTTTACCTTAGCCACAGCAACGCATGGCCGGGACTTCTAGTAATTATATAGATTATTATTATTATTATTATTATTATTATTATTATTATTATTATTATTATTATTTTGGAGAATGGATTTGGGAAAATGACAGAACGCCAAATTTTACGTAGGTATTTAATAATAAATTACATAATTAAATACCAAGCGATCATTTATACTCCTCTGCCTCCATGTATTTTGTCATATGCCTGTATTCGTTTAGTGTTATGAATTAATAATCATTGAGTCAATATGCTCTGTAAATAACAATTAATGAAATGTTTAATCCGCTATTCAGTTAATTACAGGAGAATGTCACTTTGTGTTTATTTTGCTTGATTTTATTACATACAGGATAGAGTGGTTTGTTTCGCCCTATGCGAGTATTGCCGGATTCTGTGTTCGATCGTACGACTTCAGCGTATTGTGTAGTAACTGTGATACGTTATCATTCATGTCACGTCTGGCATCCTAGTTTAATCCCATTTAAAGCTATACTACTGTACTATGACAAATTCCCTTCTTGAAGAGTTGTTTAACTCTTAATTGTCGCTATTTCTGATAAGAAAGTAATCGCAATGTAATATCAGAAGATCAGTTACTACACTAGAATTTTTTAACCATGCATATCCCGACAGTTCTTTAATATATCTACTTTTCGTTACCACTTTCAAACGTACCTCTCATTTTCTGTGAGAAGGCTTTTTTCTTCCCCAACATAGGAAATCATGTCCTCGAATTGTAACTCCAAATCTACAAGCGCGACAGGCATAGAAGGCCCTTAGCCTACCAGCCGGCTGCTGGCCTCATGTCCACATGTGTTAATCACAGAGATAGATGTTCATAAGCCAGTGTAGGGGAAACATGTGGTCAGCATGTCGAGTCCCCCAGTCGTTATAACTGGTCTTCTCAATACTCCTAAATTGAATGTACAAACAAAATTACAGGGTATTTCAAAACTGATATTAATAAAATAATTTGTTTTTAGCATTGAATTTTATGGATTATTTCAATTAAAAGTTTTTATAAGTCTGGTACTTTTTTCAAGCTGTGTTTCTTCTTTAAAATTTATTCAGTAAACCAGTTAATATAAATTGAATATATTATCTAAGACATAAATTTTAACTGATATGTTACTCTGGTTTATTCTCCAACTTACTTACTCACTGGCACTATCGAACCCGTAGGTTCATGGCCGCACGGACATAAGCTCTCCATACATCCCTATCCTGAGCTAATGCTTTCCAATCATTCCCTGTATAATCTACTTCCCTCAAATCATAGTTAATGTTGTTCTCCCACCTCATTCTTGTTTATTCTCCAACACATTTATTTATTTGAAATTCTTCAGTATTAAAAACATAATCTCATGCCTGATAATTGAAGTTCTGTGTAGACTGTTATAAAAAAGAGGGAGTGGAATTGTGAAAACTAATGTTAGGAGATTGAAGTATATTACAAAGTGGTATGAGTGAAAAATGTTCGGTGTAAGAAATTAATATAAATTAATCTCATGCTTAAAGTTTGCAGATCCCTGTCATATTTTTTATGTCGCTATATAAGAACTTGTGATTAAAGTGGTAGTGGCTTCAAATCCCAAGAGGTCAGGATTTTTAAACTGCTTTAAATCTTCTTGCGGCACTCTGGCCCTGGAGTCGACTCGGCCTCCAATTTAAACGAGTATCAGGCGTGTTCTGGGGGTAATTATGGCCATCACGGAGGGCTAATAATCCGGCTGATATTTTCTGCCTTACATCTTACTACCCGAAGAGCCTCCTAAGGTATACAGTGGAATGATTTTACTTTTTTTTTACTAGACCAGTCACAAGAAAAATAGTTGGCTGTTATGCAGTATCTTACTTATTAGTTTAGGATCTCATATCTTTTATGATCTAGATTACAGTTTGTTGTTTATTCCCATGCTATACGGAGCAGAAACATGGACAATAGCAAAAAATAGAAGTTAATTTCAGGCTATGGAAATTAATTATTTGAGAGGAATTTTAAGGGAAAAAAAAAAGAAACCAGAAAAGACAAAATTACACAGTGATAAGAGATGATTTAAATGCAAATGGAATTAAAAACAATATAGAAAGAAGTTTTTAAATTTGTATGGATGTGTTATGCACATCTTGATGGAGGAAAGATGTTTCTGATGAAATTAAAAGGGAAGAGAGAGACCAAAGCAAAGGTCCAGAACCAAATGGCTTAACTAGATTAAGAACACAACTTAAACATGAGAGGAAAGTGATGGCTGGATCTCTCTTGTAATAGTCAACTCAAGCAATTGGAAAAAACTTAAGATGAAGTTTATTCCCAGTTTCCATGTTATTTGATTAGCACATAGCTTTTCTTAAGACATTCATTTTAGCTGTGAATACTCAATACTCTCAGGAACTGAAAATATATGGGTACAATGATATTGACTGCTTAGATAAAACAAAAACTAACAAAAGATAACACTTTTTTTTATCCAGGGTCATAAGTTGTCTTTTCGACATTTCTGGCATTATGTTCTGACATTGGCGGAATTGTAACCCACTTCTGAGGTGAGGGCGCCTGGAAAGCAGAGTTACATTATCCCCATTGATGTGGTGTGTAGTAAATGATAATGAAGTAACATGAGAGTCATTAAACTTAAACTAAGCTTAAATTCTAGATCATCAGATGACCACAGGAATATCGTTGAGGAAATTTTTGTATGATCTGATCAGGGATCGAACCCGGGACCTCACAAACTGTAGTCAGAAGCTATGACCACAAAACCATGAGGCCAGTTGACATAAAGTTATTAAATAGTTATTCTATTATGACTTTATTAAAGAAAAAACATTTATTTTAATTTAATTTGGGAAATCAATAAATTATAGTAAACACTAGATTAGTGAAGAGGATATGGGAATTGGTACAAAATGTAAAGATAACTATTAGATAACAACTGAAAACAGGATGGAAGAGCCACAGACATAAAAAGATAGGCTGTCCCTGTTATCTGAGAATGAGGCAGAAAATTGCACCATTGCTATATTATTAATTTTAATATTACAATATGGTTCCAGGGCATTTCTGTTCAGTTATCACTGTTATTAAAGTCCAGATCCATTGAATTAGTTTTATATTAAAATTAAATAAATAACAACTACAACTTTGATCCAAACTAACATGTGTCTGGAAATGAAAATGCAGATATTCTGGTCAAAAAAGGAACACCTATCATTTACAAACCATGGAAAAACAAAATTTAATTTCTAAAATCCAAGGTGTTAAATGTAAGTTCTAATAAAGAAACCACTATAAAATAAATATAAAGGGAAAGAGGTATGCAAAAGTCCACTTTCTGAAAATCTACTGTAACTATATTCGACCTCTTCATTGGCACCACTACTTACCTGACCACCTCTATCAAATTGGAATTATTGACTTTGCCAAATGCACATTGTGCAGTGAAATAGGACAAGTACTCAACAAGGAAGATCTTCTAACCTGTAAATGGCTGGACAGGAAGAAACAATTCTTGAAAGAAATTCAAGATCTCCTGAGAACCAGAGAAGAAAAGGTGCAAGCCAATTAAAAACCTTCATCATTGGACAACAACTACAACTTAACACATGTTTTAAATAGAAGTGAGATTTCCGAAATGGTGAGAGAAGCAAATTTCTGCCTCTTCTTTTAGCTTTGCTAGGTACAATACTAAAAGATAGGATGCTGGCAAATTGGATGAATGGATACAAGAAAATATTAGTTAAAAGCAGTATAATTAAGTACTACTAGTACTATTGAACCTGGAGTTTATGGCTGTGTGGACATAAACTCTACATACATCCCTATCCTGAGCTAATGTTTTCCTATCATTCCCTGTGTAATTAACTTCCTTTAAATCATTATTAATATTATTCTCCCACCTCATTCTGGTCCCTCTGACTTTCTTACAACAATTTTCTATACCCATCTTTCATTTCTCATTTGTGCTGCCACATTCACTGCTCATCACAGTCTATGAGACTTAACTGTTCTTATTACCCTCATTCTGGTCCCTCTGACTTTCTTACAACAATTTTCTATACCCATCTTTCATTTCTCATTTGTGCTGCCACATTCACTGCTCATCACAGTCTATGAGACTTAACTGTTCTTATTACATCTGATTTTCCAAAAAGATCTTGTAGCTCACTGTTATAATTGTCTCCATTCTCTTCTTTCTTCATTTCTATTTGGTACAAACATTTTCTTAAGCACTGTATTCTTAAATGCTTGTAATCTCTCCCTTCTTTAAAGTAAGAAACAGGATTTTAAATTGATATAGTATTACTTGAAGAATAATAATTTTATATATTTTTAGTTTAATTTTTTTAGAAAAGTTTGGAAGACAAAGGTCCCTGTAATGCATAATAGCATGCTTTTTCAGAGTTGAGCCTAGGCCTAATTTCTTTCTGCATCTTATAATCTACTATAACTAAAAATTAAAAAATCAGAAAGGTGAGGTGGAAGCCCTTAATTATTTTTACACATTCAGAAACCATTATATGGTATTATTGACTCTAAAATCTATGAAAATATAGGATTAAGATTAATAAGATTTATGGTAAAATATTATGTCAACTTTGAAATGGAATTGATATTTTGTTTGAAGAGAAGTGTAGTTATTGGATTTATGTCTGCAGAGGGGAGCAACTTCTGTGGGATGTGAGTTAATGCAATTGTGGTGATGGTGGTCTGCTACTCGTTTACAACCATCCTGGATAACTTAATAAACTCTAACCATTCAAAATGCATGTAACATTCAATTACCAATAATGTATCCATCTTCGAGAGAATTTTAATTTTTGTGCTTTTAAATATTCCTTATTTTTTATTAGGATATTTTTTTTTTACATTACAGTAGTTTTCTCTTCGGCCTAAAGTAATTTTATTCTTCCAAAAATTCTAGTCTTGCACATCATCTTCTATCAATTCCATTATATTCATACTCATCCTGATCCCATCTATCCGTTGTTTCTGTGATTTTCCTCTTCTCCTTCTGCATTCATCATTCCATCCCAAAATCATTTTCAGAATACTGTTTCTCTCATTTTCTTAATGTGTCCAAATTATCTCAATTTTCTTCAATTACTTAAAGAATATTCTTATCCACTTTTATCATCTCTCTAATTCTTTGGTTTTTAATTTTATACATTATTGATTTCCTTACTGCTCTATGCCGATAGTCAATTTCTCTAACCATTATCTCTTATAATATTGGTAAATTTTTCTAATTTATTACAAAGAATGTTAATATTATCTTACATTAACATGCAAACTCCATGACTTATTTATTAAAATTTTTATAATGAAATTCTGGATCCTGTCAGTTACTACCAACCATCTCTGTTATGTAACATTTGGGTTAATTGGTTAACATCCCAGATGTTCTATTCGATTCCAAGCTATGTTATAGAAATTTTTCTTGAATGTAGAATATGAAGCAGGCTCCATTTACACTTGTGAGGACAAATGAGGAGTTTATTGATATGAGAAGTGCCAAAATGTGGTTAAGAAAATTTATACTAAACTTAAATCCATGATATGACAGGCCTAGAAGATCCTTTAGTCTACTAGTTGGCTGCTGGCCTCACATTCATGAAAGTTGATGATCATCCAGCCAGCTGGTTTTCTCAATTGGAGCAGCTGCTTATTGTAGATACCCAAATTCACAATGTTGCTGGTTGTATACCAATACAATACTTGCTGGAATTCCTTGAGAAAATTTCTTCCACAATGGGGACTTAAACCAGCTCAAGTTCTGTAGCTTTGTGCAAGGCATGATGTGTTAGACCACACAGCTATAGCTCAGAATAACATTAAGGAACTGCATCTTACTAACCAAATTTGTACATAGTTACAGCACCCGCTTCAGCTGTCCTTGGTTCTTTGGAACTGTCATAGCATGGATTTATTAATATATTTATTTATTTAATAGTTACCCTAACTTGGGAACAATTTAGAGGTAATGAATGTACATTATTCTGATTGCTTTTCCTTCAACCACTACCAGTCCAACCCATCACTCCATGGAGAACATTTTGGTTTAATTACTAATTATTTTTATAGAAAAAGCAAAATAAAATTATTATTTTTAACATACATCTTAAATGTTTATAAGAACTTGTATATCTAAGAAATCTTGAATTTGGTGTAATGGATTGTTTTTCTTGGCTTAGGTATAGAAACAATTATGAAACATTAGACTTACCGCATGAAATACTCATTATACAATTTCAAACCATTAATATTTTATATGTCCACCGCTGTGGTCTAACGCAACGGGCCTGGGTTCGATCCCCGGTCGGGGCAGTTTTTCTGGGTGAGGTTTTTATCGGGGTTTTTCCTCACCTGTAAGAAAACTTTAAGGCCTAAACGGTCCCCGAAATCATATGGTCACCATCATCATCATCCTTATCATTATCATCATCATTCTCCTTCACCGGTGTGGAAAGCAACGGGAAGCTACCACACCTACAATTCCCTAGTAAAGCTGCAAGCATAGCATGAAAATGCTATGATTGTAGCGAAGGACCTGCCCTCAGGAGAATTACTATGGATGGATGGAATAATTTTATATTCAATATAGACTTATTTTTATTATGATAGATTTTATATTTAATTGCATTATATTTCATACAAATTATTATTATTTTTTTTAATTAAGGTGATTTTCTCTTGGGTGGATACAGTTTTTCCTTGCAGGTGGTTGGGCCAGCACTGAAGGCCTGACACCTAGAACAGTTGGTCTCCCAAAATGTATACCTCTCAGGTTGGCACAGTTACACCCCTGAGATCTGGTGCTCATTTTTATTGCTTGTATGATTCACATGCGCTACAGTGGAACATTGTTTTCCTAGTACCACATAAATCATATTATTTATGAGTGCTTATTATTATCATCACTTATCTATAGTTACATAGAACATGCTGTATGACAAGGTTTTACAAATGGGAAGAATTAAGTGGGAGAAAAGCATGAGAAGATAGAGATGAATGAAGGCATATTTGAAATTGACTTTCTGACAGCAAGACACTAAAAGAGGAATATAATGACTATTTAACTCATGCCCCAAATGGGACTCAATGGCCAATCACGTTTCGATTATTTCTGTTTTACAACCAATCAGAGTCGTGTTTCACGAAATATTTATCAGTGTTATAATTACCATATTAAAGAAAGCTCCTCCTTTTTAATATTCTGAACAGGTCTGACCATTATTTTGCAGTGACTGTGCCTGTGAGAAATACGGCTACCAGATTGTATATATAGTGCATGAATGTCAACACATGCTGCATGTGGGAGTTAATATAAAAACATTTGTAGCAATTGATTATACCACCAAAAAAAGAAACCACTGTTTGCACTTTCTTAAAAGTATTTTTCCCAGGTAACAATCCAGAAAAATATAATTGTCATATTTACATCATACGACATCGGAAATGAATTAATATACAGTTTGATGTATTTCATTTTTTCTCCACTAGAGAGCATTCTTACAATATTGCGTTCCTTTGGCAATAAATAGTATGATCTGGTTGCAGTGATAAACAAAAGAAGCAGATGAAGCGTACCTATCGCTTCTCATTTGTTTTCAAACATCGCCGTTTACATTAAATATATAAATATTTTAAAATAACTATAGTTAAATAATGATTTGTGAGTAAACAGCTTAATTTTATTCGTTAAATAGTCCTAACAAATGCCACTCTTGATTTCCAAATTCTCTAGATAAATTGGAAATCACTCGTGGCATTACTTATGATAATGACTATATGCCACTGTATGTATCCTTAGCAGTTAATCAAGGGTATTTATTTTTATAGGCTATTTAACTCATGCCCCAAATGGGAGTCAATGACCAATCACATTTCAATGAATTTTTATTTACAACCAATCACAGTCGTGTTTCGCCTAAAATTTATCTAAAGTTTAACTAAAGTTTATCATAATAAAGAAAGCACCTCCTCTTTAACATTCTGAATAGGGCATAGCATTATTTTGCAGTGACTGACCCTTGAAGAAATACGGCTACCAGATTGTATATATAGTGCATGAATGTCAGCAGAAAGCGCATGTGATAGATAATATAAAAACATTTGTAACAATTGATTATACCACAAAAAAAAAAGAAACCACTGTTTGCATTTTCTTAAACGAATTATTTTCCAGGGAATGACGTTGCAAAATATAATTCACATATTTACATCATGGGACATCAAATTAATTAATACCTATAATGTTGGTTATACATTTCTCCACTAGAGTGCATTCTTACAACATTGCAATCCTTTCGCAATAAATAATATTACGATCTGGTTGCAGTGATAAACAAAAGAAGCAAACGAAGTGCACCAATCGTATCTCATTTATTTTCAAACATCACCATTTACATTAAATATATAAATATTTTAAAATAACTTTACTTAAATAATGATTTGTGAGTAAACAGCTTAATTTTATTCGTTAAGTAGTCCTAACAAATGCCACTCTTGATTTCCAAATTATCTAGATAAATTCACTCCTCACTTCGTGAGTTGTGAATTTATCGATAATTTGGAAATCACTCGTGGCATTACTTATGATAATTTTGTTCTGATATTTGTGGTCATGTTTAAAATAATAAATTAAGCATGAGTGTGTATTGGTTGACTGAACATTTACTTTGGTATATCCTTTATGTTTTGCTTCACTTTTTAACAAAATTAACATTTTTAATGTTAAATTATGTGTTTGTTTGTTGCAGGACCTGCAGGTAGTACTGGGTCGAGATGGGGAAGCTTCTGTCAAAGATATTTGGCAACAAGGAGATGAGGATATTGATGCTGGGGTTGGATGCAGCAGGAAAAACAAGTATCCTTTGTGTTATGCTTCACATCAGTTTAAATTAATAATTTAATATGTCTTAACCTTAAAAATATGGGATTGTAAAACTTGAATATAATCTGTAAATTATACATATCAACAACAGCTTTAGCACAGGATTGATGTAAATTTGAATTCCACGATTTGGCTCATTGTTTTTATGTTAAAAAAAAGATACAATACTGTACAACTGTTTAAAATAGGTAGATATGTATCTAAGCCTCTTGATTTAACAAGTTATTTGTCTACTCTTGATGTCCAACATTTAGATGTAATGCCTTTATTTTGATGAAATGCTTCATAGTGGACTAGATGGATCATATCCATTTCCTCCTCTTGAGAACATAATAAAAATTGGAGTATATGCGAATTCTTTATAGAGGTTTACCCAAACAGCCATTACCAGTAAGCAGTTAAAACATAGCTACAGGAGATTTAAATGGTATATTAGGAAATAATATAATATATACATATATTTATCTAATATATTAAGTATATTTGACTTCCAATCAAAAAGTTTGTATTTGCAAGATAAATAATCTGTATAATAATAATTATAACCTTATTCATTATTCTGTCTAGTAGATTTTCCAATGAGAATCTTTTGAATGATTTAGTATATGGATATTATAGTGAATAGTCATTAAATGAGTCAGATTTTACATCTCACCTCATATTTTCTATCCTTTCCAGGGCTCGTTTGAAGGAACTTTTCCTCATTATCAACTGGCATCCTACTGTTGATGTGACAATTGGCACTTCTTTACTCATCTTCTTTCTCTTGTTGGATCGATGAACCTCTAAATTAAATCTTTTTCTTCAAAAACTTTAGAATTAATTATTTTATCTTTGTATTTTTGGATGTAGATTTTTTCCCCAAACAATGAGTTCTTTAGCTTTCTCTAATTGTTTCATTAATGTTGTCTTTACTTCAATTCTGTGCATTTCTGATTGAGTAGGTACTGCAGAATTTTCTAATTTCCCATTTTTTGCATTCCTAGAGTGTTCCTTCATTCTGATGTTAGTTTCTTTTTGTTTTTTTTTGTGAATTTTTTCACAATCTCCACATTTTATCTGATAAATTCCTGATTTTTTTCTTTGCTAATTTCCCAATTTTTGTTAATTTCCATTAGTTTACCAATGCCGAAATTGTTTTCGGTGCTAATTTGATGTTGAATTTGTTGAGACTTATTAACCTTTGATTAATTTTTTTAAATAAACATATATAATTCTTAAATCAAAATTTAATCAGAAACGAGTTAAAGTTAGGGATTAAAGTGAGAAAGAGTATGAATGTCTGCACAGCTCAGTGCTCAACATCAGCACAGAGAGCCGATGGTTCAGGGTTCAATTCCCAATTCAAGCAGATATTTTTCTCTTTACTATAGATTGTACTACCTTCTTCTTCACTTCACGGGCTAGATAAATTGTCTGTTCTGCCTTACAGTTGTTCTTACCATCTTTTCACTGGCCTTCCTAAATTCCTTAAACCTCTTGGCTTGTAGTTAAATGCTGCTTTTGGTAACCTTGTTACATTCATTCTTTCTACATGTCTAAACCATTTATCTCTATATTCTTTGATTTTATCATTCAATGGAGATATATATATTTAACTCTGTTCTTATATCTTCATTCTTTATCCAATCCAATCTTGTGCAGCCTTAGCTGTGTAAAGTAATTTCATGCAAAAACCTCCCTCTTATAACTTTTCTTACTTAAAAATCCCTAATGCCAGAACAGTGAACCATTACTCACATTAGCTGTATATAAATCCCATAATATCTTCTAGAATTAAAAGTTACCCATATACATATGCAATTGAGGAATTGAATGGAATATGCATAACTCATGTTTTGCCCTTTTTCCATTCAATGCATTTTTGGACTCGCCATTTTGTAGTTGGTCAGCCTGAAAAGTTTCATGTCAGTATCTTTATTACACTAGATTCAGCAGCTGATTGTATCAGTTAAAATAAACAGCAATGTTATGAATTTAGATATATAACAATTGCTAATATCTCAAAATGTATATTTCTTAATTGTGCCCATATTCCATTCAACTCAATTGTACCAGCTTAGCTGTGTATAATATTTTTTATTTATTTCTGTTGCTTTCATTATAAGACAGTGATTGTTGTTATTTTCCTTTTATAAAATATGTATTTTGATATGGTTGATAAATAATACTATGCATCCAGTAGTTAAAAAGTGACTACCATTTTTCACAATTTTAGTGAACTTGCTGATGCTTGCAACTAAAGAATAGAGTAAATGTAATTAAAACCTGTGTGACCTCAGAGCTTTTCATTCGCTCTTGAACTCGTTATAATTTTTTTATTTTCCTATGTAGTGTTCTCTGTCCACCAAAATATTTCTCTGCTAAAAACTGAAACACATCCAGAATAATGTAAATAGTAAGATAAAGAATAATTGTAATCCACATGCGTGAATTTTTGGTAACCTTGGAGAAGTGTGTTTATTTTGATGTATGAAATGAATAATAAAAACATCGAAAAAAATGTGTGATTTGGAGGGTATCTTGGTTGATGTCCATCCATCATCCTTTACATCCTCCATCTGGGGCAATGGTGCTCTCTTGTGGGAGTTACTTAACCAAGCTAATTTAGTTACACTTATTTCTCTACAGATGTCAGCGAGTGACAAGTGGTTAGCTCATCACCTCAGAGAGACATCTAACAGCCTAAGGTATTATTGGATGGGAAAGGTCAATAAGTTTTGCTCAGAGGGTCTAACTTAGAGCTTGAGTATTTGTACAAGTCCTAAAATCTTTGTACTCAGGACCCGTGGCTTAAAGTCTCTCCCAGAGGATTTGTTTCTGGAATTATTCCATCCTAAAAAATTCATTGTCCTGGTCAGGTTTGAACTTGGGTCCAGAGGCAAGGAACGTAACCTCTAGACTACCAAGGCCGATTCATAGATGATGTAGTGGACAAATTAGTAATAAACTTAGAAGAAGATTCAATATACTCAATGGATGATGAAGACTAAAGAATTGAACCCTTGATAAATTCAGAATAATACTGATAGTAAATTTTGCTTAAGTTTTACCTGATACAAACCTATTTCTTTCCTGTGTTTCCTCTTTATGATGTGTGCAAAATGATAAGCTTTGTTTACGTCTATTCTGTTCTTTAAATGAAAGAAGTATAGGTTAATTTTTATGCAAATAAGAATCAGTCTTTAGTAAACTACTGATCATTTTGTATAATTGGAATCTAAAATTGTTCAGATAAAAAAAATATGAATTACCAAAATATATAAATTACTTTAATTGCATGAATATACATGGTAAGTTGAAGGGGTTCTCAGCATAGTTGACATCACTATAACCTGAGTAATATTTTTAATTTTCTGTGGAAGGTGAGGCTACCAATGCGTTGACACTCATTCCTGTCAAATAATAGAGATTTTGTTATAGTGAACCATAGGCTGAACAAAATGTATGCGTACTACAATGTCAGGGATGCGACGGAAATCATTGCAAATGCTAATCTAAAAAAAATGTGTCGGTCCTTGTAAAAACCAAAGAGATCTTGGGCTTTCAAACCTGTTGGCCTAGTCTATACAACAAGAGAGCCTAGTTGGAATGAGAAGGACTAGTAAGGCAGGAAAGAGGAAGATCTTTGCAATACCATGAGTCCATTTTGACGAAAAAAATACATAGAGGAATTATCCTACATTACAGGACTGAAAACTAAGCTTTTCCAATATGCATTTGGGTCAAAAAATAGCTTTGTCAAACTGTATGTTTTATACTTCATCTCCATCTCAACCACTTGATAAAGTTCTTGACTTAAATCACTTCTACTTGACATTCCAAAAAAAAAAAAAAAAGTGAATTGTTCCATGTCATTTTCATCTTCATGGCGCCAACTAAGGTGAGCAAGTACAAACAAAAGCAATATAGAAGGGGAGAAAACCATTAAAAAATATGCAATGTACATAGCTACGATTTTTAATTTAAAAAATCATTCAAGTATAATAAAGGAGTAGTGTTTACTTAAACACCCTTTGTCCAACTTTTTCAAAAAAATTCTGTGCTTGAAAGTTTTTATCCAAAAGTGAGGGGTCTAGAAGCAAAACTGGCAATGTCCATTCAACCCAATTTTACAGGAGAGACTGATTTGTTAGATCTTAGTAAATGTACCAGATTCTTTAATTGTTTTTTCTTTACAATATAGTCTTCTACTCTTATAGTCACTTAAAGTACATTATAACCTAATTATCTGCAATAATCATATGTACTGATGTGATAAAAATTGGAGATTGACAGGTTTGCATCTAACAGGTGAAGATTTCCTGTTTTGCATCCAACATGTTTAGGAGTTTTGACAGTTTTTCACCAGAATTATTGGGAAATCACAGAAAATGAATAATAAACTCAAAATAAGTTAAATGTATATATTTTACTATCATACTTAGTCATGTAACTTATAATAGGATGAGAACCTAAACATCTACCCAACACTCAAAATATTATTATCTGTTTTTACAAAGGCTTCCTCTTCCTCATTCTCAGTCTCATCATTACCTGTTGTTTCAAACAAATTTGTGTAGAATTTGAGGCTGTCAAAGGTTTTCCATTCATTGCCATAATGTGTAGTTAACAATTTATCAATGTCTCATAATTTCATGGCATTCACTTTAACACCTCTTTCAATTATGGTGGGATTAATCATTCTTATATTTTTGCCACTTTTACAAACACTTTTAGCCATTCCTAAATCACTATGATACTGAGGTTCTCCTCGCACTAACACATTATTCATGGGATTGGATTTAGCCCTTGTTAGAACAAAACACTTCATAGGATTAAATTTGAAGTGCCAGGTACCAGTACTTTTCCTTACGCCATATGCCTCTGTTTTGCAATCAGAAATTTCAATATCCTTTCCCATTTCAATAACAGTTCCAAAACGTTTAAAAACCTCTATGTATTCTTCTGGGCTTATGACTGTTTCCTTTTTTCTTCAAAACCTGCTAGATTCTACCAAAAGCGTGATCACTCAGCAAAAAGGAATGCCCCATTACTTTAAACTAAAAAATACCATGTACATCTCATATGCTTGCACTAACAATCATGGCATCAAAACATTCAGTCACGTGACAGACAGCTTGTTTGTGATTGGTCGACATGGAGATTGCCATTCATGCAACTCACAGCTACATGGAGATTGCCATGGTTGCAACTAACTGCAATTTTTAACTTTAAATTTGAGGACGATTTTGCCGGTAATGCAACTCAACACTTTCAAACGTAGATGGAGTTTACCCTCCAAGAAAACCATCCCTACTTTAACTAATTTTCGCTAAAAAGTGGAGATTGCCTGTTTTGCTTCTAGACCTCTCAAGTAACAAAATAATCTAAAATTTTAGTTAAATAGAAATAGTGATGTATATATATATATATATATATATCGCAAGATCGACCTCACAGGATCTAGAACTTTGGCTAAAATAGATAATGAAAAATCAAGAATCTACAGAGAAGCAATAGAAATTGAGAAAAAGCCACATTCCATGAACACCCGAGATGATGCCCAAAGATTACCATCTACATTGAAAACTGCTCTCGCTGCCCACCTTGTCATTCCCAGAAC